>JBBBDQ010001406.1:0-345000 GCA_037127315.1 Ascarosepion bandense | reverse complement strand
GATGATGAGTTTTGTTATGTCCCTTATTAAAAAGACTGGAAAAATAATAATTGAATATATTTATCTTATATATTGATGTCTGTTGATTTTCTCAGTTGTGAGAAAAATACCGACATCTTGAAGTAGTTTTAGTATCAGTATTTTTCGTCAATCATTTAAGTTATGTATCTGTTATGGGGAAACACACCTATTCCTTAGATAATGAACTCTCTCTTCTATATTGATAAGAGTTAACAGGAATTTAACGGAAGAAGTACTTGGGAAGTTCATAGGAGTTCTTTAGACTTCTATTGGAGTTCAGTAGAACTACTAGGTAGTTGACAGTAGTCGGCAATTAGCCGAAAATATTAAGAAGTCTGCTTTCAGTGGAAGATTACCAAGTTCCTAACATGTTGGGTGCGTTAAGTCTATTAGCAACCGACATAGCACGATTATAACCTTCAATGCGAAAACTACTTCAAAACAGTATCGACGTTTATGAGAGAAGACGCACGGGACGAACGTGGGAATCAGCGAATCGACAGCAGTTTATTTCCCGAATGATTTTTTGCGATATAGAAAAGGCGTTCGTGAATAACAAACAAGCGTACGTTCAGCTGTGAAACTCAATTGTATTTCTGTCGATACAGTGATTGATGACAAAGGACTGGCCGTCTCAAATGTTAGCTCACCTGTGATATATAACATCATTCTGTTGAGTAATTAATTAGCTCTTCAGTGTTGCATTTTCCTCAGAACATATCTAAAAGTTATTATGGCAAATAATGTTGAATATACAGTTTTTTAATCATATCAGCTTATTCAAGGTAATCAAGCCACTAAGACAGAAAGTGTTCCTGAAAAAATAAAAAATAAAAGAACAGTATTAAGAAGCGAGAAAGATAGAACGTGATCAAGAAGACAGTGGCTTACCATTGACATTGCATTGGATTTAAGTTGCAAAACATGAACGTGAAGAAATTTCAGAAAGTAATATATGCAAGAAAAAAATATTTACAGAGAATTATATCTAGCCAATTGGAATCAAAATTAATGAGACCTTTCTGCCAATATAGTAAAGCGCATGAAGTCATAATGTACTGGTACCATGAAAGAAAGTTCAATAGAACAATTACTATGAAATCATTTCTTGAATAGACATAAAGAAACTAAATTACAGCTGTGAAGAAAGTGACGGAAGCTGAGA
Source organism: Ascarosepion bandense (assembly GCA_037127315.1). Classification (NCBI taxonomy): domain Eukaryota; kingdom Metazoa; phylum Mollusca; class Cephalopoda; order Sepiida; family Sepiidae; genus Ascarosepion; species Ascarosepion bandense. Next base: position 343,814 of record JBBBDQ010001406.1, on the reverse strand, counting down.
CACTACTTTACGACCAGTAATATTTTTAATTCTTCTTTGTTCGCCAGATTATATTATAGGATGCAATTCCTATATCATCCATAAACTAACTAAAAAAGCACACAAAGGAAAATTGCACACCCGAAAAAACGGATTCATACGACTCAAAACATTTTGAAAAAATCCAGACCAACTCAAATTTCACAGGTCAGTGTGAAAAACAAAATTCTGGATCCTGATTAGATAGTAAATCAAAAATTTACATATGACGTTTTTTTCACACCTAGAATAGAAAATGATTGCTGTAGCCGGCAACATGAGAAACTTCACTATTTCATCCACGTCGTTGAACGGTCAACATCAATCAGAATGGGAGCGATATCTGATAGCATCTCACAATGTAAGGAAGAAAGTTCAAGCTGACTCGGTTACATCTCTCCGACCTTTTCTTCCAATTTTCTTTTTCTTCCAATTTTCCTTTTCTTCCAATTTTCCTTTTCTTCCTTTTCACTCCAGGCCGCCAAAAAATTAACAACAACGACAACAACGACGACAGGACACTGTAAGTACAATTTCTTTATTTGTTAAACCTTCTCTCTCACTTTCTCGCCAACCAATCAAAAAAAGGAAAGAACATGAGACTTTACGTTTTGCTACTACAAAACGATGAATTTTAAACTTCTGTGGATATTTTAAATACTTACATTTCATTTTTTAACAATTTTAACTACAAAACTACATGCATTTCCTCAATGAACATTTTTCTTCTCACAAATATGTTAAGTGTTCAGTTAACAAAATTTCACTTATATTTTTCTTCTTACACTTTTGTTATTCTGTTAATAAATCTTTCCTTTAATGTACACACAAAATATTTTATCCTTTCATATTTTAATATTCAAACTTCAACTTTCTGATATTTAAATTGTGGGGATTTCGGACGCGTTTGGCACAAGGCCAATTTACGAAGCATCACTGTGCCCCTACAATATGTTGCAGCAATATTCTAAACATAGACGAATGGTGGACTTATAAATATATAAGATGGATTAATATTAGAAACATTTTTTAACCACGAAACTGAAACAAATTTAATAATACTTTATTTCCTTGGAGGTCAGTAAGTTGCATTCTTGATACACGCTTGGGCGATCATGTCTTGAAAGAGACATGACTGACTGGGCAGAAAATTATCCCGCAGTAGGTTGCCATTGCTTTCTGCGGTAGACTGGTTGCCGACCAAGGCTAAAGAACCCAATCGTTCCTGTTATTTAACTCATAACTGGAAGGAATAGACAGTTTAATACCCTTCCCAAGGGTATTTGCGCGTAAGTGAATGCAATGGATTCAACTGAATTTCGAACTCGGCTCCCCGATTTCTCGTTCCGAGCCGATATCCAATGCACTACAACGCACATCCTTCTTGGAGTTAAAGTTGATAAAAAACTGAAATTATTTATGCCAAACTAATAGTTGATTCTCTAAACGCCGCTTAGATATGGCGCAAGGTCGAAAGTATGGGTTACCCAGAGAGAGGATCGAACTCACTACTCAGTTGTAACAGATTTATTAAGACAAGATTGCTGTCCCTTACACCACGCCGAAGTGCCCGATAACTAAGACATAGAGCTGTTGGGTCCTCTCTATTATTTAAAGCCCATCTTATGCCTTGTGTTAGCCCGTGTGTTCGTGAAAATCACGCATGTTACTGAAACCACAGCGGCTGCATAATTCCTCTTGTTTCTATTCCACGAGAACTAAGATGCTGATTAGAAAAAGATGTTTGGGTTTAGGTACCATAAGGTGTACAGACCTCCGATTCTGGCCGTTTTCGAAGGCTGAGGAGGCCCTTACAGAAAAACAAATGAAAAAAATAGAGCTTGAAACACCCATTATAAATGTATAGCAGTTTATGGTCCATTATATACGGGAGACGTTGTATTGGTTCCAGCATTGTTTTCGATAGAAAAAGTAGCGCTTTGTTACCCAGCATTTTGATTCAGCATTATTAGGCGTCGAAGCAGCATATACCCTTCGAATTGGGTATATATAATTTGTTCCTCCGTTAAATTCTTTGCAAGTTTTATTTGTAGTCATCGTTAGTTAGGAGAAAAAATTCCACAGTTAGAAGAATTTCCTATTTATCAATGAAATACGAAATGAATGAAAATTATCCACACATCTGTATGTTGTACGCAAGGTATACTTGTGAAGGCCTGAACTTGTGAAACTAAGGAATGTACACACACACACACACACACACACACACACACACACACACATATATATATATATATATATATAGTCATCCGCAGACAGATATGTTTCGCTGTATCACGGCTCATCAGTACGGTTAGGTATTAAAAGTTTTATTCTCCAAAAAAAAATAATACCACTAAGATGCAAACGTTTACTCTTAGTGAAATATAATGAGAAGACGTAAAAGAGAACCAGAAACTCAATCTTGGACAGGAAAAAGATGAACCTCTACTCAGTATTTGTCTATATTTCTAAAATAAGGTAGTATTTACACTATTTACATTATATGGACTATTGTCCTCATCTTTATTGCCATTTGTATGACGTTTAATAATTGATCATTCTATCTGTCTATATTTCTGAGATGAGGTAGTATTGGCACTATTTACATTATATGGACTATTGTCCTCATCTTTATTGCCATTTGTATGACGTTTAATAATATGTCATTCTATTTGACTCTATTTCTTAGAGGTGGTAGTATTTACACTATTTACATTATTCGGACTATTGTCCTCATCTTTGTTGCCATTTGTACGACGTTTAATAATTGATCATTCTATCTGTCTATATTTCTGAGATGAGGTAGTATTGACACTATTTACATTATATGGACTATTGTCCTCACCTTTGTTGCCATTTGTACGAAAAGAAATACGAGAGATAGTCATTAACATCAAAAATTGCAATATGAGCTCTTGTAAAAAAAAATACTGAACATTAGGTTATAAGTTCCAGAAAATCAATTATTCTTGTCCTTAAGGATACATGGCCTAGTGGACATAGACAATGGTTAGTTTCAGTGACTTGATCCAAAGAGTTGTGAGTTTAATACCAGGCTAGTAACTAGGGAGTCTGGTTAGAGGGAGATAACTCATGACTACCAAAAGAAGCTTTGCGAAAGGAATGTGAATGATATACCCCAGTGATTGTAATAAAGAAGTTCGTAGCACCTGAAGAAGACCGGAGAGTACAACGGCCGAAACCTCGTACAAATGGTAACAAAGATGAGGACAATAGTCCAACTAATGTAAAAACACCGAGGAGGACTATTAACAGGATGGTATGTGAATGTATCTACCCTTATTGAAGTAAATATAGACATGAAGTAATTAAAATTTAAATAAAATAAAAGTAAATATTATTCAGAGTTTAAGCGTAGACATTAGTAGTATATAATTTAAGTTAACTTAAGTAAGTAAATTCCTGTCTAGGATTGAGTTTCCAGTTAAGTAACTGGAAACTCAATCCTAGACAGGAATTTGATATAAACTTCGGAGAATGGTTTGAACCGGGCGATATGGGAATCTATATATTCATATTGAAATTAAAAAAAAAGAATTAATTAAAATTAAGAAAAATAAAAATAAATAAGTAAATGAAAATTAATGAGTTTGGGTGGATACGTTTGAAGTATAGAGTTAAATTAGACTTTAAAAGAAAATGTAAACCCAGTCCTAAAGAGGAAACAATGGATAAGTCTACACACCTGTTCAAAAAGCGACGCAGGCGGGAAATGAGTGTGAACAGGGTGATTGAAAATAGAGATTGAGTATTCGTGCTTCCCCTCCATGAAAGCAATTAATGAAAATCAGCCCAAGCCTCAGACTGCAGAATCTCCAACTCATGTACAATCGTCGTCTTTTGTCTTTTGAGCCAGTAATACATTATTGTGTAACCGCCAATCAAAACATGTCGCTGCGCAGATGTGAGAGCCAGTTTGTTTTCTATGGAAACAATTGCCTAGTCTAGAAAGGACAGTTAACAAGAAGACATTTTTAAGCGTGAAAGACGGTTTGTTGTCGTTGGATTAATTAGCATTCAACTGAAAGTGTCACCCTCTCAACTTTCATTGTCCTTCTGTATTTTCTAAATAGCCAACAGTTGTTTATATTTAAAACGACCGAATAGAATAATGGATCATCTGTGAGAATAAACCATTTTCTAGTAAAGCAAAGATTGAGGGGCCTTTAAAGGATTGATTCAACAGAAACGTTTCTATAATTACAAGACAGCCGCTATTCCATAAAGACAGTGCTTCATAATATCTAAGTCTCCAGAGAGTAGCATCACAAAACTTTACACAACAGTGAAATGTAAACTGTAATCTATGGAACCAATTATCTTGTAACGAACAATGGTAACTTAAGTATCAGTTCAATCTGAAGAACAATCCCTTTTCCTGAATCAGCAAGTATCGATTAGCCTGCAAATGACGGACATTAGGAAGTTCAATATTGTTTCAACAGTGAGGCACGGTAATGTATAATCACTAGAAATGATTGTTCCCCTCAGATAACATGGCTTTAAACAGAAGGATGTATTTGTTGGAATAGACACCCTCAATAGTATTGTCCACCCAATAATGATACGAGGATATTTCTTGATAGAAGACATACGTCTTCAGCTTATAATAAGTTGCTCAAACATGAGAATCAGCCCTTCTGGGATTACAAAAATTCTAATGGGCACTGTTAATAGAAATGTTTCTTTGTGTGCAAGTCCGCTTTCTCATATAAAAAATATTGATTCGCTACTGGGACTGATTGGAAAATAACGTATATTCTCATTAGGAAATCATATTGAAAATCGAAAAGCACATCTTTTTTATATCTCGGATAACAAGATTGAAACAGGATGTCCCGCGGGTGAATAAATACCATAGTCATCAAATAGTTCAATTTGTACATTTGTGAGATGCTCTTTTTCGGGGATAATGATTAATTCGATTATGCAAGTGCCAAAAGAATTATCAGTTTGACTGTTTATACACATTTCTTGGTCTAAAAGACCAACGACTGATTGGCTTGCACAAGGAAATGTCACAAACAAACACGGCAGAGTCTCAGGCCAGAGAATAAGTTTTAAATGGTTTGCAGTACACTGTCAAACATACGTTTGTAGTAAATTTATTCATTATTAGCTAAACAATTCTTGGTTATATATATATATATATATATCAGAGGTAGAATCGACGACTGACGCCAATTCGGTCGGGTCGGGTTTCAATCCTGGGTAAAAAGCAATCGGATGTCTAACCGTAGTAATGAGCTGTGATACAGCGAAACAGATCTGTCTGCGGATGACTATATATATATATATATATATATATATATATATATGAAAAATTATATATAGATTTTAATAACTCCAGAATAGAAGACCCAATGGATAAGCCAAATTTTTGTTACAAAATTGTTGTTAAAAAATAAATAATATCAGGATCTGACTAAATCAATCTTCTCACTAGAACTGAACATTAAAAATACCTTAGAATCCCATCTTTTTGGCATTAAATAAACCACAGAGGTTGACATGCCGTTAAACAAAGCTCAAACTGAAACTAAAACTGTCATCTATAGAACCGATGAATTGCATTTTAACAATCAGTGTCCGCAAAATCGTCTCCTCAAGTGACACAAACGACAAACCTGATTTGGCAAAAAGTGTTTATAAGCCTGCAAATATCAACTATCTTTAACAGAAAGAAATGTAAGAAGCTGTTCTTTTTCTTCATAACCGATTAGCATATAAGTGACACTGCCGACAGAAGTGGCTGTTCATTGGAAATATATGTTATAATCCGAGAAAATAGACAACCTCACTTCTACCGAGCATGTATTGCTTATCTTGCAATGCAGGGTATCAAGTTATCAAATCTGAGGATCAGTTTCTTTTTGTTTATCCTGATGCGTTGTATATTTTTCAAATATATTTTCAACCGGAATAATTGTCCAGCTGTGAGCATTCCTATTATAGAGAATCAGTTAAATATATTTTAACGAATGTCGTCTGCATTATTCCATTCTATAATGAGACTGGACCAAGCTAGTAAATATAAACTATCTCGAATCAAAATACACGAGGTCTAATCAAATAACACATCATTCAATAAATCCTGGGCCTAACTAATAAAACAGAAATTTTAGAAAAAAATAGACTTTATTCTTAAACAAAGTCACTTTCTGAAGTGATACACTGATTCCAAGGCTTCTATAACAAATCGATGCCTTTTTCGTAGAACGATTTGACTTAGCCTCAAAATACGCTTCAGTTTCCGATATCATTTCTTTACTGGAGCCAAATCTCTTTTCCTGGAGCTTTCTTTTGAGGTCTGCAAGCAGCCAGTAGTCTCTGGGGGCCAGATCTGGGGAATAGGGTGGATGCGGAATCAACTGGAAGTGCAATTCATGTATATGAATCCATCTTTTGCCATTTAACTTTGGGTTAAATAACAGGACAGATTGGGTTCTATTGCCTTTTATTGGCAACCAGTCCACCCCAGAAAAATGGCAACCGACTGTGGGAAAATCTCCCGCCTAATCAGTCATGGATCGAAAGAGACATGATCTTCCAAGCGTATATCCCGTACAGCACTTAACTGACTAAGAAAAGGGAAATCTTTTTAGTAACAAAGAAGAGTGTTGAGCTATGTAATATCAAACCTCCAATATGACAGTGAATGCTGGAGAATTTCCTCACAGAAAAAGAGAAAACAGGAAGCAGGAGAAATAACATATCACTCAATAAATCCCGGGCGTAACAAATAAAAGAACAACTTTTAGGCAAAATTCGACTTTATTCATGAACATAGTCTCCTTCTAGAGTGATACACAGATTCTAATGCTTCTCTAATAATTCGATGCCTTTTTTTGTAGAACGATTTCTCTTTGGCCTCAAAGTTCGCCTCAGTTTCCGAAATCCTTTCTTCAGTGGAACCAAATCTCTTTCCTTGGAGCATTCTTTTGAGGTCTGCAAGCAGTCAGTAGTCACTGGGGGTCAGATTTCGGGACGAGGGTGGACGCGGAAGCAATTGTAAGTCATATAGTTTTGCCATCGTTGCGATGGACTTGTGAGACGCTGCCTAGTCTTGCTGAAAGTTCACTTTCTTCTTCTTCATTTCTGGCCATTTTCTTAGAGATGTCTTTCTGCAAACGAACCAGTAATGCTATATAATCTTCAGTATTGATAGTTCCTCATTTCTCAAACGTATTCGATGAAGTAAATACCTTGCCTATCCCAAAATACGTAGGCCAAAACCTTGCCTGGTAATGTTTGAGTTTTTGGTCGTTTTGGACGGTTTCACATGCTGGTTTCCACTCAGCTGACAGCCAATTTTTCTCTGGAGTGGAGTGGTGGATCCATGTTTCATCTATTGTCACATATTTAGACAAAATACTTTCGCGATGCGTTGAAACAGTTGCAAACAACGCTCTGAATCGTCGACATGTTGTTTTTGATCGACTGTGATCAAACGCCGCACCCATTTTGAACAAAGTTTTCTCATCGACAAACTTTCATGCAAAATGGTGAATACACTGCCTTTTAATAGATTTCATTTCCTCTGCTATCTCACGCAAGTTCAGTTTAAGATCTGATAAAATGGTTTTGTGGATTTCTTGTGTTTTCCGGAACAACTGCCGATTTTGAGCGACCTAAGCTTTCAACATCATTTGTGTCTGAATGACCTGCGTTTAAAATCAGCATACTATCACTTACCCGTTTTGTTAACAGAGCAGAAGTACAAATAACACTTCTGAAATCATTGCTTTATTTGAACAGTATTTTCCTCGCCAGAAAGAAATACTTTTGTAATATAACGGTCTGGCCCACCCAAGAAAGGCTGATACAAGCCGTGTTGTTTCCGGTCGGTGAAAAGTAACGGATGTCACTTTGACCCTATTTCCGGCAGATGCGGAAATAACTCAGAGGCAAACAGACAGGTGACTCTGAGAATTACGTAGGCGTCGCGTGGGCGTCGCGTGATCAAGGCAAAGCCGGAAGAAACAAGTCCCGGTTTTGGAAGATATATAAAGACCGCGAAAACACGGATTCGCCAGTCAGAAGAAGTGAGAGCAGAAGTAGCAGCAGAACCACAGAACACGAAGGAAGGCAGTTCACAGCTGCCCCCAATAGCATGCTGCTATTGCGGGGTACGCATTCGTCAACCCTTGGAAGCGCGCTCTCACTCTCTGTTCACTAGGCTACACGGTCCACCGTTCGTCTAATAAAAATACTCATATATTTTTATATATACCCGTGTTGTTTGTTGTATATTGCTATATAACACTTTATCAACACACGAAATTCAGTTTCTTCCATTTTGAAAATTTGCAACGGTAGCTTCACTGAACTCTAACCCGATTGAGCCAAAAGTTTGTCACGTGCCATTTGAAGGATAGTACTTCATAAAAATCATACTGATTTTTTTTATTAGTGGTACCATCTATATGTCAGGTCCAGGACGTATTGGGTGATGTGTATCTGATTAGTGCTATATAAAGTTAACTACGTATCAGGTCAATTAGTAATTTCAACTCCGAAGTACTTCCTACACATTGTATCCATCATCATTTTTATTGATGGGTGTATTCCTTGAACTCCAGTTTTTGGTATAAGGAACAACCACCCCTTCGGCATTCTCCTCGATTTCCTCGATATCTTGAAATCTTTTACAGTTAAAATGAGATTTGATTTTTATAGAGAAAGAATTCGCAAGTGTGAACATTTGGAAAATATAATGATTGTCATTCCTGGAGAATGTTTTATTGGCCAAAAACTACAGCACACGATATTGCCACTGATGAAATCTCTTTGATGTGGTAAGAAAATCCCACTCTATACGCTTTGCTTCAAAGTTCAGAAATGTACAACGCGAGAGGGTGATTACGTCATAACGTACTTTCCACATGTGACAGAGTTTAAAGTTATTCTGTGCGAAGTAGCTTTACTCTTGGTATTATAGATCCGTCGTTACATTAGCAACAGCCAAAATACTTTTTTTTTCTTTTTTTTTTTTTTAATCATATCACCCCAAGCAAGGCGGTAACGCCACTGATGTGCAGGGGGCTACGTAAGGGTGAAAAGATTGGAAAAGAGAAAGCCGGAAACCACATCCTAAACAGAAACAAGGGATGAGCCTCTTCACCTGTTCAATAGACGTGGGTGGAGTGTGAACCGGGCGATAGTTTAGTCTATCTACTCCAATTAAATTTCTGATTAGATCATGTATTTTTGATTGAAAGAATCCTTCTTCTATGCAAGCGATTAGCTTAGAACGGATATTGCCAAGAGAAATGTTTGTTTAACTGAAACCTCCGATCATATTTGAAATGAACTACGATTTCTGGAGAGCAAACAAAGAAATTAAATCCATTCTGGGATATGTCTTTGGTGGCCACAATTTCAAAAATGTAAGATACACAAATGACACGGTGCTGATAACAGAAACAGAAAGTAAAATGCAGGACCTTCTACGGAAGGTAACAGAAGACAGCGAGAAGAAAGGATTGAGCATAAACTTCAAGAAGACTAAATGTATGGTCCTCAGGAAGAAGAAGTTCCCAAAATACCCACTACAGATCGGAGAAACTATACTAGAACAAGTAAAGAAATATAAAAACCTGTGAAGTGTTCTGACAAAGAATGGTTTAGTGCAGCATTGAGATCCAAAGACGCATTGGAATGACCAAGGACTCATTAGAAAAGTGTTGTGGACTACTTTTCGCACTGAAGGTTATAATTGTGCGATTTCAGTTGCTAATCGACTTAACGCACCCAAAATATTAGGAACTTGGTAATCTTCAACTGAAAGATGACTCCTTAGTATTCGGTTAACTGTCGACTAATATCAACTGCCTAGTAGTTCTACTGAACGCCAATAGAAGTCTAAAGAATTCCTATGAACTTCTTGTTAACTCTTATTAATATAAGAGGGAGAGGCGATTATCTGAAGAATCGGTGTGTTTCCCTATAACAAAACCCTAAGAATATAATTAAAGTAGACTTCAGAAGAAACCGGAAACCCTAAGAATATAATTAACAAGTAAAATAGACAGCAATCAAGTTTTGGGAAGCAGCAACATGATGGATTTTAAATGATTTATTTGCAGGTGATAGGAAAAGTGATTTTTTTTTTCGAAAGATTTACTGACATGTTACCGATAGTTTGAATTGCGTTGTGTAAAATTCTGTCAAAGAACAAAATGAATAAAAAGGAGGAAAAACAATATTTGCCAACGCGTTTAGTCCTCAAAGTTTCCGCACTGAATGTTATAATCGTGCTATATCGGTTGCTAATCGACTTAACGTACCCAAAATGTTAGGAACTTGGTAATCTTCTACTGAAAGCTGACTCCTTACTATTCGGCTAACTGCTGACTAATATCAACTGCCTAGTAGTTCTACTGAACTCCAATAGAAGTCTAAAGAACTCCTATGAACTTCCCAAGAACTTCTCAAGAGCTTCCCCACGTTAACTTATTGTTAACTCTTATTAATATAGGAGGGAAAGTCCATTATATGAGGAATAGATGTGCTTCCCCATGACAAAAAGTTAACCAAATTACTGAGAAACTTGGAAATCTCATTGGAAAATAAAAAAAGAGTGCTGAATTGCTATGTGATATCCGTCCTGTATGAAAGTGAATGCTGGATGATCCCCCCAAAGAGGCTTGAGGCAGCAGAGATCTGGTTTTACAGGAGGATGCCGAGGACACCAAGGACTGGAGCACGTGAGCAAGGGTTTTAAAAATGATGCAAATGAGAGGAAAGCTCATATTTAACAAAAGGATAAGACAGATTAGGTTCCTGGAATACGAAATGAGGAAAGAAGGACTGGAAAATTTAATACTCACGGAACGGATAGAGGAAAAGAGAGACGAGGGAAAGTAGCGGGAACATACTTGATAGACCTGAGCAAATGGATGACGGAACAACTTTCGGGAAAGATACCAAAAACGAAAAATAGAGAGAAACAAGGAACAGAGCTAAGTGGAATTCTATGATCGTCTACCTCCTGAAGGGACACAGCACATGAAGAGAAATAGGGTTAATGTTTCCCTTTTTTCTATAATGGACTCGACTTGAGTATACATATACTCCTGCCATAGTTAGATACGATCAGATCCGTAAGATACCGTAGAGATCCGTAGGTTACCGTAAGATACCGACAGATAACGAGAGATGCCGATGTTTCTCGGAGAATACATCATTAGTAGTTCATAGTAACACTGAGCTCTACTCAGCCAGAATAGTATTACACAGTACCCATCAGCTTCCGACGTGGATATACTAATTATACTACGGCTTCACTTCAAACACTTATATATATATATATATATATATATATATATATATATATATATATATATATATATTCATTACTAATCGTATTCCTGGATGACTAACCTGCGTTCAAAGTAGTATCTTTAGGTTTAATATACTTATTTTTCTACCTCAAATATCTGGATTGTTGTTCATTATTTTGTGCGGTTCCCATCCGGCATCGACAACAGTTAACGGACCGAGTAAGATTTATTGTCCTTTTAAATCTGAGACTTGGCAATACTAGTAGACGAATTGCGACAATCGGTCTCTTGTTTTAAGAGCCAACGATTATTTATTTATTTATTTATTTATTTATTTATTTATTGTACTTCTGAATGTGCGTTGTGGTACAGTGGATATCGCCCAAGCGTGTATCGCGTATGGCCCTTGACTGACTGAATGAGCAAGAATTGTTCTTAGAATTTGATACTCACAGTACGAATAGATGGGCTGGAGCAAATTGATGGCGCAGTAGGCTTTGGAACCGATACCTAAATGAAAAATATTAAGAGGGACAAGGTACACGGGCAAATGGAAGTCCTACTGCGAGATAATCTTCTGCCAAGTCAGTCATGTCTCTTGCGAGACATGATCGCCCAAGCGTGTATCACGGATGGCACTTAACTGACTGATTTCTGAATAGTTCCAACAGAAGTATTTGCTAATTATTGGTGTAAGGTTTGCTTTGTTTTTCAAAGTACACGCATAAATAATGATTTATATGTAAGAAATTGAATTTCTACTATAGAAAAAAACGGTTTCATAATCAAGTCAAAATGGGCATGCATATATTTCTTTTCAACAGTGAAAAATAATTTCTATTTTCTATACCAAAGTATTGTCTATTTTACACTAGTTTCAAACTGGTGTTTCTGTTATGAGTCTAGAAATTCTTTAATAAATCCATAGATGAAACGGCAATTTTATCGGTCTCAACATGACAGCTCGGATTTCGTCACTTAATCACTGCCTTAACAAAATTTACCTTTACATTCTACTAGAGATATTTTAAAAGTATTTGTAAATATTAGCATAGCAGAATATTTACTTATGCAATTGATCTTATAGTGGGCTATCAATTATAGTGAAGTGTATGTGTGTTGAAACATTAGTTTGATTTGACTTGGCCTTGTTAATAAGAGAGGCTTCTATAAGAGGATTACAAAACAAGACATTCAAATTGTAAAATAGAAACAAAAATTATATATATATATATATATATATAATTTTTGTTTCTATTTTACAATTTGAATGTCTATATATATATATATATATATATATATATATATATATATATATATAAATCAATTAAGGCTTTTAAATACCTGGAAAGTGTTCTAACAGAAGACGGAAAGTGCGACACTGAAATCCGAAGGCGAATTGGCATGGCGAAGGAAGCATTCCAGAAGTTGAGTAAAGTATTAAGAAACGGGACATCTTCGCTAGAAACAAACCGGTGTGTACTGGATTGCTATATGATGTCGGTTTTTCAATATGGCAGTGAATGTTGGACAATATCTAGAAGATGAACGTAAAACTTGAAGCAGCTGAAATGTGGTTCTACAGAAGGATGCTGCGAATATACTGGACCGAGCATGTGAGCAATGACGAGGTTTTAAAAAGAATGGAAACGAAAAAAAAAGGTTAGTACTGAGTATCAGGAAGAGACAACTAAAGTTCCTTAGACAGGCAATGAAAATGGAGGGCTTGGTGAACCTGATGCTAACAGGTTAGATAGAGGGAAAAAGAGACAGGGGAAAGCAGCGGATAACATATTTGAAGAACCTGGTCAAGTGGATGACGGAACGAGATTAAGCGTGCTAAGAGCCAGCAGAGAGTGGGAAATGTGGAAACCCATGATCGCCTACGTCCCTGAAAGGATATGAAAAATTAAAGAAGAAGAATGTCTTTTAATTAATACAATGTCGTTAAAATGTTCGTAGTAGTCCTTGCAAGAATGAGTTTATGTGTACGTAGGCAGGAACGTATGTGTGTATGTACGTATGAGCGGTATTGTTGGTAGGAGTGTCACTGAAGTATCCGCTCAGTCTGAAACTTTTCAGTCCGGATATTAAGAAGACGGGTGGACGATGAAGAAGAAGGAAGTGAGAATTGAGAGGTGAGAAAGTGAGAGACAATCATAATAACGATCTCTTGACGTGTTAATTGTTCGTATTTTTCTCACTGCGACCGTCTTATTTCGTCTTTTAAATCTCGATTGTTGGAGCTCTAAACAGGTTATTTGGTAATTAACTCCCGGATGTAATTCTGGGCTTTCCATTGAACGACAAACTTTGCGTCGGCTCGCGAAACTGATCAGTAAAAAGAATTATATTTTTTGATAATTAAAAATTATTTGAATTTTTTTTTGGTTTTAGATGTTTTCTAGTTTTTTATTGGCCGAAAAACATTTCGCACCGAGGTGTGAAATTTCACGAGTTTTGTGTGTGCTAAGCAAAGTTTAGGATGTGCATTGTGGTGCATTTAATATCGGCTCGGAACGAGAAATCAGGAGCCGAGTTCGAATTCCAGCTGAATTCATTGCATTCACTTACGCACAAATAGCCTTGGGAAAGGTATTAATCCGTCTCTTCCTTCCAAGTATGGGTTAAATAACAGGACATATTGGGTTCTATAGCCTTGGCCGGCAACCAGTCTACTGCAGAAGGTAATGGCAAGCTACTGCGGGATAATATTCTGCGAAGTCAGTCATGTCTTTTTCGAGAGATGATCACCCAAGCGTGTATCGGGTATGGCATTTAACTGACTGACTGAATATAATAGTTGGAAATATAAATAATATTTGTACTGGGCATAAAGCGGGGGATCAGTTTTATAATGCTATGAAGTAATAAACTGATCCCCCACTAATACTTAATATAATAATGTAATATAATCTATCTCTTCTTTCTCCAGGACAGATTGGGTTCTATAGTCTTGGTTGGCAACCAGTCTCCCGCAGAAACTAATGGCAACCTACTGCGGGATAATATTCTGCTCAGTCAGTCATATCTCTTTCGAGACATGATCGTCCAAGCGTGTATCACTTAACTGATTGAAGGAAAGTTTGTAAATTCGAGAAAATTTGTTTTTTTCTTTTTTTTCTAACAAAATCAATGTCAGATTTAAATTTTGAACTTAGAACTCGTTTTGGTCACTACAATATTCCCTAACCGTAAGTTTTCTCCTGATAATTTCTTCATATAAATTTCTTGACTGTTGAAATCTCTTCAATTTTTATTATTTTCCAGTTGATCTTCAAAAGTTCCAATTCAATATCAGCCGCCATCTCCAGTCTCCTGGAATCTGTCTTTTTATTGTTCTCGCCAGTTTTAAGATTTCATTCTCCATCTCAGGGATTCCTTGCTTTCTATTGGGTTATTTACCCTGCTTGGTTTGAAATTATTAAAGCAAATATTTTCATGGCTTCTGCTCAGACGAACTTAAGTCACTGATGCCTCCTCAACAGGTGTTTACTCGTGCAACCAGACTGGCAACTGGGTCCCCCCCCCACCATTCACAGTCAGGTTAGCCAAATGCAGACGACAATTCTACACCTTCAGCTTCTTCTCTCGCACTTCCCGCCCGTGGAACTCGCTGCCATAGTCTTGCTTTCCTGACGGCTACAACCTCCAGAAATTTAAATGCAAAGTCAATACTCATCTACTAACCAGTGGACTCTAGCCCTCTCCCCTCCCCACCCCTGTATGACCTTCCCTTTCTCTCCACCTATGTATCTGTCATCGCACCTGCTTTCTCAGCTTTCTCAGCTTTCTATTGTTCCTTTCTATCTAGTTTGTACTCTCACTCTTTTCTAATTAATCTTTTTACATTTATGTAGCCCCCTGAACATCAGTGGCGTTTCCGCCTTGCTCGGGGCGTGAAATGATTAAAAATTAAAAAAAAAAAGACAAAACCGAAAGGATTATGGGTTTACCTATGAGACTTACACTCTGTTTTTTTTTTAATCATTTCACCCCGGGAACTAGGCGTAAATGCCACTGATGTGCGGGGGGCTACATAACTGAAAGAAAATTAATTAGAGGAGGGAGAAGAGGATTACAAACCAATTAGAAAGAAGCAATAGAAAGATGAAAATGCAGGTGTAATGACAATTGCAAGTGGGGAGAGAAAGGGAAGGATATACGGGGTGGGGGGAAGGACTAGAGTCAAGTGGTTAGTAGATGAGTATTGACATTGCATTTAAATTTCTGGAGGTTGTAGCCGTCAGGAAAGCAAGAATATGGGAGCGAGTTCTCTAGAACCAAGTATTGATCAGGTTCTAAAGGAGAGTTTCAACAGAAATGTCTATTCGGCAGTGAGAATCAATCTTTTTCAAATAGAACCAATAATAGATTAGATTTTAACGGCACTGTCAAGTCTCTGTTCGATTGTAAGACTTTAACTTTATCTTATACAAGCATAGATCAATTAGAAGGTAGCAGAGGCTGTCAAAACAAATGTCAGTTCAACACTAAGAATAAGCTTTACTTATGTAAAATATCGTCAGGCATGTCAAAGTGGACTATTTACATCAGACATGTCCGTCTCACTGTAAATATCAATCCACCCTCTTCTATAGAGGTTGTTATTGATTATCTTGTAAATAACATATCAAGAGAAGTAGCTATGAAAATGTGAGAATCAGCCTTTTTTTTTTTTTTGGGAAATTAAAATTGGTTACCATGTAACTTACAGTACTGTGCAAACGTCTTAGGACACGAACTATTTTATCTTTTAACAGGCTTCAAAATAGAGTTTAAAATCATCTCTGTCCTAACAATTTTGCATCACAGGGAGTGATTATCCTAAAAAACCTCACTGACGTTCAAATACAGGGTGGAAAGTCAAGTTAATTGTTAATAAATATTGATTACTTAAAACTAGGTGTAAAAGAAATGTATTAAAATGAAGTTATACTTAATTTTTTCTTATTTTCTAATAAACAAGTTATTTTGAAACTACTCATTATTCCATTATCCTCGGATATGATTGACTTTTTCTTATTACCTCCTCTCGAATTCATAAATCTAATGTTACTTCGTAAGACACACTTTGTAAACAAATACAAGCTGCTTGGCACGAGATACCATTAGATACATTGAAGAAGCTGGTGATGTCAATGCCTGACAGAATAAAGGCAGTGATCAAAGCAAAAGACTATTATACTAAACATTAAATTTATCTTGTAACAAGAATTTTTTCTTGTTAAAGCATTTGTTGAGTAAATCAAATAAAATTACGTTAATTATTTTTTTATTTTCTGTCAATATGCAAAGATAAAATAGTTCTTGTCCTAATACTTTTGCACAGTACTGTATATGATCGACATAAATTTATCTGCCACTATAAAACTTTGGTACTCTTTTCATGGATCGATTACTTTTTAGATGATATTGAAGCTATAGGGAGATAGGTTAATAATTACTTCATTCGGACTTGTGTCAGACATAACCGATCTCCCTACAGATTACAGGTATATTCAGAAATTATCAGAACTATCAGAAGCTTAGTTGTCAGCAGGTTGGAATATGTGGAATAGTGTTGAATAGTGCAAGAATAAAATATACATGTTTCATGTTAAAATAGAAATTAATAAAAGAAAAGAATAAGAATTCACAAAAATTAATGTTCAATGAGAAAGTTGAGGGTGTCAAGCATTTGCACAAATGTTCGTAGTAGTAATTTGTTGAAAGAGTATACGTGTACGAACGTATGTAGGCATTCAGTAGGAATGTTTTTGGATGGAGAAGAAGAAGTAAAAGGAATCAGCCGGCGAGAAGAAAAGACAAAGAGGACGAATGTCCGAGTTGACTTGAAGCTTCTCTTGTTACGTTTTAGCAGTGTTTCTCGTTGCTTCCATCTGAGTGACTGACTAACGCTGATCGAAATCCTTTTAGTGTAATCTAGATTTTTCCCACTGACTCGGGAAGTCCTTTTTTTTTTTTGTAAGTCGCTTCCATTAGTCAAAAACTCAGTTTAACTCCTATTTGCGAAATCAGGATTCGATTTTTTTTTAAGCACACGGTCATTTCTTTTCTATTTGGGAAAAACCAGGATTTCACACGTCATTTTGAATTTTCGTTGAAGGTTGATTTTAATTCTTAATTTCCATCCACCACAATATTACCGTCTAATATATACACTATCAGCCATAATTATTAGGCCACCCCAGTTTTGTTTTTAAAGAAATGATGTATTTCATAATATTTTTAGTATTTATTGCCAAATGAAAATAGAATAGTTAATACTTTGCAAAATTTTGCAAGGCAAGGTGTAATATAACAATCTGGCCCCACCCGAGGAAGGCTGATGCAAGCGAGGGTGTTTCCGGTCGTTGAAAGGAACGGATGTTTGTTTGACCTTATTTCCGGCAGTAGCGGAAATGGCTACAGAGGCAAACAGAACAGGTGTCTCTGAGAATTACGTGGGCGTGCGTGGGCGAGGCAAAACCGGAATAAAAAGTCCCGGTTCTGGAAGATTATATAAAGACCTCGTCACACGGATTCGCCAGAGAGCAGTAGTAGTAGAGGAGCAACAGAGATCGGCCGGTGAAGAGAGACACAACAGATACGACTACACTCCCGTCAACCCATTTGAAGCGCGCTCTCTCAATTCTCTGTTCCCTATTCTACACGGTCCATCGTCATTAATAAAAGTATAACTTCATATTTTTATATATATGCGTGTTTGTTGTTTGTCGATATACAACAAAGGAAGCAAAGATGAACTCGTCTGAATCGCCTTAAACTTTCTTCATTCTTTAATTGGTGAATCTGCAATATAGGTAATTATTAAATATATATAAATTCATTTGATGCACATGTTATTGTGCAGTATTAACAGAAGAACTATTCTATTTCGAAACCTTATCTCGGATTTTGTTTAACTTGCTAATAATCTTCATGCACCTACCCTGAAACAGAGTGAAACTTAGGTCGGCGAACTATCTACATCAATATCACTTAATCCTTATGAATATATTTATGGAGATGCATTTACTAAAGGCTCTCAGTTTGAAATTCATCAATTATTAGACACAATAGCCAGTGTATGGGTAAGAGCTCCAGCATAATCAATCCTAACTTAATTCACCATCTTCTTAAACAAAAGACGTGCCTCTGGAATAGACGAGAGTTCTTATTAGTACGAAAACTCAGTGGACAGCAAAAATCCGGGTGAGATCGATCTACGATACCTATATAAGTTTATAGATAAGTCATAATGCACGAGTTGTACCCGTTAATCTGTCAAATTATTTTTTATTTCAATTTTATAATGAATCAAATTTCTTCATTTAATGAATACAATTCTTGCGGGCTTTATAAAACATCCTTTGAAATAGGATGGTTAAATATTTTAGCTTAATAATAAGTTTCAGCTTTAACAAAATAGTTGAGCTTAAAAATATTTGGTCCTGACAGGTATGACAGTAAACTGCATCCTGCAGCAAGGGCTCTGATTAGGAAGTTGTGACGAGCATGGAACCACCTCTTAATTGCTGTTCTTCCTAGGTCTACTCTGATCCGGAGTTGTAGCACCTGTTAGGGTCCCATGTATGGGCAAATACTTAACCGTCTAAACAGGGGTCAAAACACTATAAAAGCATAAAAAGAGACTTTTATTAAATATAGATATAATTATTTTTGTGAAGAAAAAATATTACCAACAAAAATTTTTGAATGAAAAATATTACCAAAAAATTCTTTTTGAAAGAAAAATATTACCAACAAAAATACGTTTTTGAAAGAAAAATGTTACCAGGAAAAATACGTTTTTGAAGGAAAAATGTTACCAACAAAAATATGGTTTTATTGAATGAAAAATGTTACCAGCAAAAATACGTTTTTGAAGGAAAAATCTTACCAACAAAAATAAATTTTGAAAGACAAATGTTACCAGCAAAAATACGTTATTGAATGAAGTAATGCTTCAGCATTAAATGACTCCAAGGGGTTGATAAGCCGTAAAACAAACCCAACCAGATCAAACTTTAAATTATTTAACAAAATATTTAGTGAAGTGTTTAATATTTGAGATTATTATTTTACAAAATATTTGAGTGTCACAAAATATTTGAGATTTTCCAAAATATTTTAGTTTAACAATATTTAAAAAAATATTTAATAAATATTTTTTTACAGGTGTATAGGCTCATCCCTTGTTCCCTGTTTAGGATGTAGCTTCCGGCTTTCTCTTTTCCAATCTTTTCACTTTTCTTCTTCTTTTTTTTCTTTTTCTTTTTTTTTTTCGATTGGAGTAGATAGACTAAACTATCGCCCGGTTCACACTCCACCCACGTCTATTGTACAGGTGTAGAGGCTCATCCCTTGTTCCCTGTTTAGGGTGTGGTTTCCGGTTTTCTCTTTTCCAAATCTTTTCACTCTCACCTAGACCCCTGCACAGCGGTGGCGTTACTGCCTTGCTCGGGGTGATCTGACTAAAACAAAAAAGTATTTTATGTATTTAAAATTTAACAAAGCATTGCTCTTATTTATTTATACGTATGAGCGCAGTTCTTTTTTTAAAAATAAGTTAAAGGGTGTTTACAAAATCCCATATTACTGATCAAACGTCTCTGAGTCATTTGGATAATATATATCTTTGAAGTCTTTGATGTGATCGAACCAATTGGGTAGGGTCTGCATCCGGGGAATCGTTGGTTGGCGACAAAAGAATGAATCAAGTTGGCTGATCGAGGTCACTTGGTGCAGAAACTTTGGTTGAGAGCGGACTGTTTCACGTAAATATACAACAAAAAACAGCAGCAGCAGCCGACTGAAGTTATTTTGGGTTGCTTTTGACTTTTCATCGATAAACCTTTATTATTTAATAATAAATAAGCCCACCGATTAAAACAACTAAATTAAAATAAAATTGATTTAGTTAACTAATCAAACTTAGTTTGTCTTGTTCTCATTCTATTTACCTTTTTTTTTATCTTATTTTTTGTTTTTAACACCCGTGACCTTATGGATCGATCACGTGAGCAACAGCGAGGTTTTGGAGAGAATGCAAACGAGAACAAAATTTAGGACGAGACAGCTGAGATTTCTGTGGCAGAAGGAGTACTGAGAGAATCTATTACTCACAGGACGTATAGAAGGAAAGAGAGACAGAGGAAAGTAGCGCATGACTTACCTGATAGGCTTGAGCAAATGAATAGCAAAGCGGAGTTTAGGAGACATATGTAAAAGAAAAATATTAAGAGGGACAAGGTACACGGGCAAATGGAAGTCCTACTGCGAGATAATCTTCTGCCAAGTCAGTCATGTCTCTTTCGAGACTTGATCGCCCAAGCGTGTATCACGTATGGCCCTTGACTGACTGAATGAGCAAGAATTGTTCTTAGAATTTGATACTCACAGGACGAATAGATGGGCTGGAGCAAATTGATGGCGCAGTAGACTTTGGAACCGATACCTAAATGAAAAATATTAAGAGGGACAAGGTACAAGGGCAAATGGAAGTCCATGATCACTTACGTACTGATGATGCACGGAACATGATAAAAATGAGCCATGAAAAATCAGTCAGTCAGTTAAGTGGCATACGTGATACACGATTGGGTGATCATGTCTGGAAAGAGTCATGACTTTTGGGGCAGTACGTTGTCATGATTTTCTTTGACGAACCAGCACTCTTGTACAAGTTAAACAGATCCGGTGAAAATTCACATCCTGGTCTTACTCTCCTTTCTATCTTTGTATATCTGCTGAATTCATTACCTCTCCGTATACAAGCGGTTTACTGTCAGTAAGATTCTTGATTAATCTTAAGTTTTTCCCAAATATGTCAAGGCTGCCGAGCATCTCCATCAATTCTTTATGACGTATTTTATCAAACGCCTTCTCATAATCAATAAAGCCCAGGTGTAAGTCCTTCTTCATTTATATTGCCCTTTCAGAGAGCATCCTAATCATAAATATGGCATTCCTTGTTCCAGTGTCTTTGACGAAATCGCACTGTTCTTGTCCTATCGCTGGCCTGATTCTGCTTTTCGCTCTATTCATCAGGATTCGGACGATCCGTTTTGTAATATGACTCATTAGAGATTATCCCGCAGTAGGTTGGTATTGCTTTCTGCGGTAGACTGGTTGCCAGCCAAGACTATAGAACCCAATATGTCCTGGACAGATAAGAGATAGATTATATTACATTATTATATTAAGTATTAGTGGGGGATAAGTTTTCTATTGTTAAGAAGTAATAAACTGGTCCCCCAATTTATGCCAGTACAAATTTTAATTATATTTCCAACTATTATATTCAGTCAGTCAGTTAAGTGCCATACGTGATACACGCATGAGCGATCATGTCTCGAAAGAGAGATGACTGACTGGGCAGTAGGTTGAAATGACTTTCTTTGACGAATCCGCACTGTTATTTTCTTATCTCTGGCCTGATTCTGCTTTTCGCTCTATTCATCATGATTCGGACGATCAGTTTTGTAATATGACTCATTAAGCTTAGCAGAACAGGGATTATAAGACAAATATCATTGAGAGCCAAAAAGAATAGGAAGTTATGCAATGACGAGGGGTTGGAGAGAATGGAAACCAGAAGAAAGCTTATATTTAATAACAAGAAGAGATAGATTAAGTTTTTGGGATACGTAATGAGGAAGATGTGCGTTGTGGTACAGTGGATATCGACTCGGAACGAGAAACCGGGGAGCCGAGTTCGAATTCCAGTTGAATCCATTGTATTCACTTACGCGTAAATAGCCTTGGGAAAGGTATTAGTCCGTCTCTTCCTTCCAGTTATGGGTTAAATAGCAGGACGGATTGGGTTCTATAGCCTTGGTCGGCAATCAGTCTACCGCAGAAAACAATGGCAACCTACTGCGGGATAATCTTCTGCCCAGTCAGTCATGTCTCTTTCGAGACATGATCGCCCAAACGTGTATCACGTATGGCACTTAACTGACTGAATGAGGAAGAATTGTTCTTAAAATTTGATACTCACAGGACGAATAGATGGAAAGAGGGACAGCAGAAGCAGCACGAGATATATTTGATGGGCTGGAGCAAATTGATGGCGCAGCAGAGTTTGGGACCGATACCTAAAGGAAAAATATTAAGACGGACAAGTTACACGGGCAAGTGGAATCCATGATCGCCTGCGTCCTGAGGGTACACAGCACATGATAAAGATGAGCCATTAACATATCAGTCAGTTAGTTAAGTGCCATACCTGATACATGCATGAGCGATCATGTCTCGAAAGAGAGATGACTGACCGGGCAGTAGGTTGATGACTTTCTTTAACGAACCCGGACTGTTATTTTCTTATCTCTGGCCTAAATCTGCTTCTCGCTCTATTCATTAGGATTCGGACGATCAGTTTTGTAATGTGGCTCATTAAACTAATAGTTCTGGGGAGTCCGCACTCGTTTGCTCCTGGCTTCTTAGGTAGTGCTTTGAAGATCGACTTGCTGAGGTCATCTGGCATTACACCTCTATTATAGATTTAATTTGTTATTTCTGTAATTTTCTCAATGCCAAATTCTTCCAAGGCTATCAGCAGCTCAATGACTGCTATCTGGTCCAGCTGCTTCTTTTTTTCTATTCAGTTTGGCTATTGCAGATTCCACTTCATACTTTAATATTTCCGGTCCATCCTCATCTTTGCGTATTATTGGTGGCTTAGAGTTCGGTATAGTTTACATTCGTTTGCAAGCAAAATAATACGATTAGTTTCTTACTTCAATTAAGCAGCCATTAACAAAGATGAGTAAAAGGAAACGGAGGAAAACAGCAGATAACCCATCTCATCAGCTTATGTAAATGGTTGGCAGAACAGCGATTATGAGAGATATCAAAAAGACATATATAACTGGGAGTCAAAAACAATAGGAAGTTGTGGGTTGGAAAGAATGGAAAACAGAAGTAAACTTATATTTAATATCAAGAAGAGACGGATTAAGTTTTTGGGACACGTTTATAAGCGAG
Organism: Ascarosepion bandense; assembly: GCA_037127315.1. Lineage (NCBI taxonomy): Eukaryota > Metazoa > Mollusca > Cephalopoda > Sepiida > Sepiidae > Ascarosepion > Ascarosepion bandense. The sequence goes on along the minus strand of JBBBDQ010001406.1, from coordinate 320,514 downwards.
AATGGTTTGGAGAATTTGATAGTCACAGCCTGAACAGAGGAAAGAAGGACAGAGGAAAGCAGCACGAGAGATGGGCTGGAGCAAATTGATGGCGCAGCAGAGTTTGGGACCGATACCTAAAGGAAAAATATTAAGAGGGACAAGTTACACGGGCAAGTGGAAGTGCATGGTCGCCTGCATCCTGAGGCTATACGGCACATGATAAAGATGAACCATTAGTTCATCAATCAGTTAGTTAAATGCCATACCTGATACACGCATGAGCGATCATGTCTGGAAAGAGAGATGACTGACTGGGCAGTAGGTTGAAATGACTTTCTTTGACGAACCCGCACTGTTGTTTTCTTATCTCTGGCCTGATTCTGCTTTTCGCTCTATTCATCATGATTCGGACGATCAGTTTTGTAATATGACTCATTAAGCTTAGCAGAACAGGGATTATAAGACAAATATAATTGAGAGCCAAAAAGAATAGGAAGTTGTGCAATGACGAGGTGTTGGAAAGAATGGAAAACAGAAGTAAACTTATATTTAATATTAAGAAGAGACAGATTAAGTTTTTGGGACACGTTTATAAGCGAGAATGGTTTGGAGAATTTGATAGTCACAGCCTGAACAGAGGAAAAAGAAGGACAAAGGAAAGAAAACAGCACGAGAGATGGTCGGAAGAAAATGGATGGCGCAGCAGTGTTTGAGCGTCAAGGTACACAGGCAAATGGATGTACATGATCGCCTGCGTCCTGAAGATACACGGCAAATAAATGAAGTCAGAAAGTGCAAATGCAAATATTCAAAATTGATAATTGTTTTCTATTTCACTTAAGCAGAAAACGGAAAACACATGAGAGCATTATCGCGACCTTGATATTCTCTCTGTTTTCTTCTTTTCTCCCTTCTTTTGCTTCTTTGTTATTTTCTTTTTTCGTTCTTTGTCTCACTGAAACAAAAAATATTTCTGTTATGTCTTTTCTGTATTTTCTTAGTACTGGGCCTGCGAGTACATCACTTCGTATGTATTCGGTAGGAATGCTTTTGGATGGAGTAGAGGAAATAAAAGGCATCAGCAGGCGAGAAGGAAAAAGAAGAGAACGAAATTCCGAGTTGATTTGAAGCTTCTCTCGGTCCTTTTTGCAGTGTTTCTGAGTGACTAACTGACGCTGATCGACTTTTATTTTAATCTAGATTTTTCTCACTGACTCGGGAAGTTCTTTTTTTTTTGCAAGTCGTTTCCATTAGTCAGAATGTCAATTTAACACTTACTTGCAAATCGGGTTTCGACTTTTTCTTTAAGCACATGGTCAATTCTTTTTCTGTTTGGGAAAAACCAGGATTTCACACTTCATTGGGAGTTTTTGTAAAAGTGAATAAGAATGTTGATGCACGATCACCTTTAGTCAGTACCGCGGTGAGATAATGTTTACGAATACTTTTATGTTCTGGTTGTCTAAGAGAAAATAACTCGGAGTTTTTAATCGGAAAAATTCCGATTCCAGTTCGGTTGTTAGATTCACTTACACGCAAAAACCCTTGGGAAAAGTATAATTGATCTCTTCTCGCCAAGACCGGTTTTAAGTCTATTTGACCAATTTTATCAAATTAGGCGCCGAACATAAATTAAGCCTTTATATTCTAAGAGGAATAAACTACTACTGAAAACGTGAAATGAAGAATGAGAAATTCTTATTCTTCGCATTATTAATTTATTATGCAGATTATATTAACAGAAAATATATATATATATATATATATATCATATGTATATATATATATATATATATATATATGTATATAAGTGTGTAATAAATTGAATGTATGTATGTGTGTATGTGTATGTATATATGTATTCTTATTCGTAGAATTGTGTGTGTATATATATATATATATTCACTAATGAATTAGAGCACTCTGGTTATTGAGCGTGTATAATCACAATATACATGCTAAGAGTCTGCCTTCTTCTACCGAACGCCCATAGCTAGAATCGCCGAGTTATAGCTAATTCAATCGGGTTTCAAACCTGGGTTAAAAGCAATCGGAGTCTAACCTTACTGATGAGCTGTTTTACACCGAAACAGATCTGTCTGCGGATGACTATATATATATATATATATATATATATATATATATATATATTAAAAAAGGATTAATTCAAAGATGTTGAATGGCCATTTCGATATGAAGATCCCCACGGGGGACAACACATCACCTCAGCAACAGAAGAATCCTTTCAGAAACTGGTGAAAAATTAAGTCTACTTCTTTTTAAATAGATTGCAAAGAAATAAAAAATTAAAAAATAAAATAAAAATAAAAATAAAGGAAAAGAAAACGAAAAAGAAAAAGAAAAAGATAGAATAAAATCAAATAAATAAGAAAAGAAAAAATTGACATCGTCTGGGTTCGCAAAAAAAAGGGAGAATGTAACTAAAAATTAACAGACAGCCGTGTTAAATCGATGTAAGTTTAAGCAACACGGAAAAAAGGTGGTAAGAGAGATAAAAGAAGGAAGGGAGGGAAAAAGAAAGAAAGGAAAGAAAAAAATTTTTTTAAAAAATATTACAGACGCTGGACAAATTCAAAAACCTAATTTCCCCAAAACGTTGAAGTATTAGAAAAAAGCCTTTACTTAAAAAGGCATAATTATTAATAAAAGGGAATAAAAAGATATAGGATTTAAAATAAACTTATTTTTTAAAAAATTAGGTCATTTGAAATTAAACTAAATAAAGACAACACTAGGTAAAAAAAAAAAATTAATTACAATTATACATACCTATAGAAGTACACACATACATACATATATATACACACACAATTCTACGAATAAGAATACATATATACATACACATACACATACACACACACATACATTCAATTTATTACACACTTATATACATATATATATATATATATATATATATATATATATATTTATATATATATATATGATATAGTGCATCAGCACTCTTTTATTTCAAATGAAGTGTTCTTCTTCAGTAAAGACGAGCCTGGTCTTTAACTTCATAGGTAACCGCTTGGCAATACCATGTGTTGTAAGCTTAGACGAGTGTGTAGTGTAAAGGATAATGGCTCGTAAGTGTTAGCCAGGGAAATCCAAGTTCTAATTCCCGTAGGGTTGGTTATATTCACTTACGCGAAAATACTCTTGTAAAAGATATGAATTCATCGATTCTCTTCTAGCTATGTGTTAATTAGTAAGACTAGTATCATTCTTCGAATACCAGGTACTGTAGGATTGGATGAAAGAATGGTATAATGGATAATGCCTTGGAATTATTAACCCGGAAACTGTTTCACTTCTTTTTTTTTTAATAATTTCACCCCAAGCAAGGCATTCCACTGCCACTATTGCGCTTGGGGATATATAGGGGAAGGTAAATAAAAAGAGTGGTTACATATAGGAAATGTCAGAAGGGGGTTATAGACAGTTGGGTGTGTGGGAAGTGTGTTTGAAAGAATGGAAGCGAGTTAGTTTGTTAGGAGGTGCCTATTGACCTTACACTTAAACACCTGGAGATTGTAGCCGTCGAGGAAACAGTCATGTGGAAGGGAATTCCACAGTCGGGAAGTGCGAGAAAAGAAACTGTTGGTGTAGAAGTTGCGGTTGCATTTTATCGGTTTCACTGTAAAATGGTGGGATCTAGTTGCTAATCTAGTATCTCGTGCAAATTCAAAACTAGGGGGCACCAGTGATCTAGTTCATCGGAGCTGAAGCCGTGAAAGCATTTATAGAAGAGACACAGGGAAGCCACGTCGCGCCGGTGAGAGAGAGACTGCACGCGGTCTGCCAAGTCGGTATAGATCACATTACAGACTCTCCGTTGTATTTTGTAAAGAACCCCGAGGAGACTAGCAGGGACACCCGACCAGATGTAGCAGCAGTATTCAATGCACGGGCGGATGGTAGATTTATAAATGTGCCGGATATATTCAGACGGAAAAAATCTCCGGGCCCTGCACAGAGAACCAACTTTCATAGCAGCGGATTTAGCAATGGATTCGATATAGTTATTCCACTTGAGGTCCGCTGAAAGTGTGAGACCAAGGAGGCGTAGTTTTTTTCTCTCTTGGAGGCAAGCCTGGTCCATGCTAATTGAAGGTAGGTACGATTGTCTATGATGATTAATTGATAGTAGCTTCGTTTTAGAAGCATTAAAATTTACAAGCCATTTCTTACCCCAGTCCACTACAGATTGGAGGTCCTTTCCAAGCTCGGCTGCAAGGTTAGCTTTGTCGCCCACACCAGATTTTTGATCGAGGCGAGAATAAACTTCCCGTTGGGTTTGTTATATTCCCTCACGCGCAAATACCATGGAGAAAGGCACAAACCAACCTCTTTTCTTCCAGGTAAGGGTTAATTAGTAAAACTTTTATCACTAAATTATAATTATCTCAGAAAATTCTTTTAATTTAGATTTCCTGGATTTAAATAACCTACAAATGTTTCATAACTTGTAAAAAACAAATCAATCAACCACGGCGTAACCAACGGGCTAACTAAGTAAATTATCAAATAAATAACGGAATCAGGAACAAGCAGTCTTCTTGCATGATTATTTACAAGAGGAGAAAAGATGTTAAATTCTCAACTACAAAATTGATCCTAGTATAACTTACATCTGCCTTATATCGTTAGGCGGCTTTTCACGTTTAATACACCGGTTCTCGCTCGATCACCGAAGTTAAGCAATGTTGATCCTGGTCAGTACTTAGATGGGTGACCGCTTGGGAATACCAGGTGCTGTCAGCGTTTAGTGACGGATGTGCGTTGTTTTGCAGTGGATATCGGCTAGGAAAAAGAGTTTTAATTCCAATTGATTACCCTGCCTCCACTTAAGCGCTGGTACCCTTGGGAAAGGTATTAATCCACCCTTTCTCTCATGTTATGGGTTAAATAACAAGGGTAGGATATGGGGACCCTGCCCTTAAAAATGAATATTGCTACTCGAAAAGAAAAAATATTACCAGACAACACTTATATAAAAACAATTTTTTTTGAAAGAAAAAGTTACTACCAGCAATAAAATTTAGTTGGCAATAAATGACCCGCCGAGGTTGATTTTCCACAAAAACAAACCAACCAACATCATTAGGCTTGTAAGCTTCGTTTTTGTCAGTGCTAGGGAAATTCCTGGAAAGTTTCAGAATGTATATCTTTCAAGGTATCCAGAGATTTTTTTTTTTCATTTTAAAACACATAGCTACCATTCAATGGCATTTGGTTCATATCAAGCCAGTCAGGAAAGGTTTATCATCAATGGCCTGCTGAAAATTTAAAATCCAAAGTGAGGTTTCGGTGAACAGGCTATATTTTAGTCGTGAACAAATGAAATTTAGCTAACATTGAAATACAGGTGTACGTGCGTTCCAAATTAAAAAAAAAAAGAAATTTTCCTTAAAATCTGTCAACGATCTGAAACCTTTGTAGCAAAGGTGTTTCTTGATAAAAAAAAAATCGCACGCTGTACTTATATCAGGCATTGTCAGAATCGCCTAACCTGGTTGTAAATATTGTAAAAAGTCCAGTTGAAATAAAAAGAAAGGATCCGATCTTTAAGCAAGCTTCCCACTTGAATTGCTCAGAATAGTATCGACTCGTGACACCTAGCGGCAAAATTTTAAGCTGCTATTATAAAAAAAAGGCTAAACTGTCACAGATAAAAAATGCTTTTCAACATAAAACGCATAAAAATTCGGTTAAATTTGGCCGCAATTACTTCTTACTGGCTTGACATTCTCCTGTTTGATAATGCGCAAGAATAGACAGACCCCCCCCCTACACACAGCAACACACATACAAACACATAATTACTTATATACGTAGTTGTTTGTTTGAGTCGATTGTATAAAATCCTAACACATATTATCGCCTCGGAACGACACATCAGGAAGCCGAGTTCGAATTCCAGTTGAATTCGTTGCATTCACTTACGCATAAATACACTTGGAAAAGATATTAATCCGTATTTTCCCTCCAGTTATTGGTTATATAGTAGGACAAATTGGGTCCTATAGCCTTGGTTGGCAACTAGTCTATCGCAGGAATCAATAGCAAACTAATGCGGGATAAACTTCTGCCCAATCAGCCATGTGTCTTTCGAGTTATGATCGTACATAGCGTGTATCACGTATGGCATTTAAATGATTGACTGAATATGAGAGTTGGAAAAATAATTAAAATTTTTAATAGGCATAGAGCGGGGGATCGGTTTTTTATTGTTAAGATGTAATTAACTGATCCCCCACTAATACTTAATATAATAATGTAATATAATCAATCTCTTCTTCCTCCAGCTATGAGTTAAATATTAGGAGAGATTGTGTTCTATCACCTTGGTTGGTAATCAGTTTACCGCGGAAAGCAATGGCAACCTACTGCGGGATAATCTTCTGCCCAGTCAGTCATGTCTCTTTCGAGACATGATCGCCCATGTGTGTATCGGGTATGGCACTTAACTGACTGACTGACCAGGAATTCAAAATTTGACTTACATCCATTCCTTTTTCTTTTAGTCTACGGTTTCGTTTTAACTGGAAACAACTATTGCTTTTTAGTCTTTCGTGCCAACGTCCAAAGAGTCTGAGCTCCAGGACCATGAATTAGTTTTAAAGCTTTCATTACATCCGAGCAACGCAGGGATATATTGCTAGTCATACATAACTGAACTCCTTACAGCTTACAAATTTTATCCTTAATTATCATCGGGTTTTCATTAGGTTGAAATCAGAAGGTTTAAGTTGGTTGGTAGGAATATGTATTTGTGTGGAATAATGTGGAAGAATAAAATATACATTTTGTATGATTGAATAGAAATTTATTAGAGGAATAGAATAACAAGAATAGGTAGTAGTTAAAAGTTCAATGAGAAAGTTAAGGGTAGCAAGAGTTCTTACAATTGTTCGTTGTAGTAATTTGTTGAAAAGATGTTACGCGTATGTATGTATGTATGTATTTATGTAGGAGCGTTGTTCGGTAGGAGGTTCTTTGAATGGAGAAGAAGAATTAAAAGGAACCAGCACACGAGAAAGAAGGAGAAGGAGGACGAATGTCCGGGTCTGTTGAATCGTCTCCCGTTACATTTTAGCTTGTCGTCTCTGCTGCTTCCGTCCCTGACTGTCTAACTGACTCTGAGCGGAGCCATTTATAGCAAATTAGAGTTTTCGCACTGGCTTGCTATATCTGTTTAGTCTTGCAAAGTGCATCCATTGACCAAAAAATGCATTTGAAATCTACTTGCTAAGTCGGGTTTCGACTCTTTATTTAAGCTCATTGTCAATTTTTTCCACTTGGGAACAAAACAGGATTTCGCACATATTTGTGAATTTTTGTGAAAGTGAAGAAGAAGGTTGATTTTAATTCTTAATTTCCTTTTCTCTACAATCTAACCATTTCAGCTGTAAAATGATAAGTCTCTGTGGAAAATCTCGTGCTGCGTTTAAGTTAGTAATATCTAGATACCACAGAGTAAAAGTGATATTTATTTTTGCAAGATTTATTTTTGCCCAAATCCAAAAGAGGGGTAAAGAATGTCGGTCTTCATCTGTCTTATATTTAAAATTCAGTCAGTTAAGCGCCATACGTGATACAGGTTTTGGGCGATCATGTCTCGAAAGAACATGACTGTTTGGACAGAAGATTATCCCGCAGTAAGTTGACATTGCTTTTTCTGCGGTAGACTGATTGCTAGCCAAGGCTATAGAACCCAATCTGTCCTGTTATTTGACCTATAGCTGAAGTGAGAAGAGATGGATTATATTACATTATTATATTAAGTATAATTAGTGGGGGATCAGTTTATTACTTTACAATAGAAAATCGATCCCCCACTTCATGCCCGGTACAAATTTTAATTATGTTTCCAAATATTATATTTAGTCAGTTAAGTGCCATACGTGATACACGCTTTGGGTGATCATATCTAAAAAAAACATGACTGACTGGGCATAAGATTATCACGCAGTAGGTTAAACATTGCTTTCTGCGGCACTAATAATAAAAAGGCACAACATAAAAAATATATCAACAAACAACTCGAACAAACCAGAACCACGTTTAACTGCAGAACGAATGTCCATTAAACCGTAATTATTTACAAAACAACGTAATATATCACGCGACAGTAATGAGAAAAATATTCATAGGAGTAACAGAAGGACTCTGGAAACAAAGACATTACACACACAAAGCATACTTCACAAAATAAATATGCAAATAGCACAATGCTTTCTAAGTACATCTGGGAAGTCAAAAACAAAACCAAAATCACCCCAAAAATAACATAGAGAATACGAAAAAGAACATTGGTCTACAACAATCAATCAAAAACCTGCATGCACAGCATAGAGCAAAAAATAGCTATTATTTCCTTCCCTGACCAAAAAAAAAAAAACAAACTACTAAATAAACGATCTGAACTAGAATCAAAATGCAGGCATGAAAACAAATTTTTACTACGTTACTTAAAAATAGGAAACTAATAATCAGGAGCAAATTAGAAACAAATTAACAAACCGCCGACGCTATAACATCCATTGCGACAGATAAATAATAAATAAAATAATATAAATAAATAAAATACTAACAAATCATAATAAAATAAAATAAATTAATAAAAAAATAAAATAAGTAATAAATAAACAATCCAAATAAATACATAAATAAAAAGAAGGATTACCCACAATGCCCCACTGACAAATAAATATAAATAATCAAGGAAAAAGTCAACACATGTGACCTGAGGATTGCGCTTAGCATGAAAGAGTCTGTCGCCCCTGAGTTTTAACTAAAACGTTCACTCTTTTATATTTACATACGCTCTATCTCCGATATAGAGCACTTAAAATTATATATATATATACTACCGGCTATAGTTATTAGACCAGCCAGTTTTTTTAAATGATGTATTTCATACTATTTTTAATATTTATTGCCAAGTGAATAATTCTAATAATTCAAAATGAAAATAGAATGGTTGTTTTGTTATTATTACTTTGCAAAATTTTACAAGGAAACCAGGAAGCCTTAGCTTCAACCAGTGTTGGGAAGAGAGCACAAAATATGGACACCAGAACAGTTCATTTGATGCACATTTTATTGTGCAGTATTAACAAAACAACCATTCTTTTTCCATTTAGAATTATCCACTTAGCAATTAATACTAAAAATAGTATTAAATACATCATCTTTTAAACAACCGGGGTGGCCTAATAATTTGGGGGTGACCTAATTATATATATATATATATCATAGCATAAAATGAGAAAATGTAATTTGTTTGGAGATCTCACCGTTATCTTAGGTAGGGCCGGCTTTTTTGCCAGTACCAAATTTTTCGATGATACTTTTTCTTTGGAAGTTCAGGTGCTGAATGACAATACCAAATGACAATAGCAGCTATTTTCTTACAAGGCAATCTTTGTCTTTTATCAACTGAACATCCTGTACCCGTTTTCGGTCGATCTGACATGGCCGCTTAAGAACATGACTCGATTTTTCAAGTTAATTTTTTGTTTTGCAGCAATTGGCGGTGTTGGGCGAAACTATTTCACGTACAATCTATTGTACGTTTAATTACTTTTTCCCCCTATCATTAATTTGTTATAATTGTCCAAAATTCTGAGGTATTCTAAGTATTTTGTACTTACTGATTCCACATCCTTTATTCGTATGATGATCATTGTAGGTGTCATCGCTGCTGACATTCCAATTCTAGATCATAATTCTATTTGAAAAGTTTTATCTTGGGTCCCATTTCTAGGAACAGATATCGAGAATATTGATTTTCTGTCCAAGATCATTCTCATCTCATAAATTTGAACACATGTCTTCAGTATACCCCCCACCGCCATCATTGTCAGCATATTGACTTCGGGAGAGAAAGCTGGATTGTTGTCTCCTTATTGGCAGCCTCATTTTGGGTTGCGGTATGGAATGTTTAAATGGTAACTGTTCATCGCATAATGACAGGTTTTGTAACTGCGCAGGACATTGTCAAGCAAAATATTAAATATACTGCCGTTCTCATTTCTTCCTTTTCTCACTTTTGATAAGGTTTGAAATGTTTCCTTATTGGGGTTTCCACCAGACATGTAAGATTCTGAAGATCGATACTGTTCCTTTATTAAATCAGTGGAATCAGAGCATGGAAGCGTTCCTTAATGGATGGGGAAAGGAACACATTACTGATGTGGTCATATACTGCAGTAAGGTCGAAAAGGCTGATATATTGTTTCCTATTAGAGACATGAGAAATTTTTGGGTGTTTATACATACATACATACATACATACATACATATTTACCATTGTTACATCGCTTTCTACAAAAAAAAAACAAAAAAAAAACAACTGGATCATAATGGTTTGTTTTTTTACAAAACGATTAGAACCAAACTGATGTTCACTTTGGTTCTGTACCACCCCCAACAGACGAACCGAACAATTTCTCCGGCGGCCGTTCTCCACGCTGTGATGTTTGCCGGGAGTTTGTTGAAAATGTCGGAGCCTCAAGCTGGGGGTACAAGTATAACTATAAGGAACGAACTTCCACAACTTGGATGAGTTGAAAGGATGCTTTATTTCGTTTAGACTAGAGCTAGCCTTTTCGGTTGGGGCAGGTGAATGTGACACACAGCTCTAACTCTAATTAATGGAGATCAACAAATCCGAACTGACCGAAACAAGACGAACGGAGATTCTACTCACTCAACTGCCCGGCGGAACTCAACTGCCAGACTCACTTAACTGACTCTATTTATTTAAAATGAATCCGGAATTCCGGAAATCCTTTGAAATGCTTTAGACCACCGGTGATAAACATTGGCGACTGTAAGTCTGAAATTTCAGTTATCTTTTTTTTTATCTTAATAAAGCTTCCGCCGGAAAATTCTTAATGTGTGGTCAAGATACAGTAAAAGACAGCCTTTGAGCGGGTCATTCGAAAACCCACCTGCTGAATGTTATCTCTTTATCACATTAAATCACTGAGTCAAATATTTACCGGAAGAGTGGTAGGATTTAAAACAGTAATCGGATACCGTTGTCTGTTCCACAATTTTCCTCATAAAAGAAAAAGCGTTTATTTCGTTATTTTTCCTCTTCTTTTTCACTTTTGTTAAATATGTTTTTAAACTATTTTCTATTCTTAACCATTTTCTATTTTAATCTATTATAATAAAATACATATATGCCTAGTTATCGTGTCACAGTTCTAATCGTTTTGTGAAAAACAAGCCTTATGATACAGATCCAATATTCTGTAAGATTCACACGATGGATCCAATTAAGTATGTATGCAGTCAATTATGGATCAAATTAAGTTTGTATCCTTTGGATCTGTAAACACGACAGTTTAAAGAGTTAACCTTATATTTCCATGATGCAGTAATGCGTCATACACCCGACTTTTTGTGGGTGGATTTAAGGTTCCAAATTTCTTGGAGGAACGAGTTCTTGAATTCAGGGAGAAGATTATTTAGGTTCAAAAGTACATCATCAATACTGCCTCATATTTCCTTACTTTTTTAAAAATTTACTCATCAGTAGGTCAATTATTGTTTTCGTTTAACGAGGGGCCTTGTAGCAGTTAGATGAAAACTGGTGTATGATTGCGCCCGTGTCGTCAAAAATGACGTCAAAATATATATATCGATATGGCGTCTGAAGAGGCGGCAACATATATATTGATGTACCTACTATTGAGATTAAACATCTTACATTAAGACCCAGGAAAAAACATAATCTAAACACCTAAGCGTAACGTGAGGGATATATATATATATATATATATATATATATATATATATATATAAAGGAAAACTCAACATGCCATTTAAATTGGTTATAAATTATAATTCCTTTCTAAGAGCTTAATTAGCTCGTTTCATCAGACCGCACAATATACCTTCCATTTGGGACAAAACATTTGCTGGAATAAGAATTTTCTTTAACTGAAGAACAGGATAAAACATATAAATGTAAACACAAAAAATATTCGATTGCTATCGTGAAATACGTTTCTAATTCAAATTTAAAAATCACTCGTTTCTGATGAAGGACCGAGGGCGGTCTGAAATATAAAATACAATAATAAAAACAAAAAAAAAATTCTGTCCAAAAAAAGTACATTTTTAAATTCAAAACTTTTTTTATTAATATTCTTTCCTATGTATATATATATATATATATATATATATATATAAATCGATACCAGGAAATCAAAATTTGATTTACATTCATTCATTTTTTTTTTATCAGTCTACGGTTTCGCTTTAATTGGAAACTTTTTATTCTTTGGTGGCAACGTCCAAAGAGTCTGAGCTCCAGAACCATGGATTAGTTTTAAAGCTTTCAGTACACCGAGCAACACCGGGCTATACTGCTAGTATATATATATATATATATATATATATATATATATATATATATTCTGTACGACTTGACCATATAATTATGACAAAGCTAACTCTGGGCAAGAGATTTAATAAATGCTAGTAAAGTTTAATAATAGGGAGTAAAGAGAATAAACTAAACCGACACAGCCATTGTATCTTTATGGAACTGAGCCGATTCTGCCACACGATATATATATATACCAGCAGTATAGCCCGGCGTTGCTCGGGTGTAATAAAAGCTTTAAAACTAACCAATGGTCCAGGAGCTCAGACTCAGCCTAAATAATATTTGTGTGAAATTTGGTGAGAATCGAATAAAAATTATGGATTTGTATAATGGACATACAAACAGATAAACAGACACACACACAAACATTTTGCGTTTTATGTATATATATAAACACAAACTTATCACTATACTCGTTTCGAATAACCCTCCGCGTATATAGTTGGAAGAAAAAATGGTTGTAAAAAAAAGAGCTAAGCACATGAACATCAGCCGAAGAGATTTGGACCGAGCAAGCGCGTAGCCCAGATAAATATTTAAGACGAGTAATCAATAACAAAAAAAGCGCTCAATACTGAAGCAGAGCAGAATAAGTAAAATAAACCTAGTGAGACAGCAAACCTACGAAGGTTTCACCTAAACGGATCTCCAGGGAACGATGGCTGAGGATCCGTTTAGGTGAAACTTTGGTAGGTTTGTTGGCTCACTAGGTTATTTTACTCATATTTATATATATATATATATATATATATTTATATATATATATATATATATATATATATATAAATGCACAGTGATCTTAATTATAATAATAAAGGATGATATATTTCTAAGTTCATCTTCAATTTAGTTTAGTAAAGTTTTAAATGTAACTTAAAATGTTTTACGAAACTAGGACAGTTTTATGTGTATTTGGAAGTTAATTTCGAATATAGCTGATATTCATTTTGTTTCATGATTGCTGACGTCATCATATTTTTTATACCGTCATGAATATATAATTTTAGAAAATCACATTGTCTTCCTTTAAACTACCAATGCAATTACTTTACTGTGTCATTACACAGACACCCATTTGATTATCCCCAGTCGCATCAGTTTGCCGAATACGTCCATCTTTTGAGAATAATTCTATGAGTGAACATACCGCTAGGCATTGGTTCCATTAGTGAGATGAATGTCGTAGTGGCCGTCCACGTGTCCTGAAAGATGAGGCTCTAAAATTCTCATATGACTATGTCCGCATAGAAAAGTCATCTCAGTGCATAGAAAAGACACCAGAAGAGTTCATTTGATGCATATGTTATTGTGCAGTATTAACAAAAGAACAATTCTATTTTCATTTAGAATTATTCACTTGGCAATAAATATTCAAAATAATATAAAATACGTCATTATTTCAAACAACTGCTGTTGCCTAATAATTATGGTCTGTAGTGATAAACCGTAAAAATGAATTAACAGTTTTATGTAGGTACCTCCATTACATCACAAAAAATACAGCACAGTATGATTTAGAAAGGTTAAAAGCTTAATAAAACGAACTTTTTCTATCAAAATGTTTATAATATTATCAAGAGATTTATTTTATAAAAATATTTAATCCCTTTTAACATGTTCGACATTTTGGCAGAAAATTTTCTTTTGAATCTGAAAAAATCTTACGACTGTTTACAATCGATTACGTAACTCTTTTTTTACGTAACTCACTTTTTCGGTGACAAACACATTAATTTGGAAATTCTCGCAAAAATCAAATAACTGTCGGATTTTAATGAAACTTTCAGTTCTTATTCATAAATGAATAAAATTATTTTTGAAATTATTGCTTTTTTAAAATATTGAAGAAAGTTTCTAACTCTGTTACCCCACCTACACGTAACTTCATGAAATTTAATAAATTTTAATTTTCTAGTATTTACTTTTTTATTAGATAAACGCAGAACTCATTGGGAAATATAAATCATCTATTTTTTTTTATTTAAAATTATTTGGCACTATCCAAAAATCTGCTCCGAAGAGAAATATAAAAAATGCAATAAAACTCTGATATAATTTAATTTGATAAGCTTTTAATTGATGGAATAAATAATAAAAAATTAAGGACATTATAGTCTGAAGGAAAAAACAATTTTTCTATTACTAATAAAATTTTAAAAGATTTGTTTTCATTTTATTATTATTATTATTGTGTCATTTTTCATCATATTTCGATTTCTGCTTTGGTCTCACTACCAACCAAGTCTGCGGGGAGACCTAAGGCAGGTAGTGGCGTGTTGTTATGGCTACATTTCATGTTTTTCTATCTTCCCTATCATCCGCAGCATTACATAGATAAAGTTTTCCTTAGTGTGTGGGCTGTACTTAATAAGACAATTTTTTGTATAGCTCTTAAGCTCGGGTTTCCAGGGATTCTTTCAATGTGTTGTTTTGTTCCATTTTTATCATTCCAAGTGCACCTACTATCACTGGCACAACTCTTGTTTTCAATTTCCACATTTTTTCTATTTCAATTTCCAGGTCTTTATATTTTGACAGTTTTTCAAATTCCTTGATTGCTATGTTACAATCCGCTGGGCAAGCCATATCAATTAATAGACAAGTTTTCTCCTTCTGGTTTTTAACAATAATGTCTGGCCTGTTTGCTTCAATTTTTCTGTCTGTTTAGATGGTGTAATCCCATAGAATGGTTACATCTTCTATTTCTGTAACCGGTGATGGGTGATGTTTATACCAGTGTTTGTTTACAGCTTTTCCATAATGTTTGCACATTGCCCAATGTAAATATTGCCCAACTCTATCGTGGCGATTTTTATATTCATTTGGGGCAAGCACAGGTGGTCTATTGTTTCTTGGTGTTTATCACAAAACCTGCATTTTGGATCCATATTATAATGCATAATATTTGCCTGAAAGTTTGTAGTGAGAAGACTTTGGTCTTGTGCTGCAAGAATAAAGCCTTCAGTTTCAGACTTTAATCCAGATGCACGTAACCATCGATGAGTATTAACTTTGTCAACATTGGATTTATTGGCACGTACTGGATATTGGCCATGCAGAGGTTTGTCTTGCCAGCGCTGTTTCATCTGTTCAAGAGCTTTATCTTTGGCTTTCATTTTCATATTTTTTGCCGCAATAGTGGGTTCTTGGCTTCTGTTTTGCTTTTCTACAGAATCTACTAACTGTGAATCTTGTTTGTATTTACTGCCTTCTTTTATTATTGAATATTTTTTCTTTCTTTCTTCATGTTGCCTTACTAATTGTATCATCCAATCCTTTGTTGTTTCTATGTATGTTAGTAAGCCAATAGTTGTTGTCTTGTATGACAATTCCAGCTGAATAAGACCTCTTCCACCTTCTTTACGGGGTATGTATAGACGGTCTACATCAGCCTTTGGATGATGCATCTTATGCTTAGAAAGAAGCTTTCTTGTTTTAGCATCCATTCGCCTGATGTCGTTTAGAGTCTAGTTTAAGATGTTAAAGCTATATTGGACAACTGGGATTGCAAGGCTATTAATGGCCATAATTCTGTTCTGTGAATTTAATTCAGTTTTTAATATCATTCGTAGCCTTCTATAGTACTCTTTACGCACTATTTCTTTCATTTATTTATGGTGAATGTTTTCGCTCTCATTTACACCTAGATATTTATAAGCTTCTTCTGGTTTCAATTCTTTTATTGTTACAGCAGGGTCTAAGCTAATTGAGGATGTTTCTTGTATTGATCCAAGTAAAACTGTAGCTTTAGCACATTTATTCAAATTAAATTTCATTCCAATGTCTTCGTTGAAGCATTTTTACAGTTTGCAGAAGACCTTCCAGCTCATTATCATTCTTAGCATATAACTTCAAGTCATCCATGTAAAATAGATGGCTTATTTTCTTTTGTCCTATTTTATAACCACATTCTGTCTTATTAAGTTGACTGGTTAGTGCTATTAATGATATGCAGAATAGTAAGGGAGATAAAGAATCACCTTGAAATATACCTCTTTTGATGTTTATTTCATCAGACTTATAGGTTCCATTTATATGATTGAGGTAAAGGGTTGTTTATAGACATGTTGTTATTATTATTATTATTATTATTATTATTATTATTATTATTATTATTATTAATAAAGTTTTAAAAATATTTTTAAAATGTTTTAAAGAACTGTGTGACTTTTTTAGTTAAGAATTGATGATTATATTGCCTATCAAAAAATAAAAAATTTAATAAAAATATTTCACACAGTATGTTTTTAAAATAAGTAAAAAAAAGTTTTGTATGTAAATAAATATGTTCATTTAAGTACGATGTTCCATAGGGATCATAACATGTTTCCATAAGGGTCGTATTTATTTTATAAGTTTACAACGGTTTTGGATTATTGCTCTTACATTAAAAACGACAGAACCACAATTTGATTCTGATTCAAGTATCTTCAAATCGGTTATAAAATTCAACAGCCTGTTTTGCAAGTCATTCCTTAAACATTTAAAGCAAATTTTCATTTTAATTCTTAATTTTCTAACTTTGTTAAAAATAATAATAATTGTGAAATTCACAATTTGTAGAGATATCTAAAAATAATATGAAAAATAGATATAAAAAAATAATAAATGCCATAACATTTCTTAAATTATTGAGTTAACTCTGCCTTTATTTTCATTCTGTTATTAAATAGTAAATTTTTTTAAAAGAAATTTTTATTTTATTTTAATTTTTATTTTTCATAAAACGTCTTTAAATGTAAGCCTACAAAGCTAAGCAAACTAAAATTTCATCAAATATTAGATAATTGCTTAAAACTGTGTTAAATTTTTAATTTTGATATAGTTAAAAATAAAAAAAAACGATTTGTATAATTAAGATTTAAACCAAATTCGTCTTCCATACTTTTGACCAGATACTAAATCATCAGTTGTCGGCTGATCCTAAGGTACGGTTAAAATGTTGACAACTGTGATAACAGAGCTACCGTAATTGAGGGATGCTTTTTGAAACATTTTTCAAGCAGTAAGCAAATAATTCTTGTTTCAAGTCAAACTAAATTAAGTTTCAATTCGTTAATTTGAAGAAAATAAAGTGTCAGCGAGGTGTATTTAATTTTTGTAAGATTATTTAAAACCAAGAATTAGTTTTTGTGTACAATCGATGAAAAATGGAGGAAAATTTGAAATTTTGAAAATTTTTTTTGATTCCGATCAATATAATTTCCGTTTAAAACATACTAGGGTATTTTGCTGACTGAAATTAGTAAATTTTAAAGCTTATAGATAACGTATTTATTATTAAAATTTGAATTTAGATTTAGGTACAGAAAATGAGTGGAGGTAGCTAGTTTTATGCAAACATTTAAATATTTAATTAATCAAAAGATGTCAGTTATAGATCGTTTTCTAATAAAAAATATTCAACTTACGGTTAAAAATTATTTACTTATTTTAAGTATTAGGTAATCCCAATAAATACCTTCTTCTTGTAACTATTTCTTCTTCTTCTTCTTCTTCTTTTCTTTTCTATTGACCTGTCCCTTCAGGACATGAAAAATCATGGCATTCCCAAGTCTCTGTCCTTGGTGTGCCTTAACACACTGTACTGCTGTGCACCCATTCAGCCATCGTTTCCATTATCCACCAGTCAGGCCACAGATGGGCCCCTTCGATGCTTTCCTATCTCTTTCCCCTCCCTCTTGTCTGACTTATTAGTATCAGTTCTCCAGTACTTTCTGCCTTATTGCATGTCCCAGGAACTTCAGTTGTTTCTTCCTGATGCTCAGTATTAATTTCCTTTTCGTTTCCATCATTTCTAGGATCTTATTATTGCTCACATGCTCGATCCATGATATTCGCAGCATCCTTCTGTAGAACCACATTTCAGTTGCTTCTATTTCTTTGATCTTCGATGATATGGTCCAGAAATCACTGTCATATTGATGAACTGAACACATAGCAATCCAGTATTCTCTTTTTTGTTTCTAGTGAAATTGTCCTGTTTCTTAATAATTTACTCAACTTCTGGAATGCTTCCTTGTGCTTTTGGATGGCAGGAATATACATGTATAGAAACTGCTGTGACCACAAATTGAGGGGTCAGTTTATATATTGATTGTAATAAAGAATTGATCCTCCACTTTATATCCAGTATGCTTCTGTAGAACCACAATTCAGTTTCTTCAATTTCTCCTTTCATCTTTGAATATATTGTCCAACATTCACAGCTTTACTGAAGATCTGATATCACATAGCAATCCAGTACTCTCTTCTTTGTTTCTAGTGAAATTGTCCTGTTTCTTAATACTTTACTCAGCTTCTGGAATGCTTCTTTCGCCATGCCAATCCCCCTTCGGATCTCTGTATCGCACTTTCCGTCATCTGTTAGAACATTTTCCATATATTTAAATTTTTGTACCTGCTTGATTCTAGTATCCCCGATCTTCATTTGGCATATAGGGCTGCCCTTTTTACTGATGACCATGCATTCGGTTTTCTTGCAGTTTTTTGTAGTCCTTTCTTATCACTCTCTTCAGCTACCTTCTGTAGGAGGTCTTGTACATTCATTTCTGTATTTGCTATCAGCACTGTATGATCTGTGTACCTTAATTTGTTTAAATTGTGGCCTCCGATGACAAATTCAGGCATAACTTCTAGGGTCCTCAAAATATTCTCACTGTACAAGTTGAACAGATCCAGTGAAAATACGCATCCTAGTCTTACGTCCCTTTCCTTCTTTGTATATCTGCTGAGTTCATTACCTGTCCGTATACCTGCCAGTAAGATTCTTGATTAACCTTAAGTTTTTACCCAAATATGTCAAGGCTGCCGAGCATCTCCATCAATTCTTTTTGGCGTATTTTGTCAAACGCCTTTGCATAATCAATAAAGCACAGGTATAAGCCCTTCTTCATTTGTATTGCTTTTTCAGAGATTATCCTAATCATAAATATGGCATTCTTTGTTCCAGTGTCTTTGACGAAACCGCACATTTCTTGTCCTATCTCTGGCCTGATTCTGCTTCTTGCTCTATTCGTCAGGATTCGGACGATCATTTTTATTATATAGATCATTAAACTGATGGTTCTGTGGAGTTCGCACACGTTTGCTCCTTGCTTCTTAGGTAGCGCTATGAAGATCGACTTCCTGAGGTTATCTGGCATTACACCACTATTATAAATTTCATCTAATAATACCTTACTCAGACAAAATAATCTTCAAAATTTAATGAATAACTACGTTTCATCCACAAAATAGAAAATGAATACTATATTAATAAAATAAAAAATCCCATACAATGTTAAAATGTTACTCTAAACACAATATAACTAAGAATTCATTCAACCCAATTCTCACCTAAACTTCTTATCCCATGTACTCCTAGATAGTAGTCAAATAAAAGTTGTCTACCCATCTAAGAAATCTAAGGACCCACTATGTAATTTACCCAGACAAAATTAAAATGTTACCCGTCCAGACCTAAGCCATCTTTCCTCCTCTCCTAACCTAAATTTGTCTCCCCATTGTTACAAACTGATGATGGACTAGTTCAGACACACCAAATTCCAATTTCCTACAGCCACCACTTACACCTTACCTTCCCAAAAAGTATATCGTTTCCACCATTTATTTTCAGTTCCACATAACACCCAAAGAGGGGAGGGGTATTTTTGCTCCGAAAAATGAAAATGTTTGTGTCGTGATACTGTACTTTTATAAAACATTGTATTGTAACAATATATGTGTGTGTGTGTGTATATATATATATATATATATATATATATATATATATTAACATCTCGTGACTTTGCACTACACATGAAGGAATTCTAAAACAGACTAACACACATAATAAAAAGCTTCAAAGAAAACGATCGAATTCCCTTCATTTTAATATCTCGTGACTTTACACTACACATGAAGAAATTCTAAAAACTAAAATGTTCTGTTAATCTTTTGAAATAATTTGTGAGCGTCTTTGTGGTTGCCAACACTATTTGTTTATAGATTCGTAATTTAGAATAAAGCTCATTTCGTCTTTTTGCCTTGAAAAAGTCCATCACAGGACGAAACGCGTAGGCGATTTAAAATACAGTTTTCCTCTTGTCTTTAAACATCAGAAGTGGTTATATTAAACGTAAAGATACAACTGGGACGCAGGTTAGTAATCCAGTAATACGATTAGTAAGGAATATATATATATATATATACAAGTCTTTGAAGTGAAGCTGTGCTGGATTTAGTATGTCCGTGTAATACTATTCTGGCTGAGTGAAATTCAGAGCTAATATGACTACTGACACGGTATCCTCTGTGTAACTTCGGTATCTCTCGGTAACTTACTGACCTATTACGGTACTCCTAACGGATCTCTACTGTTCTGTTTCGGCAGAAGTATATGTCTACTCAATTTAATCTGTCTGTCCTGTTAGTATCAGATTCTCCAAGCCCTCCTTTCTCATTGCATGTCCCAGGAACTTTTGCTGTCTTTTCCATATGCTCATTATTAATTTCCTTTTCGTTTCCATTCTTTCCAAAACCTCATGATTGCTCATATGCTCGATCCATGATATTCACAGCACCTTTTTCTAAAGCAATTTGCTGGCTTACTTCGGACAAGAGCAACTTTATCTTCTACAGCACTTCCAAGACAAGGTAGCTAAGAAAAGCGAAAAAAAGGGATTGACTATACAGTGTAAGAAGGCAGAATGTGTTGTGGATTCCGGGTGTGGAACCGCACAAAATGAAAGAAGAAACATATTTGAGATAGAAAAATACGTTATATTAAATGTAAATATACAAACTTGAATGCAGGTTAGTATCCAGTAATATGGTTAGTAAGGAATATATACAAACAGGTCTTTGAAGTGAAGCCGTGCTGGATATAGTATGTCCGTATAATACTATTCTAGCTGAGTGGAGCTCAGAGCTACTATGACTACTGACACGGTATTCTCTGTGTAACTTCGGTATCTCTCGGTAAATTATGGATCAGTCACTGTTCACATTCGGTACTCTAACGGATATCTACGGTGTCTCTCGGCTCTGACGTATCTGACTATGGCATGAGTATATACTAAAGTCAAGTCCATTATCATAGCAAAGGGGGGATCGCAAAACATTATGGGCAGAGGGCGAGGTGAATGAGAGGTCAATAAAACTTCTTGTAGCACAAGAGATTAAATGAAGGTTAGGATTTTGGCAGGATTCAGCAACTTCAAGAAAGGGCCCATCAATAAGAGATGCATGATATTCCAAAGATGTCTGAAGGCTCTAGTTAGAACCAATGGCGATTGAATTAAATAAAAGTGACCTTTAGTATTTCAAGATATGTTTGGTAAATATATAGTTAATGTTTGCGTAATTTAGACAACAGAGAATTCATCGCAACACACACACACACACACACACACACACACACACACACACACATATATATATATATATATATATATATATATAGAGAGAGAGAGAGAGAGAGAGAGAATCCCCCAGAAGGGGGAAGAAAGAGAGAGATGTATACTAATATTAAATTTAGAAATGGATAATTATCAACTGTTAACTAGGTGAAAATGGCTTCTTTTCAGTTCAAGAGACCTGATCTTTAACACCAGAGCATGGGCAGTTCGAGGTGGTGTAATGGTGACCAATCATGTCTGACTAGAATCATTAAAATTGGGTAATGAGTTCGATCATCACTAGGTGTCTCATATATTCGTCCTTGTGCTTCATCTAAGCTACGCTTCGAAAATCACTTTTGGGCACCTCGAGGTGGTGTAATGGTTAGCAAGCTTGTCTCTCTAGAATCTTTACATTTAAGTAGTGAGTTCGATTCTAACTGGGTACCCCATAATTTCGGCCTTTTGTCACATCTAAGCAGCGCTTGGAAAATCAGACAACCACCAGAGCATCGTGCAGCTGGGAAAAGATTCATGATTCTGATGAAGATTTTTTTGAGGACAAACAGTATGTTAGATTTATAAAATTGGCAAGGATATTTGTGTATTTTGTAGGACATTGAATTAATAAGCCGAACGAACATTTTGGCCGAACAATGCATTAAGCCTGATTCTGTCCGTCAGTCAACTAAATACCACACGTGATACACGTTTGAGCGATCATATCTCAAAAGAGCGATGACTGACTGGGCTAAAGATTTTCCCACGGCAGGTTTTCAGGACGTAGGCGATCATGGTTCCCCACGTCTCCCTATCCCTTGTGGCACTTAGTATGTTTGCTCCTGTCACACCTCGCAACCCCCGTTCTGCCATCCACCTGATCAGGCCCTGCAAATATGTTATACACTGCCTTCCTCTGTCACTTTTTCCTTCTGTCTGACTAGTCAGTATCAGGTTCTCCAAGCTCTCCTTCCTTGTTGCATGTCCCAGGAACTTCAATTGTCTCTTCCTGATGCTCAGTATTAATTTCCTTTTTGTTGCCATTCTTTCCAACACCTCATCGTTGCTTGCATGCTCAGTCCACAATATCCGAAGAATCCTTCTGTAGAACCACAATTCCGCTGCTTCAAGTTTTTTTTCTCATTTTCGATAATATTGTCCAGCATTCACTGCAGTATTGAAGATTTTTCTGCTATTTAATTCATAGCTAAATGGAGAAAGATGATTAATCTATCTCCAAGGGTATTTGCACGTAAATGAATTCAACGAATTCATATGGAAATCGAACCTTGATCAGAAATTTCTCCTTCCAAGTCGATATTGACTGCGCCACAATGCGTAGAATTCTACATAAAGCTATTGCATTAAAGCAATTGTTTTTTTTAATTTTTATTTAGGATTTAGATTTTTGATCATGTCCATGTTTCCTGCTCAAATGAAGGTTTCCAAAATAAATGTATGATTCTGTGAATATTCAGCCAATTTAATCCATTATTTGAAGCTCTTTGACTTTTTAATCTGACCATAAATGAAACCGCTGACTTTCTTGACACCAAATTAATTTAGCTGGTTAAAAAAAGAAAAGATCATTCTACGCCAACAGAAAAAAGTGTTACACTTTGAATTATTTTAGTTTTGTAAGTTTTTTTATCGTTTGCACAGTAAGAAAAGCATCACCTTTGTTTTTGTTCGGTATTTTCATTAAAACACTAGCAGTATAGCCCGGCGTTGCTCGGGTGTAATGGAAGCTTTAAAACTAATCCATGGTCCTGGAGCTCAGACTCTTTGGACATTGGCATGAAAGACTAAAGAGCAATAGTTGTTTCCAGTTAAAGCGAAACCGTAGACTGAAAGAAAAATGAATGGATGTAAGTCAAATTTCCTGGTATCGATTTATATATATATATTCTCGATTTTCTGCACTTTTGTAAAACTGCAACCTTGAAACTTCTGAATGTCGTTTCTTATGTCTTTGTCTATTAGTGTATCAAATTTGATTAAAATCAGACCACTACTTCTATAACCCGATTTATTCGATTATCGATTTTCGATATTTATCCGGGGTACCTCGACACAAAACCTAGCGAAGAACACTCGCAGACGCTTATAGTACAACTGTGTAAATTTTCAAGAAAATCGGTTCGGCCGTTTCGGAATCTACAGGTAACGGACACACACACACACACAGAGAGAGAGAGAGACAAAGTTCCATTTATAAATAAGTTTCGATAAAATTTATTTATTTAGCGGGTCTTGGTATTATATCCGGAATTCTTTAAGATCAATAATATAAAATCGAATTCATTTCTCTCAAGTGATTTTGGACGCTTACAGTGAAATCATACGTGAAATGCCTCCAAATAAATATCAAATAAATTGAAAGGAAGCGAGAATTAGGGAATCAATAATCAAAGCGAAACTGGGATTTTTTTAAAAGCAGTATAACGACGATCTTCTTCATACACACACACATACACACTTATCGTTCATTCAGCAATGAATTAAAACACTGTCAGCTATTGGGCGTGTATACTGATAAAATACACGCTAAAAAGTCTGCCTCATTCTACCGAGCGCCCATAGCCCAGAGGTAGAATCGTCGACTGACGCCAATTCGGTCGGGTTTCAATCCTGGGTTAAAAAGCAAACGTAGTCTAACCGTACTGATGAGCTGTGATACAGCGAAACAGATCTGTCTGTGGATGACTATATATATATATATATATATATATATATAAAATCAATCTAACAAAGACACTCAATAAAGACAAATTGATGGTTTAGATAAGCACACTCTTAGGCTCAGCCTATGATCGAGAATAGTTCACGATGCCGTATCAATGTTTGTACCCAAGTTGTTCGATGTACTATTTAAGAGGTTTTTCAGCATTGAATATAGGTAAATAAAACTAGACTTCCGTGATGTAAGGACATGAACATTTCACTTCTTCTTCTTCTTCTTTTTCTTCTTCTTCTTCTTCTTCTTCTTCTATATGCCCCGTCCCTTCAGGACGTAGGCGATAATGGTTCTCCACTTCTCCCTATCCCTTGTGGCTCTTAGTATATTTGAGCCTGTTGCTCCTGGCAACCCCCGTTCCGTCATCCACCTGATCAGACCCTGCAAATATGTTATTCGCTGCCTTCCTCTGTCTCTCCTTCCTTCTATCTGTCCAGTCAGTATCAGGTTCTCCAGGCTCTCCTTCCTCATTGCATGTCCCAGGAACTTCAGTTGTCTCTTCCTGATGCTCAGCATCAATTTCCTTTTTGTTGCCATTCTTTCCAACACTAAAAGAAATACATTTTAAAATAACTACAATTTTTATGATTTAAACCCAGTGCATCATACGGAGTTCTTATATGACCCAGGATTACTGTGTACGAGTTAGTAAGGGATCAGCCAAGATTATCAGTTAAAGACAATTCAAACACACACACGCGCGCGCGCGCGTGCGCGCACATATGGAACTATATTTTGAATAAAATTTATTGCTGGGTTACACCTTCATCGTGTAATACAAGCGTTTATCCTTAGATTTGTTTTTTGGAATTACATGCGAACTATATTCATCACCATAGTTGTGTTGTCTATATTTCTGAGATGAGGTAATATTTACAGTATTTAGATTATTCGGACTATTGTCCTCATCTTTGTTGACATTGGTAATACGTTTAATAACAGATCATTCTATTTGTCTATATATCTGAGAGGAGGTAGTATTTACAGAATTTACATTATTCGAACTGTTGTCCTCATCTTTGTTGCCATTTGTACGACGTTTAATAATAGATCATTCTATTTGTCTATATTTCTGGGATGAGGTAGTATTTACAGAATTTACATTATTCGGATTATTGTCCTCATTTTTGTTGCCATTTGTACGACGTTTCAGCTTTATGTACGCTCCAGCCTTCCTCAGGTGCTAAGAATTTCGAACCAAACCCTATATTACAATCACTGGAGTATGTCATGTTCATCCATTGTGTCGTAGTGCCTCTTTTGGAAGTCATGAGTTATCTCCCTTTAACCCTGTAAGTTACTTGTTCACCATTACTGTAGCCTGGTATTGAACTCACAACTCATCTTAAGGACACATTGCTCTGTTCAGTTACTTGACCCAAAGAGTTGTATATATATATATATATATATATATATATATATATATATATATATATATATGTTTATTTATGTGGAAATGAAAGAATAGATACATTAAAAACCTACTGTTCGTTTCATTTACTTTTATTAAAAGTGCTCAATGCAGAGTAAAGCATAAAATTGTAATTTTGTTATTGCAATGGTTTATAAAAGCATTTTATCACTGCACATTCTTTTCAAAATATCACTTTAAGTAGAACAATACTGTTCTGAAACATAGAATTCTTGTGTAGTATATTTATATCATTTATATCTCTTGCAATAACAAAATTAGAATATATATATATATATATATATATATATATATATATATATATATATATATATACAATAAACTAAATCTGAAGGTGAGCCAAACTCCGTTTCACTCAACGGTTCGTCAGGACATGGATCGTCGTGTTGCAATATATATATATATATATATATATATATATATATATTGCAACACGATTGTTAACGTTTCTATGGAGACGATTTTTTCTTTTGTTCTTTCTTTTCTTTCCTTTTCTTAGCTTACTTCACTGTCAACCACCCCTTTCCCATTTTACTTCCTTTCTTTCTGTTTATTATTTCCCCTAACCCTTCTTCTTTGAGCAAGACAACTCAACTTTTAACTCTCGATTAAGTTAAGAAGTAGGGGTTTTCAAAAAATCTAAAAATGAAAATATACATAGGTTTCTGTCTGCTCTCTTATTAATCCAACTCTTTTAATTTTTCCTGATGAATATTTTTTTTAATCTCCCGCCGGTAAAATATATATTTTTTTCATTTTGTCTTTGGCTTTTATAATAATATTTTTGCGGATGATACGAGAAATTTCTCTTAGACATCTCTCGTATAAATGGCCGAAAAACAAATTTGAATATCGTAATTTGTTTTATTATATATATATATATATAGGTGGAAACTGAAATCAGAACCCAGAGACGACAATCTGTTTCATGCTAGACGTAATTGTCAGGATATGTCTTTTGTGTTTCTGTTAAAATTTTAATATATACAGGTAAGTGATGTATTGTGGGTACTCTTTTGCTTTATGGGGTGTCGATTGTATGAATCTAAGGGATATTTCAGGTGCCGGGATTTTTTAATTTGTTTATTATTTGCTCGATTTATTTACATATTTATTTGTTTGGATTAATTTATTTTACTTGTTTTTCTTTTTTTTTTAAATCTTTATTTACTTTCATTTATTCTCGTTCGCTTTCATTTTACAATTTTTATGTACCCTAGTAAATATTTGTACTAAAAACTCGACCAAAACAAGATACTTAATAAACGATCAGAACTCATCTCAAAATGCAGACACGAAAACAAATCTTTGGTGATCAGCGTCCTCTATAAATTTCTTTTGCTGCTGTAAGAAACATTGTTGAGTAGAGACTTAAATCTTACCTCGTTTTGCGTTCTCAATTTATCGTCTTCTTTTATGTGCTATTTCCTTTCAGGACAATGAGCGATTATGGCACTTCTCAGCGTCCCCAACTTTTATGCTCTTAGTCACATTGATTTTTCTTACCTGAAACTATTCTTTTCTTGAACCCACATGTCTTTCTTCTTTTATAAACAATATTACTTTAAGACGTATTTGATTATGTTCCTCCACATCTTCCACTCTGTTTCGTTGCTATTAACTCTGTAATTTTGCCATAATCCTTTGTCCCTGTTATTTTTATGCATTTATATGAAGTTTCAGCTGAAAAGAGATTTTTCCAGCTTTCACAAAAAAGAAAATTCTCCTTGCACTCAGTACTTAAATTGTCACTTTCTTTTTCAATATCTTGATTAATAGACTCGTTTCCTTCGGCTCATAAACCCTTTTCAGAAGTCATAAAATATTTTTAAGTTGCAAGATTTTTTAGATAATACTGATTTAGTTACCAATGTCTTACTAATTAAGACATAGCTGCGATAAGGAAAAAAGAGAGATTCATCATTTTCTTCTATGTACCATGTCCCTTCAGGACGTAGGCGATCATAGCTTTTCACATCTCCCTATCCCTAGTGACTTTTAACACACTTTCACCTGTTACCCCACCCAAATCCCTCTCTGCCATCCACCTGCTCAGGCCATTCAAATATTTTATCCGCTGCTTTCCTCTGTCTCTTTTTCCGTCTCTCTGACCTGTGAGTATCATATTCATCAATCCTTCCTTTCTCATTACATGTCCTAAGTATCTTAGCTGTCTCTTCTTGATGCTCACTATTAATTTCTTTTTTGTTATCATTGCTCGCATGCTCAATCCATAATATCCGCAGCATCCTTCTGTAGAACCACATTTTAAGTGCTTCGAATTTTCCTTCATCTTTGATGATATTGTTCAGCATTCACTGCCATATTGAAGAACAGACATCCCATGCCAACCCAGTACTCTCTTCATTGTTTTCCTGTCTTTAAATACTCTGCATATTTTCTGGAATGCGTCCTTGGCCATTCCAATTCACCTTCGGATCTCAGTGTCGCACTTTGCGTCTTCCGTTAGAATAATTCCCAAGAACTTGCCGGTCCCAAATGTTTTTGTTCACAATTTAATTTGCGCAACAAGAATTGGAATTTAACTTTCCGATTAACAATTCTGAGACATTATTCATGACCCCAACTATACATCCAAGTTTAGAGGGCCATTCTATTCTGAAGCAGCCATGCATCGAGCTTGAGTATTGGCATACAAAGCTTGAGTATTGGTGTTTTACTGTGTATAGTTGTTGGTTGTTTTGTTTTATGGCATATCAACCTTGGCGGGTTGCCAACTAAATCCTATTTATTGCTGGTAATACATTTTTTTCTTTTTTTATTGTCGTTTTTATATAAGATTTGTGTCTAGCAATACTATTTTTATTTTCGAGTATCTGGATTCATTGGAATTTGTTTTTAAGGTCATGGTCTGCAACTCTCACCCTGTTATTTAACACATAACTGGAGGGAAGGGACAGATGAATACCTTTCCCAAGGGTTCCAGTGCTTAAGTGAATGCAGTGAATTCAACTGGAATTCGAACTCGGCTCACCGATTTCTCTTTCCAAACCGAAATCCACTGCACCACAACGCACATCCGTCACTAAATGCTTATTCCCAAAGCGGTTACCCATCTAAGTAGTGACCAGGCTCAACTTCGGTGATCAACGTGATATGGCTATAAGCCGTGTATAGTTGTAAACCTGTTATTAATAAATAATGTCGATAAAATATGGAGTGAAAAATAATGTGAGGTGTGCTGTATTTTTTATCTGATGCTTTTATAGACAGCAGAATAATAAAAAAAATATTCCTTTTTCTAATGTAGCGAAAACACCCCGAGATCTGTTTTATAATCTACTGTATATTATGCAAGATGCGGTTTCACATTTGAATTTCTGTTAGGAAATAAATATATTTTTTACAATTATAAAAACAGCAAAGGGATTTTTTTGTATATATATATATTTATTCTTTTAATAAGATATATAAATGTAAGTGATTGTTTGTTTATTTTAAGTAAATTACGCAGAAATTGATTGGAAAAGTTCAGAAATGAAAAACAGAAAAGATTTGATTCAATGCAAAGATAAAATTAATTAAAAAAGAATTAGCTATTTTTTCACGAGATACTTTTTCAAAAAACGTTGTTTATACATAAAATCAATACTTTTTTTGTTTGGTGACAAAACTCAATAGTTTCTTGGGTTTAAACAAATGTATCTTGCGTATTTCAATTCGTAATTCCTGATCATGCAATTTAGTTTTACACGTGCCTGAAATTTATGAGGTGTGTTCATTTTTTTATATCATTTCACCCGTAGCAGAGCAGTTTGCTGCCACTGTTACGCAAAGTGTTACATAGGTGGAAAATGATGAGAAAGAGTGGTAGGTTATAGGGGGTGTCAGGAAGAGGGTAATAGAAGGATGAGAATGCTCGTGTAGTAGGGTGGGGTGGATGAAGAGAGATGCGATTTAGTGAGATAGGAGATGACTATTGACCTTACATTTAAATTTTTGGAGATTGTAGATGTCGGGGAAGCAAGTATCCGGAAGGAAATTCCACAGGCGAAATGTGCGTGAAAAGAAGCTGTTGGAGTAGAATTTGTGGTTAGATTTTATTGGAAAACTACCCAATGACCCAATTCAGAACATCACTGACGACGCCATCCAGTGCGGCTAAAAATCGTATATTCAAAGCAGTTCAGTAATCCTTTTAGGTTACAACCGATAACGAATTCAAATACGTACGAAATTTAAATATAGCTGAAGTGTTCGTACAAAGGATAAAAAGTGCGATACGGAACTGCGAAGACGTGTCAGGACAGCCGAAGATGCATTCCAAAAACTAAGAAGATTATTACCCTTTTCAAAGATGAACAAGACAATTCCAGCAATAGAAACATTAGGCTGGGAAATGATACTGAGGATATAGAGGAATGAACATGTGACCGACACCAAAATGGAAACAAAATACCAATAATTAATACATTATTTGGGCTTATAATGAGAAAGTAGAGCTTGTTAAATCCGATAATCACACGGTAGTTTGAGAAGAAGAGGGATATAACATACTTCATAAGCTTGAGCAAATAGCCGGAGGAACTGGGTTTAGGAGAAATAACGAAAATACAAAATTTCTTATTCCCTACGAAAGACAGAAACTGGTCAACGTCCTGAAAAGACATGACCCATAAAGAAGAAGTACCCCTTGAAAGTATCGGCTGAAACGTAACAAAAAGACCCGATTTAAAAAAAAAAAATTAGCACAGACTATAATAATAGATATTTTTCTTTTAAAACAGTATGTTGTGGTACAGTGAATATCAGCTTGGAAATAGAAATCGGGGAGCCGAGTTCGAATAAACAGTTAAATTCCTTGCAGTCGCTTACGATCCATCTCCTCCCTATAGTTATGGATTAAATAACGGGACAGATTGAATTCTATAGTTCTTGGTTGGCAACCATTCTACCTCAGAAAGTATTGGTCACCTACTGCGGGATAATCTTCTGCCCAGTCAGTCATGTCTCTTTCGAGACATGATCTCCCAAGCATCTATCAGGTATGGCGTTTAACTGACTCACTGTATGCCCCAAAACTGGTTTAAATCACAAAAGGTTAAAATATATGTATCTTGTCAAATCGGAATGTTTTTGTGCATTACAAGGATCTTCCGCAGTATCTGGAGTTGTACTGTTCACAATGGGAATGATAAAAAGATCTTCAAGTGATTCATTCGGAATCTTGTAAAGGTTCTTCTTCAATCAGAATAAGATTATACTCGACATTATATATATATATATATATATATATATATATATATATATATATATGGTTAAATAAAAAGACGACAAAAGGAAAACTGTATTTAAATCGCCTACGCGTTTTGTATTATGATGGACTTTATCAAGGCAAAAAAGACGAAATGATCTTTAATTTAAATTACGTATCTATAAACAGTGTTAGCAACTATAAAAACGCTCACAAATCAATCATTCAAAAAGATTAACAGAATATTTTAGTTTTAGAATTCCTTCATGTGTAGTACAAATTACGAGATGTTAAAATGAAGGGAATTCAACCGTTTTCTCTGGACTTTTTATTATTTATGTTAGTCTGTTTTAGTAAAATTTCCATAATCAGAGGTTTTGTTTTCTTTTTATTTAACCATCCTATCCTTAATCTCAGATCATAACTGAGTATAGTTTTACACACACACACACACATATATATATATATATATATATATATATATATATATATATATATACCACTCAAGATTATTGAAAATTACTCATCTCAGAAATAAAAACAAACCCTGCCAGTCGTTAAATAATGTAATAACATATTGCCAGTAGTTATTTTTTAAAATAAAATAAAAGTAACCACACTACCCTGCAAGTCGTTTTTTTAATAAACGTAATCACAGTACCCCACCAGTCTTTTATTTAAAACTTAATCACCACACCCTGCCAATAATTACCATGATTGTTCACGCCCTAAAGGAATAAAGAACATAGCAGAAGAATTACTATTTATACTTATAAATTATTTTCGTGTCTATATAATTAAAAAATAAAAATAAAACAAAGAAACAAAAACAAAAATTAAGTATGCGTAGAAATGGACACGTGTTGTTGGAAAATGCTTTCGGTTTTCTCTTTTCCAATCTTTTCACTCTTTTTTTTTTCAGTTGGAGTAGATAGATCTAACTATCGCCCGGTTCACACTCCACCCACGTCTATTGAACAGGTGAAGAGGCTCATCCCTTGTTCCCTGTTTAGGATGTGATTTCCGGTTTTCTCTTTTTACAATTTTTTCACTTTTTTTTTTCAATTGGAGTAGATAGATCTAACTATCGCCCGGTTCACACTCCACCCACGTCTATTGAACAGGTGAAGAGGCTCATCCCTTGTTCCCTGTTTAGGATGTGATTTCCGGTTTTCTCTTTTTACAATTTTTTCACTTTTTTTTTTCAATTGGAGTAGATAGATCTAACTATCGCCCGGTTCACACTCCACCCACGTTTATTGAACAGATTAAGAGGCTCATCCTTTGTTCCCTGTTTAGGATGTGATTTCCGGTTTTCTCTTTTTACAATATTTTCACTTTTTTTTTCAATTGGAGTAGATAGATCTAACTATCGCCCGGTTCACACTCCACCCACGTCTATTGAACAGGTGAAGAGGCTCATCCCTTGTTCCCTGTTTAGGATGTGATTTCCGGTTTTCTCTTTTTACAATTTTTTCACTTTTTTTTTCAATTGGAGTAGATAGATCTAACTATCGCCCGGTTCACACTCCACCCACGTCTATTGAACAGGTGAAGAGGCTCATCCCTTGTTCCCTGTTTAGGATGTGGTTTCCGGCTTTCTCTTTTCCAATCTTCTCACTCTTACGTAGCCCCCTGCACATCAGTGGCGTTACCGCCTTGCTCGGTAAAAAAAATTATTTAAAAAAGAAATTGCATAAAAGAGGAATTGTTGCCCAAATATACAATTATATGGAAAATATTTTTCTCTGACCTGTGTACATTGTGCTAGTAGCGGGCGCGTCGGCTATGCTTGTGAAATGGTTTATGCGTAAAATGTCGTCCACCACATTTTGCTAATTAGAATATGGCAGTGAATGCTGAACAATATCATCAAAGATGAAGGAATATTCGATGTACGTAAAATGTGGTTCTACAGAAGGATGCTGCGGATATTAGGAATTGAGCATGCGAGCAATGATAACAAAAAAGAAATTAATAGTGAGCATCAAGAAGAGACAGCTAAGATACTTAGGACATGTAATGAGAAAGGAAGGATTGAAGAATATGATACTCACAGGTCAGATAGATGGAAAAAGAGACAGAGGAAAGCAGCGGATAAAATATTTGAATGGCCTGAGCAGGTGGATGGCAGAGAGGGATTTGGGTGGGGTAACAGGTGAAAGTGTGTTAAGAGACACTAGGGATAGGGAGATGTGAAAAGCTATGATCGCCTACGTCCTGAAGGGACATGGTACATAGAAGAAAATGATGAATCTCTCTTTTTTCCTTATCGCAGCTATGTCTTAATTAGTAAGACATTGGTAACTAAATCAGTATTATCTAAAAAATCTTGCAACTTAAAAATATTTTATGACTTCTGAAAAGGGTTTATGAGCCGAAGGAAACGTGTCTATGAATCAAGATATTGAAAATGAAAGAACAAATATTAAAGGAAGGATTAAAGAAATGTATCGTTTCTATTAATAAGTGTAAGATGCATTTAACAAGAAATAG
The DNA here is from genome assembly GCA_037127315.1 of Ascarosepion bandense. Taxonomy (NCBI): domain Eukaryota; kingdom Metazoa; phylum Mollusca; class Cephalopoda; order Sepiida; family Sepiidae; genus Ascarosepion; species Ascarosepion bandense. Next base: position 286,836 of record JBBBDQ010001406.1, on the reverse strand, counting down.
CATCAATTTATATTACTTATAAAGTAATGTTTGTTTAAAAGATCTTACAGCTTTCCTTAAATATGCGCATTTTAGAATTCAGTTTTAATATTTTACTCTGTGTGCAATTCTAGAAGGAGAAATTATAACGTTTTCTTATTATTTTTTGATGTTGACAAGTGAGTGCGGAAAAAGAAGAATCAATTAATGCAGTACGGAAGAGGAATGTCGTTTGTAACTCTCATTGATGTTCTTTCGTTCTTTGTTGTCAGTACATGAGAAAGAAAGCAGAATTCATGAATTTAGGGTGAAAGAGGAGGTGAAAGGGTAAGAAAATGCATTACACCCAGAGTTGACGCCGATGGTGAACGACCGTGTCCCTCTATTGAGAAAAACAAAAATCACGCATATTTATACTTTTGTGGAAAACAGGACTGGATAAATTTTAAAGATTTTTTGCCTTGATTTGGATTGATTAATAAATATGAGTTTGTAAATATTTTGCTTCCAAAGATATCTGCACATGGTAAAATTAACTACGCCAAATTTTTTATTCAGTTGGATAATGAATAAATGCATATGCATTTTTATTGATACGTAAAAAAGTATATGTGTGCTCGAATTTTCTGTACAATCAAATATTACGATTTCGGATTCTAGAATGTCCAGGAAATGACAGCGGTTCACTCTATCCAGTTTCAGAAAGGAGAACTGAGTGATACTTGGATATATTTTTTAGGTACCCCAAATTTCATACCCTTAAAAATCAGTGATATTAAGACTTAAACACGAGTCGTATTGTCTGAATGCAAACTTTTTACTGAACTAATACACACACTAATATTTAAGAGTCCGTTTACGAAATAACTGCTTTTTGTATGTGTTGTATCCCCAGAGGTGATAAACAGAGAAAGATTAGTGCAAGAAATAACTCTTAACACTGAGGATATATAAATAGAGATTTATTATACCTCAGTACAATAAACCAAATACAAGTACACCCAGCGAACAGTTAACACGAATAACAATTAAGAAGGCAATGTCTCTGTATAGGACGTATGCGTCCGTCTTGAGAAGTAGACATCCGTCTAGTGACGTTTAACTCTCGTCTAAGGCCGATGGCTCTCCTTCTCTCGTATAATGACGAATAATCTCGTATAGTCTCGATCTCTCTCGAGCACTCTCTGTAGTTCCTTCCCGTCCAGGTCTTTTATAACCCGGACCATACCCATACCTGGGTAGGACAGGATATTCCGCTACAACAGTATAGGTGAATATATTTTTTATTTAAAGTTTGATTTGAACTGATAATCAATATTTTAAGAAACTGGAACGCAAACCACCTCACGAGACAAAGCGTATTTCCTACTCAGGGGTTAGACGATTGAGAGATTGCAAGGAGGAATTACTTTCTTTTACTTGAAAATTTCGAGCCAGTCTGTTTATTCGATTAGTTACTCATTTCGATTTTGCTGTAAATCTTGTATTACATCTGGGAATCTGACAATTCAAAATCAGCTGACATTACGTTACAGGCCCAGTTCCAGGTAATAAATGAAATTTGATGTATGATCAACTGTGAGAATGCAAACTGTCTCGTACACGTATTGGCCAACTAGCCAAATCAGAAATCCCAAGTGATAGCCAACGAGAAAACAAATCCGTTTGAACATACAATGAAAAACATAGCAGAAAAAGTAGACAAATAAAGGTAAAAAATTTATGTCCAATATACGTCCAATATACGACAAAAGAACAATATATATATAATCAATCGCAGACAGTCCTGTTACGCTGTATCACAGCTAATCAGTAGGGTTAGGCATGCAATTGCTTCCAGCCAGGAATGAAATCCAACCGATTTCATTTAAGTCGGAGATTCTACCTCTAGGCTACTGGCGTACGGTGGAGGCACATATATATGTTAGTTTTTGGTTATACTTAGTAAAGAGGGCTCAATACATTTATATTGGAGAGCTTTTGAATATTTTTAATTTAAAAATAAATAATTTCCGCATAACAAATTTCAACTTTCCGGTATCTTCAGGCGATTTAACTGATTTTCCATAGTTACAACAACTACATTAATTAGACGTCTTACGTTACATTTGTCTGACCATTCAACCATTTCTAGATATCTGCAATAAAATTCTTGTCTACATTCACAATACAAAAAATAATGATCGATAATACAACTATACTACACCAAATAAAAAAAAACAAAAGCAGACTACAGATTCTGGTGGCAATATTCATTAAAACACTTAAGCCGTCAATTAATAGAATCAGCTATGAACACTGTATTAATGTTCTATAATGTTTGTAAAAAGAACAGTTTTTTCATGTTTTAACACGTGCATGACGATGATATTAAAACATATCAAAAACCCATCGTCCTAATGAACGCTAGCAATTTGTCAGCCGTTATATTTGAAGCAGAAAAATGTACAGTAATTTTTAGCAAGACAGTTTTGCGGTTATTTTTTGTTACCATAACCCATACCCCTAAACATAATCTTTGAAAGAGGTAGAAAGTACTTGGGTACCTTGAGAAATGAATGATACTAACATTTGTCAACGTTACCGCTCATTTCTCACATCTTTCAATTATAATACGTGAAACATAGATCCATGAGTATGAACGGATTTTATAAAAAAATAAACAGACATATTGTTTCCAATTTATTTAATCTGACATGTCTAAAAGAAAGTCTGCTGCCTAAATACACCAAATATATATATATATATATATATATATATGTATGTGTGTGTGTGTGTGTGTGTGTGTGATGAAAAATATTGCAAACATGGAATTTTTTCTATGTTGTAATGTCATGTTTATGCACTTGTTAAAACATGAAAAGTTTGTTTGTTTTACAAATATTTTAGAAAATTACAATATTATTCATAGCTGATTCTATCGATTGTATAATTTTTACGTTCTAATGAACGCTATGCATTTTGTAAAACGTTATGTTATAAGCAAGGAGAAATTTACAGTAATCTTTAGCAGTACAGTTTTGCAGTTACTTTTTGTTGCCACAACTCACACTCCTGAAAGAGATCGAAAGTACTTGGAAATACTGAGAAATTAATAATAAAACTAATCTAAGTTAAAGCTCATTTCTTACATCTTTCAATTATGATACGCAAAAGATTATTCGTGAATATGAACGGATTTTATTTAAAATAAGCACACACAATTTTTTGCAATTTATTTAATCTGTCCAAAAGAAAATTTGCCAACTAAATTGAAAAATTTTAAGATATATATGTTGAAAAAACCGTGATGAACGAAAACATCATAGTAATACCAAGTTTAGTGATTAATTTCTCCACATTAATATATATATATATATGCGTGTGTGTGTGTATCTCTGTGTGTGTGTCTGTGTGTGTTTCAATATTTTCTGTCCAACGAAAATCGAATTTAAAATTAATTCTGATGTCTGGTCATTTTTTAAAATAGGTCAGCCTCCCCTAAGTGTACAGTTAGTTGGTCGTTGATGATTCTACTTTAATATTATTTTCTTTATATTTCAAGCTTAAAGATATGCTAAAATGATAATTCGGGGTTAATTTAATTACTTTGACTTTTTAAAAAATATTTCATCCATTTACGAAATAAAATGAATAATCTACGATGCGATCAGCAGTACTTTTAAATGAACAATATGGATGCTACTTAAACTGGCGGTTTGATTCCAGTTCGGAAATATATTTTGGGCTTTTTCATTGGCGGATAATTAAAATTCGCTTCTATTACAACCGGGCATAGAAATATGAAGACGGAATAGGAATGTTGATGCCATATTTATTTCAAAGGTGATAGTAGGGCAATAAGAATTCACGATGACGATTCGATCTTTAACAATCAAATTTCCAGCCAAAACGTAATTATATTCATTTAGGTTCCATGGATAGTAAATGCTGCCAAAACGATATATTTCTAATTAGAACTGACGCTACATTATCAGAGGATCATAAGATAATACGAATATGAATGATACAACGCAGAAAAACGGATAGAGAAGTGAACATTAGATTTAAAAAAAAAAAGAGTTAACTTAAAACATATAATATTTGAAAACGGATAGAGAAGTGAACATTAGATTAAAAAAAACAGTTAACTTAAAACATATAATATTTGAAAACGGATAGAGAAGTGAACATTAGATTTAAAAAAACAGTTAACTTAAAACATAATATTTGAAAACGGATAGAGAAGTGAACATTAGATTTAAAAAAAACAGTTAACTTAAAACATAATATTTGAAAACGGATAGAGAAATGAGCATTAGATTAAAAAAAAAACAGTTAACTTAAAACATATAATATTTGAAAACGGATAGAGAAGTGAACATTAGATTTAAAAACAAAACAGTTAACTTAAAACATATAATATTTGAAAATGGATAGAGAAGTGAACATTAGATTTAAAAAAAAACAGTTAACTTAAAACATATAATATTTGAAAACGGATAGAGAAGTGAACATTAGATTTTTAAAAAAACATTTAACTTAAAACATATAATATTTGAAAACGGATAGAGAAGTGAACATTAGATTAAAAAAAAACAGTTAACTTAAAACATATAATATTTGAAAACGGATAGAGAAGTGAACATTAGATTAAAAAAAAAACAGTTAACTTAAAACATATAATATTTGAAAACGGATAGAGAAGTGAACATTAGATTTTAAAAAAAACATTTAACTTAAAACATATAATATTTGAAAACGGATAGAGAAGTGAACATTAGATTTAAAAAAAACATTTAACTTAAAACATATAATATTTGAAAATGGATAGAGAAGTGAACATTAGATTTTAAAAAAAAACAGTTAACTTAAAACATATAATATTTGAAAATGGATAGAGAAGTGAATATTAGATTTTAAAAAAAAGAGTTAACTTAAAACATATAATATTTGAAAATGGATAGAGAAGTGAACATTAGATTTTTAAAAAAAACAGTTAACTTAAAACATATAATATTTGAAAACGGATAGAGAAGTGAACATTAGATTTAAAAAAAAACAGTTAACTTAAAACATATAATATTTGAAAATATCATGTATGCTAATTTGATTTACTTAAATGAGATTTGAACATGTTCTGGTTATTTAAAATTTATGATTCTTTAATTTAATAATATTTTTTTTTACAAAATGTAATAATAATTAAGTGTATTTTTGTTAAAAATTCCACTCGAAACAACTTTGTTGTACACCTACATCAAATGTACATATATATCCAGTTTATATGCCAATGAAAGGTAGCTATGAAAGCTGATTACATTTGAGTCAAATTCTGAAAATTTACACGTTTTATGAGCGAATCTAAATGTGGTCTTGACTACTCTTGTAAAAAATATAGATATTGTCACATTTTATATTTGAGGAAAAAGCTCAACATAATTCTATTAAACGCTTAATTGAAACAAAGATATTTCATTAATTTATTTTTTAGAAAATGACAGAAAAATGTTCTATGTATTTAGACTGGAAATAAGTGGTAAAGATATCTCCAAATTTTTCTTGAGTCTTAAATATGGATATACGTTCGAGGGATGTCAATTAGTAGTTATAGTTTACAACTGAATACAAATGTAGACCAAGATCGTGTTTATTTTTTAGTTAGTAGATATAGCTCTGGTCATTTCGTTACTACAACTCTGTTATTTGTAGCCCTGTTTACAACGAGGATGACTCTAACCAGATATGATTAGAATTAGCAGTTTCCAGCTTACTAAACTCACCCACATAAGCTTTAATTATCATGGGTATCGAGAAGTAAGATCAATTTACACACAAGGATAAAATCCAGGACTTTGTATCATTTTATTCATAGAAAGGCGATGAAGCAACTAAAACTAGAAGAAGTTATTGTTAAAACGACAACGAACAGAATTAATCATATTGTGTAGTAAGTATTTGAATATTTTTGTTGACAAGTGCGTAAGAAGAAAATATTAGAATAGGACTTACATTTAACAAATTCAATAGTAAAACGATCAGACATACACTACCGGCCATAATTATTAGGCCGACCCAGTATTTAAAAAAAAATGTATATCATACTATTTTTTAATCGTGGATCGAGCATGTGAGCAATGACGAGGTATTGGAAAGAATGGAAACGAAAAGGAAATTAATATTGAGCATCAGGAAGAGACAACTGAAGTTCTTGTGACATACAATGAGGAAGGAGGGCTTGGAGAACCTGATACTAACATGCCAGATACAAAGAAGAAGAGACAGAGGAAAGCAGCGGATAATATATTTGAACGGCTTGAGCAGGTGGATGACAGAACGGGGCTGCGAGACGTTACAGAAAGATGCGTGCTAAGAGCCACCAGGGATAGGGAGACGTGAAAGGCCATGATCGCCTACGTCCTGAAGGAACACTGTGCACAGAATAATAATAATAATAATAATAATAATAATAATAATAATTGTAAATGACAATAAAATGGTTTGTTTGTTAATACTGCGCAATAACATGTGCATCAAATGAATTTATAAATATTTAATAATTACCTATATTGCAGTTTCATCAATGAAAGAATGAAGAAATTCTATGATGATTCGGACGAGTTCATCTTTGCTTCCATGCCTTGTAAGATTTTGCAAAGTAATAATAACAAAAGAACAATTCTATTTTCTTTTAGAATTATCCACTTTAAAATAGTATGAAATAGACCATTTCTGTTAAAAACCTGGGGTGACCTAATAATTAGAGCTGGTAGTGTATATATATATATATATATATATATATATATATAACGTAGTACACTTGGTATGTAATCCGGGTAAATTCCAAAAGAGACGAACTCGAGAGAACTCAATGTTAAATTCATTTATTTAACAGAGTAATATTTTATAAAGGATTTTTTTATTATTAGCTTGGATAATACATATTTCACCGCTTTGTTATTCTTAAAGCGGCTCATCAGATCCAAATGGTACAACAGTAGTCTTATCGCAGAAGGAAAATATATTCAGCTTCATCTATCATAAATCAAAAGAGACATGATAATCAAAGCGTGTATCACTTATGGCAATTCATTGACTGATATAAATAAAAGTATTGAATAGCATAAATGATTGGGTTTTATATCCAATTTTTTGGCAAGCAGTTTACCGTAGAAAGAAATGCCAATCAACACAGTGAAAATATTTTGCCTGGTCATCATGGATAGACAGAAACATGATCGTAAAAGTGCATATCACGTATGGAACATAATTAACTCCTATGGATAAAAGAAATGAATAATAGAACATATTGGTTTCTATAGCCTTGGTTGCCAACTAGTCTACCATAGAAATAAGTATGATATACTGCAGAGATATCTTCTGCCTAGTCAGTCATGGATCGAAATAGGTATGATCGCAAAGCGTGTATCACATATGGTATATAACCGATTGATATGGATAAAAGAATTGACTATCTGGACACATTTGGTTTAGTAGCCTTGGCTGACAAAGAGGCGACGGCAGAGAGAATGGCGATCTACTGCGGAAAAATCATCTGCCTACTCACGTATCACTGTAACACTATCTTCCGCAGGGATACTTTTCCTTCTCCCGCGGGGAGACTTTCTTTGGTTGGTTTAAAACAATGGAGAGAGAATTCGATACTGGCAACGAAAAGACTTATTTGATATTGATACCAGGAAATTAAAATTTGACTTACATCCATTCATTTTTCTTTCAGTCTTTCGTGCCAACGTCCAAAAGGTCTGAGCTCCAGGACCATGAATTAATTTTAAAGCTTTTATTACACCGGAGCAACGCCGGGCTATACTGCTAGTTGGTTTCTATAAGGTCATGGATAGGAGGGGGCATGATAGCCAATGCGTGTATCTCGTATGGCATTTACCTGTAAGATATGGGTAAAAGCAAGAGAGTTTTGTTTCGATAACATCGTTTGGTAACAAGTCTATAGCAGATAGAAATGTCAATCTCTTGAGTGATAATATTCAATCATTTATCGGCAGAGACATAATTGCCGAGGCGCATATGACGTACTTAACTGAATGATATGGATAAAAGAATCGAATAGCAAGATAGATTGGATTCTATAGCCTTGGTTGGCCATCAGTCTAACAAACAAAGAAATGGCAAGCTACTGCTGGAAATATTCTATTTAGTCATCCATTTGTTATTACGTATGTCACCCCGTGAAGGAATATTGACGGATATCTTATGCCTTGTGGCAATTATAACAACAATATCAAGAACATTATTTCATAAATACTATATATAGTGATAACATTTCATCCTGTTAATTCGTAAATAAAAAAAAGATGTTACCTACTTAACCAGCGAAGAATACAAGATCAATAAAACTGCAACAGTCTACGGCTATATCGTGTTGAATACACCGTTTCCCGTCGGATCACCGAAGTTAAGCAACATCAAGCCTGGTCAGTAATTAAATGGGTGATCATTTGGGAATACCAGGTGCTGCAAAAGTAAGGACCAAGAATGGTCCACCGGTCCTCCAGGTTTGGGGGTTGGGTGCAGAGCTAACAACCCTGCCCCGTAAAAAACAGTTTGTTACAGCAACAAAAAGTTGCTGCCCTATGCACCATCTGGGTGTGATGGATAAATGATGATGATTAAGAACTTTCTTTTGTTTACAAATTAAGATCCGATAGCCACGCAATATAGGGTTATTAAAGAACGGTTTTATCTTTATCTAATGTTAAGTTCATTTTGATAATGTTTCCAGATCATTTCACATAATCGTTGGGAAACATCCATCCCCCACCCCATGAGGCTCTATCCCAGGTTCTGCGCTGTTTCTGATCTACATCAATGGTTTTGATTTCCTTAGTTCTCAACTAGGCATTTATGCAGATGACACTACCATTTATCTCTTAGTAAATCTGTCAAACCTGTCAGTTGTTAACTGGCGCAAGGAAGGGCTTGTGAATTCAACAACACAAAAAAACTGCTTTTATTGAAGCACCACTATGAACCTTTCTGTCTGCCATCACCGTGGCTGATTCTAATTCCATGTTGTGCAACACTCTACGAATTCTTGGCTTCACGTTTTTCACTGTCTCGAAAGGGAGTGACTATACTGAATCCATAGATGCAAATACTGCTTTTAACGTAGGACCACTGCGTTGTATCAGAAAGTTTTTCTCGGTTTAATCCCTTTTGCACATTTACAAATCTACCATTCATCTGTGCATAGAATACTGTTGCCGCATCTAGTCTGCTGTTCCTTGGTTACATATCAATATTTTTGACAAAATCCAAAGAAAACCGGAAAGCAATAGATCATGATACGGTATGCTCAACTTTTCATCGGCTTGATGTAGGCGCCCTCTGTTTTTCTGCCCAAATTTTATGACAACTGCTCTGATTACCTTTTTTATCTGGTGGTCCGAATACATGAATTTAAGTAGGCTACTTGATTTGCAACTAGGTCCCACATTTTTATTGTTGCAAAAGATACATTTAACAACTTTGTAGCAACAGACCGATAAAATGTAACCGCAATTTCTACTCCAGAAGCTTCTTTTCTCGTAATTCCCGCCTATGGAATTTGCACGAGATACTAGATTAACAAATAGGTCCCACCCCTTTACAGTGAAACCGATAAAATGTAACACAATTTCTACTCCAACAGCTTCTTTTCTTGCACTTCCCTCGTGTGGAATTCCCTTCCACATACTTACTCCCCCGACAGCTACAATCTCCAGGAGTTTAAATATAAGGTCAAGAGACACCTCCTAATACACTAACTCGCACCCATTCTCTCAAACACTGTCCCTCTGTACATACTTACCCGTCTATCTTCCTTCTTTTGATATTTCCTATATCTAATCACTCTCTCATCACCTTCCCCTATGTAACCCCCTGTGCAATAGTGGCAGTGGAATGCTTTGCTTGGGGTGAAATGATTTTTTCTTTTTTCGCACTTCACATCTATGGAACTCAATTCTGTTAACTAGAATCTTCAAAATTTCCCCGTTTCCCTTCTAATCTCAGTCGTCTTTTTCAAATCGATTTCTCATAAACCCCTTTGTGCTTGTGTCATTACCGATTCGCTTTTGGAGAACTAATTAAAAAAGATGTATTGAAGAGGGAAGTATTGTAGTGATCGGGAAGTATCTTTTCATAAGTCAGTTTAGCAATGGAACTTTTATGTAAAAGGACCTGAGTGAGTGGATTTATTACTTTTGAACAAGAGGGGACACGATTATATTTACTTACGAGTCGTTGGTGTGAAAGTATGCATGAATAAAAGAAAATATTGTGGATCAACCAATCATTTCCTGTGTTAACACCGAGAGACTAAACAATACGTAGCAAAGTTTCGTCTGTGGGAAAATGGTATAACTTAGAAAATCATTCGTCAGTTAAAAGGCCGGGTTAACTTTTGTAATCATTGTGATTTCTTTTTAATGAATTTACCCAAAGTAGAATGATGATTTTTCTAAGACACAAGGGTTATTTAAAGCGAAAGCGAATAATAATATTTTACAAGGAACCATAATATATATATATATATATATATATATATATATATATATGCATTGTGGTGCAGTGGATATTAGCTTGGAACGAGAAATCGGAGAGCCGAGTTCGAATTCTAGTTGAATACCTTGCATTCACTGACGCACAAATACCTTTGGGAAAGGTATTTATCTGTCTCTTACCTCCAGTTATGGATAAATCAATGTGACAGATTGGGTTCTATAACCTTAGTCAGCAACGAGTCTACCTCAGAAAGCAATGGCAACTTACTGCGGGACAATATTCGGTCAAGTCAGTCATGTCTTTTTCGAGACATGATGTCCCAAGCGTGTATAAGGATGACACTTAACTGACTGATTCTCCTTTATATATATATATATATATATATTGTCATCCGCAGACAGATCTGTTTTGCTGTATCACAGCTCATCAGTACGGTTAGACTCTGCTTGCTTCCTAACCCAGGCTCGAAAACCGACTGAATTGGCGTCAGTCGGGGACTCTCTATATATATTCATCCACATACAAGCCTGTTATGCTGTATCCCAGCAATAGATAGATACATAAACTTGCTTCTGGCCGGGATCGAAACGCGACCAATTTGCTGTGAGTTGGAGTCGCTACCCCTTAGCCATAGGCGCATAGAAATTGAGAATGGAAATTTTAACGTGTTGTGCGTAAGCAGTGTATATAACAGAAAACTTGATTGTCTGAAGAGGTGACAATAAGATATTACCGAAACACAACAGCTCTTTTGTTGCAGCAAACTGTCTTTATTATAAAATTATGATAAAAATATAACACACACACACACACACACACACACACACACACACACACACACATATATATATATATATATATATATATATATAATTATATACTTCTGTATCAGTTGTAGATTGCGACACGGAAATTTTTATGTTTCGAGAGAGATTTTCATCATCAGGCAATGTTGATATTAGTTGTGCAGATGAATTTTATTTTAATGACAAAAACCTTTGGTTTGCTGTGAATTTATGTGGGTGTTTCCTGAGGCTAATCAGAATGGAGATTCATTTTGGGATTTGACCCCAAAGAATACATACTAACCAACTTTTTCTCTTTTTTTTTTTTACCTCATATACATATAATTACATTTTATTTAATATCAATTTATTGATATTAAATATTTTGCAAATTAAGAGATTACGAAAAAGTCTAAAAAATGCACTTTAAACCGAAATAAAAATAATATACTTATACTCCTTATTCAGATGAAAAATAAAATGTACTTTTTTGTTTTGAAAACTACTGGGATACCGAGAAAGCTAACACAATAATCTTGAAACAATAATGGAAACATCATACCGAAAAAGAGAAGTCGATACGTTAGCACAATAGACATACAGTCAGTGGGTTAAGTGCCTTGCGCGATACACGCTTGGGCGATCATGTCTCGAAAGAGACATGACTGACTGGGCAGAAGATTATTCTGCAGTAGGTTGCCATTGCTTTCTGCGGTAGACTGGTTGCCGACCAAGGCTATAGAACCCAATCTGTCCTGTTATTTAACCCATAACTGGAGGGAAGAGACGGATTATTACCTTTCCCAAGGGTATTTGCGCGTAAGTGAATGCAAAGAATTCAACTGGAATTCGAACTCGGTTCCCCGATTTCTCGTTCCTAGCCGATATCCACTGCGCCACAACGCACATAGACATACAGTTTGTCTTTAAGCTTAAAATAAGGAAAAAAATACCTGCATTCCCCAAACATATAACCTACGTTTTCAAATTTAAAAGTTGATCTTCATTCTGGTTCTGTGAGTTAAGTGCCATACGTGAAACACGCTTGGGCGATCATGTCTCTAAAGAGACATGACTGACCGGGCAGAAGATTACCTCGCAGTAGATTGCCATTGCTTTCTGCGATAGACTGGTTGCCGACCAAGGCCATAGAACCCAATCTGTCTTTAACCCGTAACTGGAGGGAAGAGGCGGATTAATACTATCCCGTTATTTAATCCATAACTGTAGGGAGGAGATGGATCGTAAGTGAGTGCAAGGAATTCAACTGTAATTCGAACTCGGCTCCCTGATTTCTCGTTCCTAGCCGATATCCACTGCACCACAACGCACACTCTCTGGTTGGTTAATTTAAAACCCACATAATTTTTCTGTCTTCCCCAATCCATATTATCTTTTTAAATAACAAGTGTATAGTTTTCTGCATTCAAATGTAAATCATTTTCAAAACAATGTGTGATTATTGACTGATGTCAAGGTAAAATCTCTGAAGATAGAAATTTCAGTGTTTCAATTTAATAAATTAATTTTAAATGAAAAAACAAATTTAATTATAATTATATTATACTCTACAATATATGTTTTATTGAGCACTTTTTAAAAAAAGTAAGTACAGAGAACTCGGAATTCTAAAACAGTTCGTTCTCTTCACGTTTGAAATATAACCAGCTAAAAGTTAGCTTCTTCAGGTTATTCTTATATATATATATGTGTGTGTGTGTGTGTGTGCGTGGGAGGGTGTGTTTGCATAGATATATAAAAATGTATGCATCTTTCTACTTCACTATTCTTTACTATTAGTCGATTCTAACATATCTATCTTTATATCTATCTATTTCTTTTTTTTAATCATGTCGCCACAAGCAATTCATTTTACTGCCACTATTGTGCAAGGGGTTACATAGGAGAAATGTTATGAAGAGCGAGTGGTTGTAGGGTGGGGGGGGGGTCAGAGTTTACTGATGAGAGAGGGGTGGAAGAGGAGGAATATTATGATGATTGAGAGGTTGCAGGGGATGTCAGGAAGAGAGTAGGAGAGGAAAGAGAGTACTGATGAGAGTGGGGTGGATGTAGAAAAGCATGAGAGGGAGGATGTAAGTTGGTTTGAGAGGAGAGGACTATTGACTTTACATTTAAATTCTTGGAGATTGTAACTGCCAGGAAAACAAGTACGCGGAAGAGAATTCCACAGGCACGAAGTTTGAGAAAAGAAGCTGCTGGAGTAGAATTTGCGTTAACACTTTATTGGCTTCACAGTAAAAGGGTGATAATCTTGTGGTTCGAGGAAATTCGTATATAGGGGGTACCAATGAGCAAAGTTCATCGGAGCAGAAGCCGTGAAAGTATTTGTAGAAGAGATAAAGAGAAGCCACACTGCGTCGGTGTTAAAGCGAATGTATCCTAGCTGCCAAGTCAGGATCGATCACATTACAGATTCTCTGTTGGATTCGGTCGAAGACACCTAAGTGGATAGCAGGAGAACCAAACCAGATATGGCAGCAATACTCAATGCATGGGCTGATGGTAGACTTGTATATGTGCAGGATTGTTTGGTGCGAGGAAAACTTCCTGGCCCTACACAGAGAACCAATTTTTTAGCGGCGGATTTAGCTATGGATTCTATATAATTATTCCACATGAGGTCTGGTGTGAAAGTTAATCCGAGGAGGCGTAATGTTTCGATTTCAGGGAGAGAAGCCTGATCTACCTATATATATATATATATAGAGAGAGAGAGAGAGAGAGAGAGAGAGAGAGAAAGAAAGAAAGAAAGAAATTGATATCGATGTAAATAATTTTCATAACCAACATCCAACATTGCCTGTTTTCGAGAATTCTCGAAAAACAGAAATTTCCGTCTCGCAATATACTTTTAATTCATAATATATATATATATATATATATATATATATATATATATATACTCCTTAATATAAATCTATTTGTTCATGTCTACCTATTTATCTATCTATCTGTACATGTTAATATCTATATATTCCAACTATCTATCTATCTATCTATCTATCTATCTATCTATCTATCTATCTATCTATCTATCTATCTGTTCATATCAATTTGTGGATCTATCTGCAACCAGGAGCCTAAAACTAAACAGGAACAATGGATAAACGCTTATTCCTGTTTAATATACAGGGAAGTAGTGTGAAGCGGATCATTTTTGCAAGTAAATATTGACTTTCTGCAGTTAATATTCCACCTTATTCAATAACCTGACATGAAACGTAAGTGCAGTGTTTGGTACATATATGATTAATGCATAGACAACTATTTCATTACAAGATGTGTTACCGCTTGCATATGCAAATTTGTTAAACATTCTCTTTGCTCCGCGGAGTTACTGCGTGATTAGCTTTGGCACGCTGACGAAATATTCGATAGCAACTTAGTTGTGAGGTGTGGAGTTCACCTGCCAAAACACACCGGACGTTACCCGCAATCATCCTATCGAGATAAGTGACGAGATCGTCACACGAGAATAGATGATCTAATATTCTTCAAATAGACGAGAACAGCCTGCATCTGTAGAGAACCGGACAGCGTTACAACAAACAATGAATGGTTGGTTGAGATGTGTGCTGAATTTAACACCTGTGAATTTATAAGAAACTGTTTTTTTGTCAATAAAACATTCATAACTTTGGCTTAAGAAAACAAACTGTTGACAATTGCGTCTGATACATCGATTTACGGCGATTTTGTGGTGCAGTGAATATCGGCTTGGAACGACAAATCGGTGTGCTGGGTTCGAATTCCAGTTGAATTCCTTGCATTCACTTACACACAAATACTCTTAAGAAAGGTATTAATCTGTTTCTTCCCTCAGGTTATGGGTTAAATAATAGTAAGGATTGGGTTCTGTAGCGCTGGCTGTAACCAGTCTACTGCAAAAAGCATTGGCAACCTGCTGTGGGGAAATCTTCTGCCTAGTCAGTCATATCTCGAAAGAGACATGATCGTCCAAAGTGTGTATCTCCTGTGGCACTTTACTGACTGACTGATGGATCTAAAAATTACGAGCAAAAATAATTTATACGATAAGAATTCACAGAATAAGTAGACATGTATTACAATAATCTCTGCTATAATAAAAACGCTGTGTGTGTATGTATATAATTCTCTCATGTCATGCTCATGGAGATACAGAGACAGAGACAGATAGAGAGAGAGAGCGAGCGAGAGCGAGAGAGGCTGTATCTAGACAGTCTCAGCTCAGTTCATCCTCTTTACTATCAGTTATTAAACTTTACTACCAGCTTCTGTACTGGAAGATAGTGGAGTGCAAGCAGTAAACTTGGTTTTGCAGAGGAGCGTTTAAAGCAGAGGACTCTCGTTCGGACGGTGGCATCGTGCAATACGGAACTGGTTTCTTTCCTGGTATCCGAGTCGATAAAGCTTTGGGTAAACAAAAAAAAAGAAAAAAGAAAAGGAAATCATTCTAGGGGTGTAACGATCGAATATATGCAAGATGATAGGACTAAGTCTGCAGGGAGCATGGATCATGATGGGAAACCTTCTTACGAAGGAAATTAAGCTGGTCGGAGATATGGCACTACTAAACCAGTTAGATAAAGATTCTTGTAAATCCGTGTATGATGTGCTATCTGGTTCTCCAAAATTGTATACATGGGTCATGAGTGAAACATCTTCATATCCACACTTTGCCGGGAAAGGAACGCTTAAAAGCTCTTTGGGGATCGGAATGTACAATTTGTTTTGTAGTTTGCAGTTTGTACATGTTCTAAAGTATAATTAAAAATACATATATAATTAATAATATATATATATATATATATATATATATATATATATATCAGTCATCTACATACAAGCCTGTTTCGCTGTATCACAACTCATCAGTGGGGCTAGACACAAGCCCTTTACGACATACTATAAGCTTTAACGGAAGAGAAATAATGAAGAAAACAAGTTAACACACTGTTTCTGATGTGAAGTTCTACTGATATTTATTCTGCTAGTAATTCACAAGTGCCAGAGAAAATCATTAGTGTCAAATATTGCAATATGAGCTCTGGTAAAAAATGCAGCAGTCAATCATTAGTGTCAAATATTGCAATATGAGCTCTGGTAAAAAATCGTAATTGATACATTAGGTTTATAAATCCCTGAAATTCTTACACTGAGGTCTTCATGGACACGTGACTGAATTGATTTAGTTAGTTGGTTCCAGTGACTTGGCACAAAGAGTTCGGTGTTCAATATCAGGCTACAGTAGTGGTGAAAAAATAGCTTAGAGAGTTAAATTAAAGGGATATAACTACAAAGTGAAGCAATGCACATGGAATTTTTTTAATCGTATCACCTCGAGCAAGGCGGTAATGCCACTGGTGTGCAGGGGGCTACATAAGAGTAAAAAGATTAAGCAGAAGAGAGTGAAGAGGAAGACGAACCAGTTAGAAAGGAGCAAGAGAAGAGAGTGAAGAGGAAGACGAAACAGTTAGAAAGGAGCAAGAGAAGAGAGTGAAGAGGAAGACGAACCAGTTAGAAAGGAGCAAGAAGAAGAGAGTGAGGAGGAAGACGAACCAGTTAGAAAGGAGCAAGAGAAGAGAGTGAAGAGGAAGACGAAACAGTTAGAAAGGAGCAAGAGAAGAGAGTGAAGAGGAAGACGAATCAGTTAGAAAGGAGCAAGAGAAGAGAGTGAAGAGGAAGACGAATCAGTTAGAAAGGAGCAAGAGAAAAGAGTGAAGAGGAAAACGAACCAGTTAGAAAGGAGCAAGAAAAGGATGGGAATACAGGTGTGATGACAGTTGCAAAGATGGAGAGAAAGGAAAGGATATACGGGGTGGTGAAGAAAGAATTAGGGTCAAGTGGTTAAGAGATGAGTATGGACATTGCATTTAAATTACTGGAGTTTGTAGCTGTCAGGAATGCAAGAATATGGGAGCGAACGAGAAAAATATTCCCCAGTGATCGAAATAAGGTTTTTGCTCTAAATTGCTAGCAACTGAAGAAGCGTACAACGGTCGAAACATTGTATTATAAGAAAAAATCGAAGACAATAATATGACAAAATGTAAATGATATAAGTTACCATACCGTGTTTCTTTTTCCTATATCTTTTAGTGTTGTTCCAACTACACACGTCTCACTACACGCCTGTTAAGCAATGTTTAAAAAGAAATATGACGTCTTGATAAAAATGATTCCAATATCAACGGGAAGATTGATATATTATGCTTTGTTATCGTCATATTAGGAAATATCAAATTACTATGACACTTTTCATGCTGTTGCGGTCTGAAAAATTATATATAAAATTGAAATAAAGCTTCCTTGATCGTAATTGGTTTCTTTGACATCATTGATCATAAACGAAAAGATAAGAGTTATATATATATATATTTGTAAACCGACAAACCACAATAAATTATTAATTATTGTAAGACATTTTTCTACATTATCTGCCATCGTAAATAGAATATAAAATAAGGGGCGCACATTTGCTGCTCTATACAAAGTACATGGCAGATGTTTTCAGAATTTTTAAGTTGATACGTTTATTAAATTCAAAAAGTTAAAGAGAAAGAACACATGATAATGAAAGAGGGTTTACACGAAAAGTACATATTGAAGGGAAGACGGAAAGAGTAGTAGTAGGCCTCCGTCGGTCAGGGTTGACCACGGGTAGCATCCTAGTTGTCTGTTTGGCTAGATTATCGTGTCCTGTGATTGTAGAAACCGATGCAGGAGTGATAGTCTTTGTTGTAGAGGCCGCGTTTATGTTTTGTTCTTGGTCTGTCAGAAATGTCCCTTTGCTTTCTGCGAACCCGCGTCTTCATGGCGACTTGTTTTGAAGTGTTGATCCCGGTTTCCTCTCCACTTGGACCGGTTGATAGCTACGCTCTCCCATGACATCGTGTTGATTTCCAAAGCCTTCATGTCGCGTTTTATGATGTCACGATACCGCAGCTGTGGCCCCTCCAGTGGGTCTTCTTACAGAGTCCAGTTCTCTATGCAGGAAGTATTTTTGGAATGCGACCGTCTGGCATGCGCTGGACATGGCCTAGCCAGCAGAGTCTGAGCTGTTTAAGGTGTGTGAACATGGTGGGCAGACCCGCGCGAGAGAGAACCCCCAGTGTTATTTCTGCATAAGTGAACGTAACGATGTTATCACATTTTAATATATATATATATATATATATATATATATATATAGTTAAGGATGAATTGTACATTGCTATAACTGTATAATTATATTAAGCTCTATAATACTCATTATATTGAGCACTGTTTATAATAAAATAAATGCCAGAGCACTCAAAATAATAAAACCTTGAGTCCTCTGCACCTGGAATTATATATATATATATATATATATATATATATATATACAAAAATTAAAATGTATTGAAATACTAAAGAGTAAATTCTTCAAAAAATCGCGATTGCGTTTAACCACTGCCTCTAGACTGCTTCGAAATCTGATAGCTTCTAGACGGTCTCCTTCTTTTAAATTGGTCAGTTCTGCCATAACGCTGCCTGCAGTTAATCTTGGGGCTTTTTCTCGTAATGTGGTTTGTTGTCCTGTCAATCAAATGTCTTCCACAAATAATAATCAAAAGAGTTACAGTCTGGCGAATTAGATGGCTAAATATAAGTGATGAAATCGTCGCCGAAATTGTCTGACTGCCATAACTGGGTTCTCCCACTTGTGTAGCATGGTGATGAGTCCAATATCTTGAACCTAGACAGCAATACCTCCGCAAAGCGTTTGATGTAAGCCTTCGTGTTTAGTCCGAGTCCCTCTTAGATAAATGGCAGTATAATGTCATCACTAGTGATCACCCCAAACACATTCGTAATCACCATCAGACTCATCCAAATCCACTGTACAGTCATCGGAATGAA
This sequence comes from Ascarosepion bandense, assembly GCA_037127315.1. NCBI lineage: Eukaryota > Metazoa > Mollusca > Cephalopoda > Sepiida > Sepiidae > Ascarosepion > Ascarosepion bandense. Next base: position 267,682 of record JBBBDQ010001406.1, on the reverse strand, counting down.
AACCAAACACTCTTAAATGTTCATATTGAAACTTCCGGTGAAAATGCCAAGCAGGGTTCATGCCATTTCGAAATCGTTGAAAAAATGATTTACGTTGCGTTATCTCTCTCCTCAAATTTGGTACACAAATGTCTCTACTATAATGTGTAGTCAAAAAAAGTCACACACCAAAAGAGATGTCCAGTATTAACCAAAATTTTCAGAATAACGACTGCCCAGTAAAAATAAAAATTTTCGTTAGTGGCAAAAGAAAGATTAAGAAAGAAGATAAAGTGTGTCTTTTTTATCTCAAGTACTTACCGGAGACGATACGGAATATGTAAAATCTATAGAACTATACATATATATGTGGTGATACCGACCGAGCAAATGTAATGGACCGGATGTTTGCGTTCGCACAACCAAAAAGCAAATGATCAAAAGTCGTCGTTGCGCATCCGGGTTCGCGCAGATGTTCCGGTTTAAAACTAAAAAATAAATTAAATATATACTTCAAGTATTACTTTCATTGTAAAAACCTTAATTGATATATGTATATATAAAATGTTATTTTTCAACTCAATTTGCTTTTCTTGATTTATAATCATTTTATCACTTATAGTTGGCTATCTACAACGAGGCCAAATTCCGTTAATCTGCAACAACATACTACAACCCTTTACTAGAACGGACTTTCACTATAAACTAGAAATTAATGGATAACACACTGTATATATATATATATATATATGTGTGTATATACATTCTAGACATATGTTGTTGAATATTACAGACAATGAATGCCTATTATGTTTAATCATGAGCCGTTCTAAACATTGTATTTTGGTTTTAATTTCAGGTGAAAATAAAGACAAAAATTGTCCAACATTTGGATATCTTTTTATTATACTGGTTTTAAGCTTTCAGCTAAAATGAGCCTTCTTCAGAAAGGTTACAGAGACGTTAACATAAAGACATCCACCATCAAAGATGATATTATGTTCTGTTGACATAAAACATTACTATGCAACGATAACAGTCACCAAATAGCAGACGTAGTTCGTAAATTTGTAATGTCGTCACACAGTGTGAGAGACCAAAAGGTTAACAGAACCAAATGTATAAATTCAATGTAATGTGGTATGAGCAGATTAAAATGTGATTTTGTTAAATGTGTTGTTTTGATTTAATGTGGATGGGCTCCATTCCATTAATTATATATATATATATTTTTATAAGCGTTTCACCCAGAGCAAGGCATGTCACTGCCACTACTGCGCAGGGGGCTACATAGAGTGGAGAAAGGATGATTAAATATAGGAAATGTCAGAAGGTGGGTGATAGACGGGTAAGGATACCGAGAATAAGGGTTGGGTAGATGAGAGTGTTCTGAGAATAATTGGGAGTTAGTGTGATAGGAGGTGTCTATTGACACTACATTTAAACACCTGGAGATTGTAGCAGTCGGGAAAGCAGACTTGTGGGAGTTCCACAGGCGGGAAGCGCGAGAAAAGAAGCTGTTGGAGTAGAATTTACGGTTACATCTTATTTGTTTAACTGTAAAAGGGTGGGACCTAGTTGCTAATCTAGTATCTCGTGTAAATTCGTGCTTAGGCGGCAACAGTGGTCTAAGCTCATCGGAGCAGAAGCCATGAAAGTACTTGTAGAAAAGGCACAGGGAAGCCACATCGCGCCGGTGAGAGAATGGTTGCAGGTGGTCTGCCAAGTCAGTATCAACCACGTTACAGATCCTCCTTTGTATTTTGTCAAGAAGCCCAAGGAGAGCAGCAGGGTCACCCGACCAGATATGGCAGCAATATTCAATTGTTTTTACTAAAAATCAATATAGTTTACATTGCGATACGTCTACAGCTACATCGTCTTGAATACACCGGTTGCCGTACGATCAGCGTAGTTAAGTAACATCGATCCTGGTCAGTACTTAAATGGGTGACCATTTGGGAATACTAGGTGCTGTAAACGTAAGGACCAAGAATGATCCAGCGAGTTCACCTAGTTTGGGGGTTGTGTGCAGCGCTAACAACTCTGTGTGTTCAATTTAACAAATCAGAATAACGATATTTGAAAAAAAGTTTATATTTTTGTGGAATAAAGAGTGAGTCGAACAAAACCCCTGGCTAGACTGCCTTTCCGTTGATGTATTCATTACTGTCACAAAATTATTCTCTTAGTTTTCCTTGTATCCTATCATTTTGTAAAACAAAAAAGGAGGAAAGAAAACATTTTATTTAAAAAACAAAATAAATGCTGGAGAACACAGAATTGTAAAATTGTTAGTTCTCTTCACGGCCTTTATTTATATATATATATATATATATATATATGTGTGTGTGTGTGTGTGTGTGTGTGTGTGTGTATGTGTGTGTGTGTGTGTGTCTCTGTCTGTGTGTGTGTGTCTGTGTGTGTGTGTAGAGAGAGAGAGAGAGAGAGACAGTCAGACAGACAGTTTGGATATATATATATATATATATATATATATATATATATAATCATAACACTCCAGGCAAAGCATTTTAGTGCCACTGTTTTGCAGGGGGTTACATAGGAGGAAAGTTGAGAGAAAGAGTAACAGGTTATAGGGGATGTCAGGACGTGGGTATTAGAAGGATGAGAATACAGATCAGTGTGGAGTGGACGGAGAAAGGAGCAGGAGAATAAAAGATGAAGGTTAGTGAGATAGGTGATGACATTTAAATTCTTAGTGATTATAGCTGTCGGGAAAGTAAATAAATGGAAGTGAATTCCACTGGCAGGAAGTGCGAGAAAAGAAGCTGTTGGAGTACAACTTCACATTCTCTCTCTCTCTCTCTCTCACTCTCTCTCTCTCTCTCTCTATATATATATATATATATATATATTAAAAGAGAGAAAGAGAGACAGAGAGAATGAGAAAGGGATATGAAAAGGTATACATGGATATATAAGCAGGTTGACACCCATATATAAATATGTATCTAGTGTGAAAAAAAGAACAGTACTCAGTATAATGTAACAAAGCCATTTAGTGTATATCATACCCTTATAGCACGACTCGTAGTTTCATGCACTACGCAATAATCAGGGTTATATTATGAACTGACTCTTTCTAGATTTGAATAAAATTCGAATTTGGAAACAGTCTGTTTATAATATGCATTTGATAATTGTGAAAGTTCGAGCAGTAATATAGACGCAGGATAATATGTATGTCATGGTGTTTTATACTCCAGGCTAAGTCAGGGCGCAACTGAGAGTCAGAACTGAAGGCCTATTGAAAGATGTAGGATTTTCAGAAATTTTAGAAGAAAATGAATTCAGCCACTTTATGAAATACTTAGAATAACATTTTTATTCACACCTGAGAATAATGGGATGTGTTGAAAGATAAATAAATGAAAATATGTATTTTTGCTATGAACACTGATAATTATTAAACAACACAAAGGAGTAATTATGTTTTCTAGTAAAAGAAATATTGAATCAGAAATTTATATTATTTACAGGTGTCACTGAATCCTTTATTCAATCTATTCCCTGTGAGTGAATAAAGACTTTGGTTTAAATTTACATTACAGTTATTGGATTTGACAAATAGAACCCAAGAATGCTGGAAGACATCAGCCGAAGTGTGTATATAACAATCAATCATTGCAGAAATATAGACAAATAAACCAAAATCATTCTAGGAAAGTTTCATAACTTTTAGAGCTGGTTGGTTTTCTGATCTAGCTGTGCCATGTTTGCAAAAAAAATTTTAAGATTATATTTGCAAAAATAGAAGCATGCTTTTTCTCCATGTTGAAAAAATGAAACGCAGAAATAAGCATAAAAAGTTACTTAATGATTTTTATAGCAAACCTTTTCCTTTATTGTATGGAAAAGAATGAAACAAAATAACCATTGACAAGTGTGGTCAAAAGGAACTTTTACTTTTCCACGGTCAATTAAATTGGTATATTTTCCATACTTATCATAATAAAAATGGGTTTCACATTCACTGGGTTGATTATCATTTCTTGTAATATATCCAGAGCCCAAGAGCCATTTTTATTTCATTGTAAAGAAATGGTTCTAAATTTTCCAGATTGTCAAATATTTCTGAATCTTTCCTCACAAAGTTTATAGACAAGATATACATTGGTGACCTGGATTAACATCAAATTCATCAATATTTACATTTTGATTTAAAAGTAAAGATGTCTGCTTAATATGCAGCTTTTCAATACAATTGTTGAATATTTATAAAATAGGTGCCACTTGATTGGAGTTCGTCAAATTCTTATTCTAATGGACCAAAAGTAATGCAAAAAGTAAACTTTGGTGCTTAAATTTACTCACACAAAAAGATTTACTTAAGTTTAAAGCCTTAACATTTTTAAATTAAAGTTTAAATCATTTTTTGGCATTTTCCCTTTTAATGTTTGTTCAACATTTTTTTTATTAAAGTTTAAAGAATTATTTATTGATAAAATGCAGTTCTTTTTGAGTAATTTGTGTTATTTTAAGAAGAAAAACAAAACAAAAAAACGTTTAACTAATTTGAACAGAATTTTAATTTAGTTTCTTCAAAGACCTAAAGTAAACTATTTTTATTATAAAACGAATTGATTTTTCTTTTCATACATTCAATGTCATTACTTAATTTGTTACTTATTTTTGGTATCGCTAAAAAAAACATTGTTAGTATGAGTGAAAACATAACGTCAACGAAATTAAAGTTTAATTTTTCTCAAGTTTTTAACCATGATAGAGTGTTTCCAAAATGGAGGATTTACTTAATATAACGTTGTATGAGAAATTGAGCACCCTCTAAAAATCTTAAATAATGATTTTTCCAATATTTTATTTATGATAATCGAAAAGTTTTGGGTCTAATCGATGATATTGCACTAATAAAAATTGGAAAAAAATGATAATCAGAAAATTAACAGGTGGTGGTAATATCGTACATGTCCAACATATTTTCATGTGATAGGTAATTCTGTATTAGTCGCATAGGTTAAAAATTTTATCGTGTAAGAAAAATAATACCTAATAGGTCATGTACATTGAATCGAATCAGTGCTGCGACAAAACACGGCAATAATAAGATACTCAAGATATTGACTAAATATTTAAACAACCCTCAGAGAATTAGAAGCCCTAAGACAATTCATTATTGATTACCACAATCCTAACAACAATAGATATTGTTGTAGATTCTTGTTAGAAACCACACAATATAATAATAACACAAAACAGATATGAGAAGAAAAATGTAAGTATATTGAACAAGATATATACAACCTGTACACGGTTAGTAGATTCAGGAATACTTGTTAGTAGGAGTCAAATATATACAATCTTGTAGATAAGAAGTAAGTCCGGGTAATAAGTCTATATTCTTACTGACCAACTAGCGGTGGTTTAACTGCTCTGACAATCACACCGTGACAATCACTGCCTCACACACACCCGTTCTCTGTAGGCAGGATCATATGTTCAAATTAAGTCTATTTAGTCTATTTATATATGTAAAAAAGGGTGACTCCCCAACAGATATGTAGATGACACAGTGTTGATAGCAGACAAAGAAAAGAAACTACAACTACTACTACAGAATATTGTGTAGAAAAACGAAAGGAAACGGCTAAACATCTAACTGCACGAAGTCTGAATTCATGGCTGTTAACAAAATCATGAGCTTAAAATGAAAATACAAAGTGGAGATGACAGAAACAAATGAGCACAGAATTTCAAATATCTGGGAATTTTTTTTTAACGAAGACAAAATGTGTGACACTGGGATTCGAAGACATATTTCGGATATCCAAAGATGACTTTTGATAGTGTTGTGAATCGCCCCTTTGTATATAAGAACGGACTCGCCTGATGTGTACATATAATCCTGCCTATACAGAGAACGGCAGTTGTAAGTTGTAGAGTCGGAAGTCTCGGATTTACCTCTACTATTATGACACTGTCAGCGCTCTGCCTTCGGGTAGAGGGCGCTCTCTGCTTCCGAACAGAGAGCACTAACTCAGTCATGGTTCCGCCGAAGGTTAGAATCACGAGACGGTAAAAATAGACAGACATTTTTTGGCCCGGCTATATTGTCGGGATGACCCACTATAAAATGACCTTGTGTCACATGCGTGGGAAGGTTGGTAAATACCGTTGTAATTTGTTGAGTTGCAAAGCAGTTGCTTAGTTGGTCAGTAAGTTGGTGCAGAGTTAGTTGGAGTTGTTTGGATATAGACTCATTACTTGGACAGACTATTTCACTGCAAGACTGTATATATTGATTTCTACTAATAGTATTCCTGAATTTACTGTATTCCAGTTTGCATATATTTTTTCAATATAACTTACATTTTCTATCTCCATATCTGTTTTATTATTTATTATTTTGTGTGTTTTCTCACCCGGAATCTACAAAAGATAGCTAAAGAAGAGCAATAATAAACTGTTTATAACAAATTATAATGTGGATGTAAAGTGGGGGATCCAATATATGTTATAATCAATATATAAACTGATCCCTCATTTTGTGGCTATGCTAGTTTCTACACATTTACATTCTAGATTTATGGTCTTGAGCTAGTGGATGGCAGAGCGGGGATTGGGTGGTGTAACAGGAGAAAGCGTGCTGAGAGTCAGCAGGGATAGAGAGAGTGGAAAGCCATGATCGCCTACGCCCTGAAAGGATAAGGCACATAGAAGAAGATATATGTCAACTGTTTATAAGAAAGTATAATGTGGGTGTAAAGTGGGGGATCAAATATATGTTATAATCAATATATAAACTGATCCCTCATTTTGTGGTCATGCTAGTTTCTATAGATTTACATTCTAGATTTATGGTCTTGAGCTAGTGGATGGTAGAGCGGGGATTGGGTGGTGTAACAGGAGAAAGCGTGCTAAGAGCCACTCGGGATAGAGAGAAGTGGAAAGCCATGATCGCCTACGCCCTGAAAGGAACAAGTCACATAGAAGAAGAAGAAACGCCGGTTTAAGCCGGCTGCTGCTGCAACTACGACCGTATTAAATAATAAACAAAAGCAAACTTTAACATTTGAAACTATATATATAATTTAGTTTTATTGCCAAGTTTAGTTTGTGCTTAAGATTTGCAAGGATTAACATACAATAAACGACTTTTGTTAATAATTAAAAAAGTAAGAAACAAAAAACCTAAAACAACTAATAAAAATTAAGCGAATATATTTTTTTTCTTCTCTTGGTTTTCAATTATATGATTTATATCCAAAAATAATCACTATATATTCATAAGAACTGTTTGAATAATAATGACCAAATCCCAAAATAATTCTTCTATTCGGGGATATACACTAACGTCCATAATTATTAGGCCACGCCAGTTTAAACAAAAAATTGATGTATTTCATACTATTTTTAGTATTTATTGCCAAGTGGATAATTCTAAATAAAAATAGGATGGTTCTTTTTTTTATTATTACTTTTCAAAAATTTTACATGACAAATAGCGACAATTTACCCATCGCACCCTGTAGATTTTCTATATATATATATATATATATATACATATATATATTTACTACCAAATTATCAGTGGCAATATACACTACCGGCCATAATTATTAGGCCACCCCAGTGTTTTAAAAAACTGATGTATTTCATACTATTTTTTTGGTATTTATTGCCAAGTGGATAATTCGAAATGAAAATAGAATGGTTCTTTTGTTATTATTCCTTTTCCAATATTACAAGGCTGCCAAGAAATCTTTGCTTTGGCCAGCCAATAAGAAAAAGCGACTAGCATGGGGAAGGAATCACAAAATCTGGATTCCAGAACAGTTCATTTGATGCACATGTTATTGTGCAGTATTAAAAGCGAACCATTCCGTTTTTATTTAGAATTATCCAAAATATAGTAGGAAATACACCATTTCTTAAAAAAAAAAGGTGTTGCCTAATAATTATGGCCGGTAGTGTACATATAATATCTATGAATAAGACTCAGTTATTCCAAATTTAACATCCTGATCAATTACGTGTCTCCTTTGAATATTTTTTTCGTATAGTATATTTTGAAATAACTTTTAAATTATAAAAAAATATTATATCGCCTACCATATTTTCTAGTCGACTAATATTTTCTGTTCAACTGCTATTCAAGTGTTGAAATCACCTACCGATAGGTGATATCACCCAGATGGTAAGATATTGTAATAATCTCATCCTTCGTGATTATTTATACCGATAGTACAACAGCTGATATGTGCTCATCCAAAAATTTGAATGATCAAAACGTAACAGTCCGTATCTCATTTGATCTGCTGGTTCAATATTAGAAAGACTGGTCTTATACAACTTAATACAGCCAAAACAGAGTATCGTTGCACTTACAGCGAGCAGATATTCATCTTTCTCATACCATGATGGATAAAACTTCTCTTTTTTTTCCTTTAACATCTATTGGGACACAAGTTCCAGTGAGATTCAAGTGGAACATATACACCTGATCTACTGCAATAGACGAAAAGAATATTATCCATTATTGTACGGCTCCAGTAAGTATCTAAAATTTCATGATATCTTCCATTGTATAATAGATAAATCGATATGGGATGTCACCATTGGGGCAGACTCGTTCTACCCCGCTGTGGTAAGCAGTCATGTGTCAATCTGATATTGGCGCAATAAAGCAAACCCACCAAGGTTGTACGATAATTATCCTTCATTTATGTCTTGTGTTCTTTCAATGTTCTATTGTATCATAGGTAACTCGGTATGAGTTGTCACAATTGGGACAGGCTGGTTCTTCCCCGCTGTGGTAAGCAGTCATGCTTCAATCTGATATTGGCACAACAAAGCAAGCAGACCAATGTCACCTCTGGGCCAGGCTAGTTCTACCCCGCTGTGTTTAGCAGTCATGCGTCAATCTGAAACGCAGCGCATATCATAAATTTTCCATCTCTACAAGAACCAAACCAGAGCCAAAATGGAGTATTGCTGCCATATCTTGACTGGAGTTACCCAATTTTCAGTTGTCTTTCTTGAAATAGCCTAAAAGCTATTCAGGGCGATTAATTATTGCCCGCCATAAACCAATTTCCCATAGACGAAACGTCACAAACATCTCCCTATTCTGTCGATATGTTTTTTTTTTAATATATAATCACATCGACCCAAGCAAGGTATTTTACTGCTACTGTTTTGCACTGGGTTACATAGGAGGAAAGTTATGAGAAAGAGTGACTGGTTATAGGGGGTGTCAGGAAGTGGGTAAGGAAAGGACAAGAATACTGGATTTTATCAAGCACTCGCCCAGATATGTAAATCTGGTGTAAACAGAAAAGAGCCTGACGAAGTCTTAAGCAGGATGTACGGGATATTTTTGGCTGAGATTTTTTTTATAACCATATCGCACCAAGCAAAGCATTTTACTGCCACTGGAGGAAAGTTATGAGAAAGAGTGACAGGTTATAGAGAGTGTCAGGAAGTGGATAAGAGATGATAAGGATGAGATTACTAATGAGTGGAGTAGACAGAGAAAGGATCATGAGAGAGAGAGAAAGGATGTAAATTAGTGAGATAGGAGACGACTATTGACTTTACATTTAAATTCTAAGAGATTGCAGCTGTCAAGGAAGCAAGTAAATGGAAAGGAATTCCACAGTCGGGAAGTGCGAGAAAAGAAGCTGTTGGAGTAGAATTTGGGTTTACATTTTATTGTTTTCACAGTAAAAGTGTGGGACCTAGTTGCTAATCTTGTGGCTCGAGTAAATTTATATATAGGGGGCACCAGTGGGCTAAGTTCATCGGAGCAGAAGCCGTGAAAGTATTTGTAGAAGAGACACAGGGAAGCCATATTGCAAATGTCCATGACATTTGTTGTAACGATGGATATCCCTTGGTATCACCAGAGATGTTCTTTGCAATTGGGACCCGCCACACCGCGTATATAAGCCTCGCTCATTCACCTTTCCATCGTAATTAACTGAGCAGAATTAAAAGCCACCTTTGATAAATCTTTTTCGGTAGCGGCTGCTGCTTTGATCAACAAACTTCAAACAGGTTATTCTTTTCCGAATCACTAAATCTTTGACATCTTAAAGTTTAGGCTTAACAATTATATTTACTTTTTGTCTCCATGCAGATGTGTGTTGTGGTACATTGGATATCGGCTCGGAACGATAAATCGGGGAGCCGAGTTCGAATTCCAGCCGAATTCATTGCATTCACTTACGCGCAAATACCCTTGGGAAAGGTATTAATCCGTCTATTCCTTCCAGTTATGGGTTAAATAATAGGACAGATTGGGTTCTATAGCTTTGGTCGGCAACCAGTCTACCGCAGAAAGCAATGGCAACCTACTGCGGGATAATCTTCTGTCCAGTCAGTCATGTCTCTTTCGAGACATGATCGCCCAAACGTGTATCACGAATGGCATTTAACTGACTGACTCCATGCACTTCTCATTTTATTTTTTCATGCACTCATGCAACATCACCCAGTCACCCCTCTACTATAAAAATGTAAAAAAAAATCTTAAAGAATCATTTTATTATTATAAACTAATACAAAATTGATTCAACCCATTGTGTCCAGTACAATATTGCAGTAAGAACCGTATAGTCGTCCGTCATTTTTAACACTATGTTTAACTCTATCCATAGCAGATCGCGTAAAAAATATTTGAAAGTAATACCCTAATTTATGTCCGGTCAAATTTAATATAAATAGAGGTTCCCGCATTTTTACGCATATATATTAATATATATTAATCCTGGATGTCCAGCGGTATGCGTAAAAATATTTGGAAAGTGATACCCCAATTTCTGTCCAGTCAAATCTAATATAAATACAGGTCCAACCAGAGTATAGATAATTATGCTGTTACTTGTTCGAGAGACGCACGGAAGTAGTTGAAATGAAAACGAGATTAAGCAAGACATACCGGATGTGTAAAGGGAGAGAAATGATTAGACAATTACTCAGGTCTTACCTCATCTCGCATCCGACCTTTCAAACACATCCGACAATGAGAAGACAGTTCTGTGAAAGCAGAGGTATTAAGAGCCGGATTTGCGACTGGGTTCGTGTGATCGGGTGAGAATTTCTAGGGCAGTCAGCAAATTTCGATATTGTTTTTGTGTCAGTTCATTTTAATACGAAATTGCCTGGGAGAATGGAGTCTCACAAAAATACAAATGAATACACGCACACATACACATACACGAATATCTAAAAAGTAACTTCCTATTTTAAAAAATACTTATGATTTATTTAGTAACTATAATTGTTACAATAAATCTATATGCGAAGAAATCGTTTATTATTATATTTAAAATTCGTTATGGGCAATCTTTTTGTTATTAGATACTCGGGAGGCCCGGGAATTGCGTCAACTGATATCTTCATGTACTCTTGTGGTATGGAAGACAAAACTTACTAAAGTTTCCAAGTTTATCAAAAATCTTACTTTATTTTAGTAAATTTGCTCCTTTAAGCAACCCACGCACAAATAATGTCACAATTCATGGCTTACCATCCATACATAAAGAACGAAGCTACTTTTCAATCACGCTTCGTATATATATATATATATATATATATATATATATATATATATATATTCTAAACATATACTGTTGAATATAAAAGACAATAAAGGTCTATTATTTTGAACGATGAGAAAAACACTACTGATTAGATGAAATCTTGCTTCAGTTTATGTATATATATATATATATATATATAGTGTATTGAGGCAGTAGATCATTTTTTGAACATATATTGTTAAATATAAGAGACAATGAATGTCTATTATACTTAATCATGAGAAGTTCTAAACATCGTATTTTGACTTTAATTTCAGGTGAAAATAAAGACAAAATTTGTACAAAATTTGGATATTTTTTATTATGCATGTTCTAAGCGTTCGGTTCACATGCAATATATATATATAAGCAGTCTATGATAGATAGATAGATAGATAGATAGATAGATAGATAGATAGATAGATAGATAGATAGATAGATAGATAAACAACAAAAAATAATATTGATAATGAGACTAATAGTATTTTAATATATATATATATATATATATATATATATAAGTAATCTATGATAGATAGATAGATAGATAGATAGATAGACAGACAGATAGATAGATAGATAGATAGATAGATAGATAGATAGATAAACAACAAAAAAGAATATTGATAATGAGACTAATAGTATTTTAATATATATATATATATATATATATATATAAGCAGTCTATGATAGATAGATAGATAGATAGATAGATAGATAGATAGATAGATAGATAGATAGACAACAAAAAATAATATTGATAATGAGACCAATAGTAATTTAATATATATATATATATATATATATATATATATATAAGCAGTCTATGATAGATAGATAGATAGATAGATAGATAGATAGATAGATAGATAAACAACAAAAAATAATATTGATAATGAGACTAATAGTATTTTAATATAGATATATATAAGCAGTCTATGATCGATAGACAGATAGATAGATAGATAGATAGATAGATAGATAGATAGATAGATAAACAACAAAAAATAATATTGATAATGGGACTAATAGTATTTTAATATATATATATATATATATATATATATATATATATATATATATATATATATAGTAGTTTTTTTTTTAATTAAACCAATACTCAGTTGTATAAAAAGTGCTCAATACATTTGCTTTTGAATATTTGGAAATGAATGATCTTCGCAACCAAAGTTTCAACCTCTCGCTATCTCTAGTTGATTTATAATAACTGATTTTTATGAGTTTTTTACGAACACGCTACTGGAAATTTTAAACAACCAAAACTTTGTCAAAATTAGCGACGAGTTAGTTAAGGATCATAAAACATTTCCATCCATGTTTACATGATCCTACTATGTATCTATAGGTGATGTGTCGTGGATCGTATCATATGACATCCGGTCGACCGGATGTACAAAAGAAAGTGTAGAGTAGTCATGATCACGGATTTCGTGAAGTAACACCCACAGCTTCGGGAGACTGTAAATATTTTATATACCTCTTGGTTGTACCAATCTGATAATCAAGTAGTTTATCTCCATTTTACCGTGTATCTTTTCATTCCAAGATACAACAATAGATGTGATTGTATATTATTGGACACAAACCTGGATGAGAGGGTTTTAAGTTCCTTAAATAACTCCTCCCTAATTTTGAAAAGTTTCGGTTATAAAAATATTTCAGTCAACCGTTAGTAAAAAGTTCTTTTGTAAGTGCTAAAAACGTGTAATATCAGCTATTATAAATCGCCTGAAGATGGCAAAAGCTTGAAATGTAGGTTGCAGAAATAACTAGTTTCCAAATAAAAAGAAACAACAAATATATATATATATATATATATATATATATATATATATATAGTAGCAGATAATTTTCTAAACATATACTGTTAAATATAAGAGACAATAAATATCAATGTCTATTATGTTTCATCCTGAGCCGTTCTAAACTTCGTATTTTGGCTTTAATTTCAGGTGAAAATAAAGACAAAAATTCTCCAAAATTTGGATAATCATTCATTAAGTTGATTCTAAGCTTTCGGCTCACATAATCCAACTTCAGAGAGGGACTTTAACATCAAACCATCCACCATCAAAGACGATTTTATCTTGTGTTGATATAAAACTTTGCTAAGCAACGATAACAGTTACCAAACAGCAAACGCAGTTCGTAAATTTGTAATGCCGTTCTATGTCACACCCCGTGAGAAATCGAAATATTAAGAGAACCATATATTTAAATGCAATCTAATGTGCTATGACCAGATTTAAACGTGATTTTATTAAGAGCGCGTTGTTTTGATTTAAGGTAGATGGCCTCCAATATCTGAAGCTTCTTTTTATTGTATGTATGAGTGAGTATTACTAACGTCCCTGTAACCTCTCTGAAGATGGCTCATGTTAGCGGAAATCTTAGAATCAACTTAATAAAAAATTATACAAATGCTGGGATGTTTTTGTTTTTATTTTCACCTGAAATAAAAGCCAAAATACGATGTTTAGAACGGCTCATAATTAAGCATAATAGACATTCATTGTTTCTTATATTTAACAGTATATATATATATATATATATATATATATATATATATATATATATATATATAAACTTATCGTTATACTCGTTTCGAAAAACCCTCCGAGCACATACGCGAAAGGGAAAAATGGTGATAAAAAAGAACGAGCTAAGCACTTGAACATCAGTCAAAGTACGCAGCCCAAAGAAAAAAAAACCCGAGACGAGCAACCTAAAACAAAAAGTGCTCAATACGCAAATAGAGCAAAAAAACAAAAAAAGTAAACTTTCCCTGAAAATCCAATTTGGTGAAAGCTTGGTAAGTTCTTTGGCACTCTAGGTTATATATATATATTAAATCTATCAACTCTCTTTCTCTCTATCGATATCGAGCTCTTTATGAAAAATAAAAATGCTGCCAAAATATCTTTTTTTATCAGTAGACCACTGGAACTCCTCAACAAATAAGCTTTCCTCTTTAGTAACCCGACAGTTCTATTCTAATAGTTTCTTTTATAGCCTTCCTTGCCTGGCAAATTTACTTCTGCTTTCTTTCTTCCGGTTCAACCACAGCTTTCAGAATTTGAAATAGAACATCAGTCGCCATTTTATCTCCTGCTGATTTTTTCCGAGGATGCCATCTTACAAAAATAGGAAAGGCGTATGATTTTTATGGTGGGTTTGATTTGAAAGTGAGAGATAGTCTATAAAACAAATTCTAGGAAATCTACCCTGAAAATTAAAAACCTCTTGTATTATTGTACTTTTTCCTCACTAAAGACTTTTCATTCACTTTCACTTCTCGTATTTCCTTGCGCCTTAAAAATACTACCGCCTTTCTTGAGGCAAAATGCTTAAAAGAAAACTGCGTTTTAAGAGATAAGAGAATAAGCGATGACTAGTTCCAAATGCACATTGAAATTTTTTTTTAATCATTTCACCCCAACCAAAGCAGTTTTACTGCCACTGGTGTGCAGGGGGTTACATAGAAAGAAAGTGGTGAGAAAAAGAAAAAAAGTTATAGGGGGTGTCAAAGAATGGGTAAAAAAGGATGAGAATACAGGTGTGATGAGAATAGAGTGGACGGAGAAAAGAACAGAAGAGAAAGAATGTGAGTCAAAAATATAGGAGATGAAAGTTTAATTTTCATCTAAATTCTTGGAGATTGTAGCTGTTGCAGAAGCAATAATATGGAAGAGAATTCTACTGATGAGAAGTGCAAGATCAGTAGGATTTATAAAAAATAAATCATCCAAACTTTCATTCACTGTCCAGATCCTGATATTGTGTGACTCATTAATGCCATAGGGGCACCACATGTACTGCAGTCGCAGAAGAAGTGGTGTTTCTTTGGGAACAACATTTAGACAGAGTCCAACTCACTCCAGGCTGGTTTGAATTCAGAGTTTTCCTTCTCCTAGGCTGGTTGCTACCTAAGGCTATAGAACCAAGTCTGTCATTCACTATAAAAATTGCATGAAAGAATATTCCTTTTCCAACATCTAAATATTATTAAGAATCAAGAAAGTTTAATTCGAAGCTCACCCGCCGTATTCAACAGACATTACTACATCCGATTAACCTTGTTCCGATTGGAAGATGGATGAGCTGCATTTTGATTCTTATAATGACGTCAAAAGACGGGTCGAATTGTGGTTAGCGTCATTATATGTGGAATTCAAAGATGTTGAATTCAAAGATGGGAAAATAATGGCTCAGTGTTTGAGAATGCTTTCATTGACGTGTTTCTTGTTAATTTTTCTAAATAAAACATTACTTTTTCATGAACACTTAGCGAAAATTTATGTTAAATAATAAGCGAAGGTATCTTGGGGAATTTAGCATTCAGAGGACATAATGAAGACGAAGGGAGAACCAGTGAGTAGCGTATCCATCCTGTGCAAATCGATGGTAGATCGAGAACTGAGTAGTAACATCTTCATAAGCTACAAAGAATAGGAAGATGTCGAGAGGCATGGTCGCCTAAGCCTTCAAGATAATTGGATCTCATCAGTGGTCACCGGGGGGATTATACTCAAGTTATTATTGACTGACTTTTAAAAACTTTCTGTAATCACGGTTATAGAGAAAGGAAGCTAATTAACACTCAGCCAATTTTAGTGTAGATTGGAAGAATTCCAGCATATTCTGGCACAAGATTATAATCAAATTTACCATATTAGCAATGTTATGCCAGCAGATTGTACTGGCTAGCGGCCTATTGATACATGTTTAATGGTGGAATATATTTATTTACAGTGGTAAAAATAAGTATTTTATCCCCTGCTGATTTTCTTCCGAGGATGCCATCTTACAAAAATAGGAACGGTCTATGATTTTCATGGTAGTGAGAGATAGAATATAAAAAATAATTCTAGAAAATCACAATATATTAGATTTTAAAAATTTGCTTGTTTTTTTAATAATATGTGATTGTTTATATTTTTCTATCACTTTCAAGAGGATGGATACGTTACATTATAAGAATCAAAATGCAGCTCATCCATCTTCCAATCGGAACAAGGGATAATCGGGCGTGGTAATGTCTGTTGAATACGGCGGGTGAGCTTGAAATTAAATTTTCTTGATTCTTAATAATATTTAGATGTTGGAAAAGAATATTCTTTCATGCAATTTTTATAGTGAATGACAGACTTAGTTCTATAGCCTTAGGTAGCAACCAGCCAAGAAGAAGGAAAACTCTGAATTCAAACCAGCCTGGAGTGAGTTGGACTCTGTCTAAATGTTGTTCCCAAAGAAACACCACTTCTTCTGCGACTGCAGTACATGTGGTGCCCCTATGGCATTAATGAGTCACACAATATCAGGATCTGGACAGTGAATGAAAGTTTGGATGATTTATTTTTTATAAATCCTACTGATCTTGCACTTCTCATCAGTAGAATTCTCTTCCATATTATTGCTTCTGCAACAGCTACAATCTCCAAGAATTTAGATGAAAATTAAACTTTCATCTCCTATATTTTTGACTCACATTCTTTCTCTTCTGTTCTTTTTCCGTCCACTCTATTCTCATCACACCTGTATTCTCATCCTTTTTTTACCCTTTCTTTGACACCCCCTATAACTTTTTCTTTTTCTCACCACTTTCTTTCCTTTGTAACCTACCCTGAAAATTATAAACCGATACCATTTTTTAAGCTGGCAAACTCAGAAAACCAACAGCAGACGAAATACTTATTTTTCCCAGTGTTTACGTTTGGGGATGTGCGTATACGTTTAGGGGATGTGCGTTGTGGTTCACTGGATATCGGCTCGGAAGGATTAATTCCTGTTGAATTCCTTACATTCACTTATGCACAAATATCCTTGGGAAAGGTATTAATCCGTCTCTTGCCCTCCAATTATGGGTTAAATGATAGGATATATTGGGTTCTGTAGCGTTGGCTGGCAACCAGTCTACCCCAGAAAGCAATGGCAACCTACTGCGGAATAATCTTCGGCCCAGTCAGTCATGTGTATCCCGTATGGCACTTAACTGACTGACTGGATATACTAATTGGAAACATAATTAAAACTTCTACTGGGCATAAAGTGAAGAATCGGTTTTCTATTGTTATGAAGTACTTAACTGATCCCCCCACTAATTATACTTAATATAATAATGTAATATAATCCATCTCTTCTCACTTCAGCTATAGATAAAATAACAGAACAGACTGGGTTATTTAGACTTGGCTGGCAACCAGTCTACCGCAGAAATCAATGGCAACCTACTGCGGGATAACATCTACCCAGTCAGTCATGTATCTTTCGAGATATGATCACCCAAACGTGTATCACGTATGGTATTTAACTGAGACGTTTGATCGTAACCTTTTCTAATCTTACAGAATTAAAATTTCTTCGGCAAAGATATTCGTGGCTATCATTTCGACATACGGCCACTTTTTTTTGGAAGTATTTTGCCTGCTAGATTGATTCGTTTCCTATGGCTTATCAATCCTTTGCAAGTTTTCTTATCGTATATCAGATGTGAACTACGAATTGAACATACCGAAATCAAGCAAAAACGAAAACAATCTAGCACGAGAGTTAAGAGAAAAAAATGGGACACCGTTATACGAACTCCAATATACATTTGTTATGCTACCCTCATACGAGGAATGAACTCTTCCTCGTGCTATATATAAATTACCTGCATGACTTCTAAGGAGCAGTCAACGCCCAGATGACAGCCTTAGCACTTTTGGTCAGAGAGTATTAATCAAGTCGTGGCTCTGCCGAAGGGTAGAGTCGCGGCTGGGAAATATTAGACATATTTTGACCAGGCTATATGGCCCTGAGAAACCACATTAAAGAGGCTTGTGCCACATTTAACTCTAGTGGTGGTGGTGGTGGGGTAAATGAATACCTGCAGTCAAGAGAGCACTATCGAGCAGTTATTTACAGCAGTTAACGACAGCTACTAGTCAGGACGCGTAATAATACTTTCGGACTTACTTTTTGTTCTATTACTTATTATTAACCCTTTCTTTGAATACCTTGTTTCTTGTTTTACTAATAAACTGTTTTGTACCTACCTTCGTGCTCCGTGTCTTACTTCCTACCAAACCAGTCACTACAACTTTGCGGCGAAGTTTGTCAGAAAGTGGGTAAGCAAAGGATGAGAATACCTTTGAGAGTGGAGTGGATGGAGAAAAAATCATGTGAGAGAGAGGAAGCAGATTAGTGATATAAAAGATGACTATCGGCTTTACATTTAAATTTCTGAAGATTGTAGCTGTCGGGGAAGCAAGTAAACGGAAGGGAATTCCACAGGCTGGAGGTGCGAGAAAAGAAGCTGTTGGAGTAGAATTTGCGTTTACATTTTATTGGTTTCACAGTAAAAATCGTGGGGCCTAGTTGCTAATCATGTGGCACGAGTAAATTTTTTTTTTTTTTTTTTATAAGCGTTTCACCCCGAGCAAGGCATGTCACTGCCACTACTGTGCAGGGGGCTACGTAGAGAGGAGAAAGGCTGGTTAAATATAGGACATAACAGAGGGTGGGTGATAGGCGGGTGAGGATACCGAGAATGAGGGTTGGGTAGATGAGAGTGTTGTGAGAATAGTTGGGAGTTAGTGTGATAGGAGGTGTCTATTGACCCTACATTTAAACACCTGGAGATTGTAACTGTCGGGAAAGCAGACTTGTGGAAGGGAGTTCCACAGGCGGGAAGCGCGAGAAAAGAAGCTGTTGGAGTAGAATCTACGGTTACATCTTATTTGTTTAACTGTAAAAGGGTGGGACCTAGTTGTTAATCTAGTATCTCGTGTAAATTCGTGCTTAGGCGGCACCAGTGACCTAAGCTCATCGGAGCAGAAGCCATGAAAGTACTTGTAGAAGAGGCACAGGGAAGCTACATCACGCCGGTGAGAGAGCGGCTGCAGCCGGTCTGCCAAGTCAGTATCAACCACGTTAGAGATCCTCCTTTGTATTTTGTCAAGAAGCCCAAGGAGAGCAGCAGGGGCACCCGACCAGATATGGCGGCAATATTCAATACACGGGCGGATGGTAGATTTGTATATGTGCAGAATAGATTCAGGTGGGAAAAATTTCCGGGCCCTGCACAGAGAGCCGACTTTCATAGCAGCAGATTTGGCAATGGATTCAATATAGTCATTCCATTTGAGGTCCGAGTGTGCAACAGTGAGCTAAGTTTATCTAAGTAGAAGCCGTGAAAATATTTGTAGAAGAGACACAGGGAAGCCACATTACGCCCGTGAGACATAAATTATTAAAACGTAATTAGAGGAGATATCTGGTCGACACAAAATTATGAATTATGATGTGCGTTGTGGTGCAGCGCATATTGACTGGGAAGGAGAAATCAGGGAGCCGAGTTCGAATTCCAGTTGAATTCGTTGCATTCACTTAAGCCAAAATACTCTTACGAGAAGTGTTAATCCGTCCCTTCTCTCCCCATCTATGAGTTAAATAGCATAACAGATTGCGTTCTACAATCTTGATTGGTAACCAGTCTACCGCAGAAAGCAATGGCAAACTACTGAGGGAAAATATTTTGCCCTGTTATTGATGTCTCTTTTGAGACATAATCACCCAAGAGTGGTACTTAACTGACTGTATATACTGTTAATGTAAAACACATTTATAAAAAAAAAACTGGAGAAAATACTACACAAAAATAAATACATTCTTAAGACTTGTCTACCAAACTATTAAGAAAACCACGTGCAAGATTGAACTAAATTCGTAGAGGGCAAAGAATGTGCTGGTCGCCTAACAACCCAGATGATTCGTAATGATTGTCGTAAACGCTTATAATTGCGTGCAACAAGCCATGACATTGAGTTGCGTCTTTGGTTTTAAGATTTTAAAGTCAGATAATTTGGATAAGTGAAGACAACCGTTAGAACCATCAAACGACGAAAAGAAAGTGATTTTCAAAAATAAAAAGAAAAAATTATATTAGAATTTAAGAAAAGAAATAATTACTTTGTTAAAACAAATCAATGGTTTCATTTTATATAAAAAACATTCGGATAATTTAGCTGCACACGAACAAGAAAAATTGAAGGGAGAAATGGAACGGGACCAAAAAAAGAAAAGAAAAAAAAACAGGAATAAAAAAAGGAAAATAAGAAACAAAGAGAAATAGTAAATATATTATAAATAAGAGAGGAAGACGAAAAAACTGGAAGTAAAAAGAATGAAAGAAAAAAAAGGCGCAAAAAAACAATTTTTACTGAAAGAAAAAAAGAATGAACGAGAGAATGAAAAAAATAAAATAAAGAAGTACAAATAGAGGTGGGGTGAAAAAGAAAAGTTGTTATTGGAAGAATATGGGGGAAATGAAATCAAAGAAAGAAAGAAAGAAAGAAAGAAAGAAAGAAAATGATTATCTATACAATGCAGGGAAAATGTAAAGAAAGAGAAAAAGAAAAAAAGAAAGAAAATAATTATCTTTTGAATGCAGGGAAAATGTAAAGAAAGAGAGAAAAAATGAAAAAAAGAATAAAAGAAAGAAACAAAGAAAGAAAGAAAAAATAATTATCAATAGAATGCAGGGAAAAATGCAAAGAAAGAAAGAAAGAAAGAAAGAAAATATTTATCGATTGAATGTAGGGGAAAATCCAAAGAAAGAAAGAAAGAAAGAAATAAAGAAAGAAAGAAAGAAAGAAAATATTTATCGATTGAATGTAGGGGAAAATCCTAAGAAAGAAAGAAAGAAAGAAAGAAAGAAAGAAAGAAAGAAAGAAAATAATTATTGATAGAATGGAGTGGAGAATGCGAAGAAAGAAAGAAAGAAAGAAAGAAAGAAAGAAAGAAAGAAAGAGAATATTTATCGATTTTGAATGTAGGGGAAAATCCAACGAAAGAAAGAAAGAAAGAAAGAAAATATTTATCGATTGAATGTAGGAGAAAGAAAGAAAGAAAGAAAGAAAGAAAGAAGAAAAGAAAGAAAGAAAATATTTATCGATTGAATGTAGGGGAAAATCCTAAGAAAGAAAGAAAGAAAGAAAGAATGACAGAAAGAAAGAAAGAAAATAATTATCGATAGAATGGAGTGGAAAATGCAAAGAAAGAAAGAAAGAATGAATAAAAGAAAGGAAAAAGAAAGAATGACAAAATGAAAGACAGAAAGAAGTTACTGTGAAAACATCCAGTTGTTATTGATAGAATGCAGGAAGTATTACAAATACAATAAATATATTACAATAAATATATTACAAATACAAATATACAATAAATATATTACAATAAATATATTACAAATACAAATATACAATAAATATATTACAATAAATATATTACAAATACAAATATACAATAAATATATTACAATAAATATATTACAAATACAAATATACAATAAATATATTACAAATAAATAAATAAAGAGAAATAGTAATGTGTGAAATAAACAAAGTCGAGAGAAAACAAAGAAAGAATGAAAGAAAGATTTGAGAGTGAAAGAAAGAATGAAAACAGAAAGAAAGAATAAAGTAAAAGTATACCACCCGTTAGAAAGAGTAGGCGAATAAAGAAATATGGATAACATAAAAAAAAAACAAGAAAAATAGAAATTCGAAAAATTCAACGAGTGAGGAAAGAATGTTAAAGAAAGAAAAATAAAATGAGAAAAAAGAAATAATATTTTAAAAAATTAAGAAAGAAAGAGAAATATAAAACTCAAGAAGTTATGTCGGAAAGAAAGAAAGAAAGAAAGAAAGAAAATGAGGGAGAAATATAGAGAAAGATGATGTATTAAAAAAAAGAAAGAAAGAAAGATGGAAAAGAAAGGAAAGAAAGCATTATACAATGTGTCCAGAGAGTTCGTGCGAACTTCAAATAATTTATAACTTTAAAGTGCACACAGATTTTATAGACACACTATGTGACACGATGACTAGGCGTATATTAAGGTGGGTTTGTAAAATATGTATTTTATTACAATAGATTAAAATAAGAAAATGTTTAAGAATAGAAAATAGATTAGGTGACACGATAACTAGGCGTATATTAAGGTGCTTTGTAAAATATGTATATTATTATAATAGATTAAAATAAGAAAATGTTTAAGAATAGAAAATAGATTAGGCGACACGATAACTAGGCGTATATTAAGGTGCTTTGTAAAATATGTATTTTATTATAATAGATTAAAATAGAAAATGGTTAAGAATAGAAAATAGATCAGGTGACACGATAACTAGGCGTATATTAAGGTGGATTTGTAAAATATGTATTTTATTATAATAGATTAAAAATAGGAAATGGTTAAGAATAGAAAAATAGTTTAAAAACATGTTTCGTTTAACAAAAGTGAAAAAGAAGAGGAAATAAACGCTTTTTCTTTATAAGAAAAATTGTGAAAGAGAAAAGGCTATCAGATTACTGTTAAATCCTACCAGGATTCCAATAAAATATTTGACTAAGTGATTTGATGTGATAAAAGATAAACTTTTAGGAAATAGATTTTAAGTTGACCAGGTGAAAAACTGTCTTTATTGTACCCTGACTACACATTAGGAAAATAAAGAAAAGATAAAATAATTTTCCCTTTCTCCAGGCAACGGGTAAAGTGTCAGGGCTATAAAAACATCCGGCGATCTTCACACGAAGCTTTATTAAAATAAAAAGATAAAAAAGTCCTGGAAAATACTCAGGCTAGTGCAGACTGGATGTCTGCGAGAAGTTTGCACATCAAAGGAAGCAAAATTTAAGTACCTTGAAATTTTGGACTTACAGTCACCAATGCTTATCTTTTGTTTTAAGCCGATCGTCTAGTGGACTTCCGATTATTTCACTATAAATACAAGTGATTTTTCCGAGCAGTTCATTTGAGTTGAGTTCAGCATGGCGTGTGCTTGAAATAGCTGCGTGTGTCGGGCCCGCCGAGGAGGGGAAGTTCCATTGGTCTGAGTCGGTTGGTTCGGCATTTGATCTCCATTAATTAGATTTAGAGCTGAGTGTCACATCGCCTGCCCCAACTGCAAGTTGTGGAAGTTTCTTATAGTTTATCTTGTACTCCCAGCTTGAGACCCCAACTTTTTCAACAAACTCCCGGCAACATCACAGCGTGGAGAACGGCCACCGGAGAAATTGTTAGTACGTCCACTGGGGTGTTACAACTATATACAAGTTAACCAAAAATGATCTGTCCGTTTTCTGATTAGACATTGAATGAATTTGAAATATATACGAAATACGTGTAGCAATTGTTTTCATATTCGGACAGCCGGAAGTAGGGACATCAGACGTTATAAAAACCACGCGCTCCGCGCCGGACCATCATTTATAAGCCGGACAGCTGGGAGAAGGATGGAAGTGTCTAGGGATCTCATTCGGGGCTGTTTTCTGTACGACTTCAAAGTGGGCTTATCAGCAGCTGCATCAAGTCGCCGCATATGTCAAGCGTTTAGGAATAGTGATGTGAATGAACATACTGCAAGGCGTTGGTTTCGAAAATTCAAGTCGGGAGATTTGTCTCTCCATGATGAGCCTCGAAATGGACGACCACAGGTCTTGAATGACGAAGTCCTGAAGGTGGCCATTAAAGAGGAAAGTAGTCTAACGTGTGGTGAACTTGCAAGACAGTTCAACATTTCCGATGAAACAGACTTCACCTGCACCGCCTAGGTAAGACGTACAAACTGAGCAAGTGGGTTCCGCAAGAGACAAAGTAAAACAAGTGGAGGTTCACAAGGGACAAAGAGTGGCAGCCTGTGTATCGCTGCTTTCTCGCCACCGAACCGCATTCTTATTCAATCGCGTGAATACCAATGATGAAATGTGGGTTCTGTGTGAAACTCCTAAGCGTTCCATATCGCTTTGAGCGATCATAACTCAAAAGAGACATGACTGACTGGGTAGATGATTATCCCGCAGTAGTTTGCCATTATTTTCTGCGGTACACTGGTTGCCAGCCAAAGCTATAGAACCCAGTCTGTTCTATTATTTTAGCCATAACTGAAGGGAAGAGATTCATTAATACCTTTCTCATGGGTATTGGTGTGTAAGTGAATGCAAGGAGTTTAACTGGAATTCAAATTGGTTACTCCGATCTGTCGTTCCGAATCGTTGTCCACTTCACTAAAACGTTGCTAAGAATCGGTGATAGTAGGGTAAAGTGATGTGGCCTTAAATCTTAAGAAGAGAAATGCAAAAGATATTAAAAATATGAATAATGTAAGTAAGAAAAAGAAAATAAGGCAGAATAAAAGACATAAAGAAATATAAGATAATGAAAAATAGAAAAAAAAAAAAACAGGTAACATTAGACTATGAAAAAAAATCGGTGGGAAATAAAAAAAAGATTTTGTTTAAATCATTTC
Source organism: Ascarosepion bandense (assembly GCA_037127315.1). NCBI lineage: Eukaryota > Metazoa > Mollusca > Cephalopoda > Sepiida > Sepiidae > Ascarosepion > Ascarosepion bandense. The sequence continues at coordinate 242,820 of JBBBDQ010001406.1, read as the reverse complement.
ACTCCAGGCAAGGCAGAATCGCCTCTAGTACGCAAACGGTTCTTCTTCTAGTGCCCTGTCCCTTCAGGACGTAGGCGATCATGGCTATCCACGTTTCCCTATCCCTGGTGGCTCTCAGTACGCCTTCTCCTGTTACACCATGCAATCCTCGTTCCAGCATCCACCTGATTAGGTCCTTCATATATGTTATCCGTTGCTTTCCCCTGTCTCTCTTTCCCTCTATCTGGCCTATTAGTTTCAGATTCTCCAAACCCTCCTTCCTCATTGCGTGTCTCAGGGACTTCAGCTGTCTCTTCCTGATGCTCAGTATTAATTTTCTTTTTGTTTCCATCATTTCCAAGACCTCACAATTGCTCACATGCTCGATCCATGATATTCGCAGCATCCTTGTGTAGAACCACATTTCAGTTGCTTCAAGTTTTTTCTTCATCTTTGATGATATTGTCCAGCATCCACTGCTATATTGAAGGACGGACAGCACGTAGCAATCCTGTACTCTAAGCGGTTACAGTTATTAAAAATCCTGGGCACAGTGGGTATCAAAGAAGGGATAAACGAAAAACGGGATTCAATAGATAGAAAATTGCAATTGACGTAGCATTTAAATTTTTGAAAATTGTAGGTTTTGGAGAAGTAAGCAAGCGGTAAAGATTTCCATATGCAGGAAGTTCGAGAAAAGAAACTGTTCGAGTAGAAGCGTCTGTTACTGTTAACTATTTCAACAGTTAAAAAGCGGTATGGACACAGATCCCAATCTAGTAGAACACTTAAATTCACATGGACAGGTCACCGGGGAAAAAGCTCATCGTTAAATGAAGAAATAAATAGTAATGTAGAATAATAAAAAAGAAATATTGAAATATTTGATAGAGGTGTAAGCCTTAGATCTAAAAACAAGAATTACAAAAAAAAAAAAAAGAAGATAGATATATAAAAAAAAAAAAAGACTAACGGAAGCCAAAAAACAGAACAGTTGCAAAGAAAGGAGTTTACAGAAAAAGACAAAAGTCGCTAGGCAACAAAGACAAAAATTAACAAAAAATAAAAATAATAATAATAATAATAATAATAATAATAATAAAAGATTAAATACAAATAGAAGCGATTAAAATAAATAAATAAATAAAATAAATAAATAAATAAATAAAATAAATAAATAAATAAATAAAACAAATAAAGAACAAGAAAAAATATGAACACAAAAACGCAAGTAAAAAAAATAGATGATAGAGAGGAAGATCAACGGATTATTATTTTAAAAAAAATAAATTGAAGAAAGATAAGAGACAAGCGAAAAATGACTGAAAGGATTACGAAAAAAAAATGGCGGAGAAACAAAAAGAGATTGAGAAAAGAAAGGCAGTAAAACCTAAAGAAACCATTTTACTGACTCTTTACAAGTAAGAGTTGAAAGCAAATTATTTAAAATAAATATTTTGATTCCGTTTTTTTTTTATTTCCCGTTCAGGAAAGACGACATCTTTTTTACGACTTGCCTTGTTTGATTTTTGAGCGACTTCCTATGAACTTTGTTTTGAAACCCAATAAGATGAGGACACTCTTCCGTCACAAATATATGGCTAGGAAAAGAACCAAGAACGGCGGAAAATTGTTATATTATGTTCAGTTAATAAAAAAAAAAAAACACCATCTCCAGATATAGAAGTATTATAAGTAGACTTTACGCGTAGCAATTCTTCTGAGATTTACTCATTTTAGACTATTTTTTCCACTGGAAATCTATAGAAAAATCAACCTGCTATTGGTTTATTTCCAGAATATGTATTAATGTTCTTTATAATACCAAGAATTCTCGCAAGAATTGTGAAGAATCATTCAGCTTTGCATTAAAAATATTTTATGCTTTTTAATTTATTATCAGGTATCATGATAAATGCAAATCAGGCAATGCCCAGTACATCATATGCATCTCTAAAAAAATATTCTCGGCGTCTAATATTTAAACTCAGTGCGATATTTCATCGGAAGGAAAACTGAGTATAATTTCTAATATAGGAGTTGGCAATCTTTTAGAGAATGAGGGCCAAAAAGCTATGTAGAGTCATGGGGGAGGGCCAAACAGCTATGGCTCCAGTGTCATGGAGAAGAACCATGTTATTAAATATGTGAATAAATTTTGAAAAAAGAAAGGATTCAGTTTAATATGATATCCGACTGAAATTTTGTTAAAAAAAATTACATCTTAAAAACAAATATTTATAAATCAGTATTGAAAAAACAATTACATTAAATTCGGTTGCAACCATTATATTCAATTCATTTAAAAGTGCCCACTCACGAAAGCAATTTCACAGAAAAAGTGAAAGTCAGGCTGTACGTTAATTTTGGCGATCCCTACAAATACAAAATAAAAGTAAAACACATTTTAAAGACAAAAAATTTATTTTTTAAATTTCGACACAATATATTCATACTATCAACTGTCACTTTGGCTTGGTTTTCCCATATTTATATCCTGTCCATATTAAGGTAGCAGACCGGACAAGATTTACTTAAGAGCCGAATGCGGCTTGCGGGCGGGGGTTGCCGACCGCTGTTCTAATAGAGCCTTCTCAAGAGTTCGAAATATGATGGTGATAGCACAAAATGAAGAGGGAAAACAGAGGAAAAGATGAGCTAAAAACGTCAATGAGAGAATCGGAAGATCACTCAGAGAATTGGACACACAACAGTGACATATAGTGGGGTCTTCCATGTGCTTCTCAAAAGCCTGGTGTCCATATTAGCAAACCATGTGATGGAGGAGATTATAAGTATGATAAATCCTTCGCGATAATTATATTACATAAATGTATTCAACGATTTGAAATTATATAAAATTTTGGTCATTAATAATGCTCTCAAGAACACTTCGACGTGGTGTAATTGTTAACAAGCTCGCCTTACTAATCAGTAGTGAGTTCATTCCTCACTAAGTGCTATAAACATCAACTTTGTGACACATCTGATTTACGCTTTATAGCATATTGACGTGGGGTAATGGTTACCAAGCCCGTCTCGCTGGATCAATTACAACGAAATAATAAGTTTGGTTCTTATTGGATGCTTCATATTTTCAACCTTGTGCCAAACCTACGCTACGCTAAGACAATTACCATTAAAACTTGTGACAAAGGAGGAAGGAAATATTAATTGGACACACAGGATTAAAATCGAATTTCCGATCAATCCCGACCCCAATATTTTGTGCCTGAGAAATCTCTACTAAGGGCATCTAATATCCTTGCAGAGTGAAGCCTAGTCTAGTATATGTCAGTCAGTTAAGTGCCATACGTGATACTCGCTTCGGCGATCATGTCTCGAAAGAGACATGACTGACTGGGCAGAAGATTATCCTGCAGTAGGTTGCATTGCTTTCTGCGGTAGACTGGTTGCCAGTCAAGTCTATAGAACCAAATCTGTCCTGTTATTTGACCTATAGCTGAAGTGAGAAGAGATCGATTATATTACATTATTATATTACGTATAATTAGTGGGGGATCAATTTATTACTTCATAACTATAGAAAAACGATCCCTCAGTTTATGCTCAGTAGATGTTTTAATTATATTTCCAACTATTATATTTAATCAGTCATTTAAGTGCCATACGTGATACACGCTTGGGCAATCATATCTCGAAAGAGACATGATTGACAGGGCAGAGGATTATCCCGCAGTAGGTTGCCATTGCTTTCTGCGGTAGACTGGTTGCCAGACAATGCTATAGAACGCAGTCTGTCCCGGTATTTAACCCATGACCGGAGGGAAGAGACGGATTAATACCTTACCCAAGGGTATTTGCACGTAAGTGAATGCAAGGAATTCATCTGGAATCCGAACTCGACTCACCGATTCCTCGTTCCGAGTCGATATCCACTGCACCCCAACTAGTATATGTGTCCAGAGTAAAGCAAATGAATTAACCAGGAACATTTATTCATATCTTTTTCTACATGTCTGCTTTGTCCACAAAGAACTCACGTTTCGTTCAAGCTACATATCTGCGTCAATATTGGATTCTCATCCAAATTTCAAGTCTACAAGAACAATTTTCTTTGCTCACGCGTATTACCTCTCTTAAGCAGTTAATAATAACACAGCTGAAAATATTTATTCACAGCAGAGACGAAAAATTGACTGATTGATTCGTTTTTTACGGTTGATCAAAACAATACCAGTTTTTGAAAGCCAGAAGATTTTTAGTTTCTAAGAAATTTGTGCTTCTGCATCATCTCGATTTTAATCGATTCTAAATTGACACTTCGACTTCAGTAACTTTCTCACTGATGAGTTATTTGGTGAATCACCGACTACATAAATTTAAACATATTACTAGTTTGGAACTTAGGTCCCACCCATTTACCGTTGAAATACTTAAATGTAACCACCACTTCTACTCTAACAGCTTCTCTTCTCCTACATCCCACCTCTAGAACTCCATTCCGTGTACTTGCTTCCGTGATAGTAGCAATCTCCAAAAATTTAAATGTCACCTCAAGCGCCATATTATATCTTCCTGAATTCCGCTCATCGTTTGTCCTTTTCCCAATCCTCCCTATACTCAGAATTATCTCTCGCTTTCACTCATTCAAACCTCGTGAGTGAATGTGCGTTGTGGGGCAGTAGATATCGACTCGAAACGACAGATCGGGGAGTCGAGTTCGAATTCCAGTTAAATTCCTCGCATACACTTGCGCACAAATATCTTTGAGAAAGGTATAAATCCGTCTCTTCCCTCTAATTATGGGTTAAATAATAAGACAGACTGGCTTCAATAGCTTTGGCTGGAAACCGGTCTCCCACAGAAAGCAATAGCAACCTATTGCGGAATAATCTTCTGCGCAGTCAGTCATGTCTCTTTCAAGACATGATCGCCCAAAGCGTGTATCACGTATGGCACTTAACTGACTGACTGAACCTCGTGAATACTAATGCCATTCCCACCTTGATTGAGATGTAAATATTAAACAGAAATAAGATAACGATGGTTTGGTCATACAAATTTTACTAATTAACCCATATCTGTGTGGAAAACAGGTGGATTCATACCTTTCCCAAGGGTACTTGTGTGTCAGTAAATATGAATAATATATTCCTAACGTAAGTAATTTCACTCGAAAATTATTGAAGTTATAAATGATTTATTGATTCGTTTTTTACAGGTTATCGGACATTTCCATGGTATTTAATACTAGAAAATACTTTTTAGACTGAATCAAGTTATTTTTTGCCGTTAATAATGATTTACTGCTACAAAGAGGTGAAATCATACATTTCACAACTCTATCTGCACATAAGTCAATTAAGTTGGTTGGTTGGTTGTTTTGTTTTATGGCATATCAACTTCGACGGGTCATTTATTGCCAACTAAATTTTATTTAGTTTTTGTTGTTAATACCTTTTTCTTTCAACGATTTGTTGTTTTTATATAAGTTGTTGTGCCTAGTTGTAATTTTTCTTTTCGAGTAACAAGATTCATTGGTATTTGTTCTAAAGGGCAGGGTCCCCAAGTGCTACTCTGTTTTTTAACCCATAACTGGAGGGAAGGGATGTATTAATATGTTTCCCAAGAGTACCAGTGCTTAAGTGAATGCAGGGTATTCAACAGGAATTCGAACTCGGCTCAACGATTTCTCTTTTCGAGCTGATATCCACTGCACCACAACGCACATCCGTCAATAAACGCTTACAGCACCTGGCATTCCCAAGTGGTCACCCATCTATGTACTGACCAGGCTCAACGTTGCTTAACTTCAGTGATCGAGCGAGACCCGGTGTATTCAACCTGATATGGCCGTAAGCCAAGTCAGTTAAGAAACTCAAAGGGAACAGAAGTCGGCTTTCCGATTAAATATTCTCAACTATTCTCCATTTAGTCAGTCAGTTAAAAGCCATACATGATACTCGCTTGGGTGATCATGTCTCCAATGATACAAGACTGACTGGGCAGGAGATGTACACGCAGTAGGTACCCTTTACTTTATGCGTTACACTGGTTTAGTCTAAGTAACTTAATCTGCCTTGCTATTAACCCATATCTGGAGGTAAAATTGACGGATTTATACCTTGCCGAAAGTGAATGCAACGATTGGGTCCTGGGTATGACAGTAAACTGCATCTGGCAGCAAGTCCTCTAATTTAGAGGTTGTGAGGAGCATGGAACCACCTCTTAATTGCTGTTGTCCTTAGGTCCATTCTGGCCCTGAGTGGTAGCACCTATTAGGGTCCCAGCTATGGGCAAATAGTTAACTCCCAAACTGGGGTCAAAACACTATGAAAGTGTGAAAATAAATAAAACTCCGATTTTTCTTTCCGTGCAGATATCCACTGCACCACAACGAACATCCTATTAGTCATTAACCACCCCGATCATCCAAGTAAATATTGACCAGGCTCGGCGTTACTCGGGTATAATGAAAGATTTAAAACTAATCCATGGTCCTGGAGCTCAGACTCTTTGGACGTTGGCACGAAAGACTAAAAAACAATAGTTGTTTCCAGTTAAAGCGAAACCGTAGACTGAAAGAAAAATGAACGGATATAAGCCAAATTTTGATTTCCTGATATCCATATCAAATCAGGTTTTTCGTCGTAAACTGAATTTTGAAGGCTAAATAAATCCTCTGAGTAAATGGTATCATGGCTGAGACTAAGAACTACAATTATACCTACTTAGAGCCAAACACGAAGTAAAAACTAAAATAAAAAAGCTGAAAAAATACAGAAATACAGGCAGATAAACAGACACACACGCAAACATCTTACCTTTGATATATACATGATTGATTTTCTGCACTATTATAAGAACTGCAACCTTGAAAATTCTGAATATTGTTTTTTATGTCTCCGTCTATGAGTGTATGAAATTTGATTAAAATCGGACCACTCCTTCTATAACCCGATTTTTTCGATTATCGATTTTCGATATTTATCGGGGTACCTCGACACAAAACCTAGCTAAGAACACTGGCAGACGCTTATAGTACAACTGCGTAAATTTTCAAGAAAATCGATTCAGCCGTTTCGGAGTCTTAGGTAACGGATACACACATAGACACACAGACACACACATACATACACACAGAGATAAAGTTCCATTTATAAATAGGTTTAGATGAATTTTTTTAGTAATGGTCTTGTAATGTCGAGATATTCATCAATCCTCTGTGGTAAAATAATATTTAAACAACACGTACAAACGACTAAAATGGTAAGAGCCAAGGTGTTTCAGTGTATCCCGGACGATAATAATAATAATAATAATAATAATAATAATTATTATTATTATTATTATTATTATTATTATTATTATTAGGCAGAAATTGTAATTGAAAGGGGAAAAGACTACTCGAAAATCTTCGTAGATTTAATCAACAAAACAAATTATTCCAAACGGATCACTTTACGTTTTACGGAGAAATCGAAAAGTAAATTATAGATGCCAAACAGTCACGATGTATTAAAGACGTATAAACATTTTGTGCTAATATAAAAAAAAAACGGCAAAAACAGAACTAACCAACACCTATTTCTAGTTAAACAAATACCTTAAATAGTTGAGCTAAATAGAGATAATAACATGGCTACCAGAAGTGGCATCACACTTGGAATGAGAATGATATAACCCAGTGATTCTAATAAAGGTTTCGGCTTTAAATTTCTATCACCTGAAGAAGGCACGAGTGTAAAACGGCCGAAACGTCGTAATAATGGCAATAGAGATGTGGGCAATAGTCCGATGTATATAAATAGTGTAAATACTACCTCATCTCAGAAATATAGACAAATAGAATGATCTATTATTAAACGTTGTACAAATGGCAACAAAGATGAGGACAAAAGTAGAAACAATGTAAATAGTGTTTGTGGTACAGTGGATATCGGCTCGGAACGAGAAGCCGGGGAGCCGAGTTCGAATTTCAGCTGAATCCATTGTATTCACTTACGCGCAAATAACACTGGGAAAGGTATTAATCCGTCTCCTACTTCCAGTTATGGGTTAAATAGCAGGAAAGATTGGGTTCTATAGCCTTGGTTGGCAACCAGTCTACCGCAGAAAGCAATGGCAACCTACTGCACGGTAATCTTCTGCCCAGTCAGTCATGTCTCTTTCGAGACATGATCGCCCACGCGTGTATCACGTATGGCACTTAAATGACTGACTGAATTGATTATTTGATACGAATTTTCTTCTTTTAAATCATGACGATACGTACATTTTTATTTTGTTCAACATTTTGTCCTTTAGAAACATTATCTGTTCTACATTAATTCAATTTGTCATTTAGTCCTTCCAACTCTTTTTTCCGTTCGGCATCTTGTCCATTTATTCGACACTTTGTTCATTCGTCTTTTTATCTTTCGAGACATTTTAACAACAGTATGTCCTTCGACATTCTGGCTATCTAAACGTTCTATGCGTTGGAGTGGGTAAAGTTTTCTTCATCTATGTGCCCGGTCCCTTCATGACGCAGACCTTCTACAACTCCCTATATTTAGTGGCTCTTAACAGGCTTTCTCCTGTTAAACCTACCAAACTCCTCTTATATGTCCATTTGCCCGAGCCCATCAAGTATGTTACCAGTTACGATTCCCTGTCTCTCTTTCCCTCCAACTGACCTGAGAGTATTAGATTCTTTAAACCCTCCTTCCTCATTATGTGAACGGAAGCTCGCCGCCTCGTCGTTGATGGCTTCGATTCAGTAGCTTTTTTGTTGGTGAAATCATTTATTTCTGCTTTTTCTTTTTAATGCCGAAAAAAATGTAGCTTTTATGTATATAAATCTTTTTCAACCAAATTTTACAAAGGTTAGATGGAATTTAACGTTTCGCTCTCAACAAATATTTCTTTTATTTAGAACAATACCTTCTTAAAAGTAAAAATTATATTTTGTTTAAATTGTTTTCTTTTAACTGCAGTGTTACTCAGGCTTGAAAATGTTGATTCCATTTATCAAAAACAATCCTTTATGACAAGTAAAAATTGTTTTGTTTAGAATTTTTTTTACCTTTATCTGCGGTGTCCTTGTTCCAACATCAAATGCATTTCTCTTAGTCATGTCATGTCCAATTGTCAAGAATAACTTCATTTAACTCGGTCATCAGTAAGCACACACGCAATTATCTTAGCTTCGCATTTAATTCTCAGTTTGCTTACGATTTTTAAAAAAAATTACCCCTGTTCATATTAGAAAAGCAACTTTTTTAGTTGGTTCTTTTCGAATTATAAAAATTAATAATATGGACCAACAGAATTTCTTCCATTTTATTTGCAACAATTAATAATACCACTAATTTAATTACTTCTGTCTGGCCAGGCTAAAATAGTGTTACAATTACATGTGTTAGGAATTTCAATGTTTTTTTTTCTCTTTGGCCATACTCGCCTGGCCCCGGCCTTCGGGCTGGGGTCGGGAATGACCAATTAAGACCAGTTCAGACCGGTCCGGACTATTTTTGAACCTGTCCACTGCGGTGGATGGGTAATATTTGACCAGTACCTGGGCGTTCGCGCTCGGGAACCCCACATTAAAAAAGACCTTGTGTCACATCTCTCTCAAGTGGGGGAGAAGAGTAAATAATGCCAGGCTAAAATAGTGTTACAATTACATGTGTTAGGAATTTCAATGTTTTTTTTTCTCTTTGGCTAAGATTACTTTTATTTACGTTTCTATCCTGTCCAAAATTTCTTTTTCTTAAGATTTCTGGTCCATCGTGTCTTCAGCATCTTTCTGTAGAATCACATTTTGGTTGCTCCAAGTCTCTCATTGATCTCTAAAGAGATTGTCCAGCATTCGCTGCAATATTGAACAATAGACATCACATAAAAATCCAGTATTTTCTTTGTTTCCAACGATTTTTTTCTGTTTCTCAATGCTCTATTCAACTTCTGAAATGCTTTTTTCTTCTATGCGTTGTCCTTTCGGGACGTAGGCGATCATGTTTCTCCACGTCTCCCTATCCTTGATGGCTCTTAGCACGCTTTCTCCTGTTCCATAACGCAACCTCCGTTCTGTCATCCACCTACACAGGCCATTTAAATAAGTTATACGCTGCTTTCCTCCGACTTTTCCCCTTTATCTACCCTGTTAGTATCAGGTTCTCCAAGCCTTCCTTCCTCATTGCATGTCCCATGAACTTTAGTTGTCTCTTCCGGATTCTCAGTATTAATTTCCTTTTCGTTTCCATCCTTTCCAGAACCTCATCATTGCTCACGTGCTCGATCCCTGATATCCGCATCATCCTTCTGTAGAACCAAATTTCAATTGCTTCAGGCTTTTCATTCATCTTTGATGAAATTGTCCAGCATTCACTGCCATATTGAAGGATTTTACATTACATAGTAATCCAGTACTCTCTTCTTTATACCTAATTAAATTTTCCTGTCTCTAAAAAATTCTACTCAACTTCTGGAACACGTCCTTCGCCATACCAATTCACCTTCGGATCTCTGTGTTGCACTTTCCGTATCAATACAGTACTCTCTTCCTTGTTTCTAATGAAATTTTCCTGTCACTTAAAACTCTACTCAACTTCTGGAATGCGTCCTTCGCCATACCAATTCGCGTTCGGATCTCTGTGTCGCACTTTCCGTCTTCGGCTCAGTGAAATGGACTTCACAAGAGCCACGTCGAACAATCCTAACAAAAAAGGATCAATGATTGACGTCAAGTTTCGTGTTCTTGAAAAATAAATTTATATTTTAGACAAAGATGACGAAACAAAAACCCTGTACTCTATAAGACAGGGGTCACCAGCGCAAAAAAGAGAAACCCAGAGAGGTAAGAGACGCGAAATCAAATCGTCTGCTAGACTATTTATTATTCTTCTCTGCCCGCAAGTCTACAGCAGAAGGTTACAACATAATTGGCTCACGGACATATCACGTTGAATACACCGCTTCTCGCTCTATCACCGAAGTTGAGCCTGGTCAGTACTTAGATGAGTGACCGATTAGAATACCAGGTGCTGTAAGCGTATAGTGACGGGTGTGCGTTGTGGTGTAGTGGATATCGGCTCGGAAAGAGAAATCGGCGAGCTGAGTTCGAATTTCAGTTGAATACCCTGCATTCACTTAAGCACTGGTACCCTTGGGAAAGGTATTAATCCGTCCCTTCCCTCTAAAAATACAAATCCCAATGAATCTTGATACTCGAAAAGAAAAATGTATTACTAGACACAAAACTTATATGAAAAAAAACAAAACAACAATAAATTGTTGAAATAAAAAGTTATTACCAGCAATAAATAAATAAAATTTAGTTGGCAATAAAGGACCCGCCGAGGTTGATTTGCCATACAAACAACATAATTAGTTTTTTGTAAAGCTACAGTCGGGTTACTGCTTTTTGACTTATGTTAAGATCTGGTAAAATAGTTATTTTTGGAACCACAGGTCTTTGACTAGAAGAAGTTGCACCTTAAGAACAATTCTGGTGTGTGGTCTGAACTGCAACGCCCAATATCACAACGGCTATGTTAGAATTTGTTATTTCAACAGTATATTGTCATTATCACTGGCACGCCCGTACCTCTTGTTGTTAGATTTTCATTGAGATTCTCACTGAGACATTGGAGAATGTTACGCGCGACATGCTACAGCGTTATTTAGATTGCTAGGACAGTTGTCCTAATATTTATTATCACATTCACGACGTTTCAACAGTTGTACGCTCTAACCTTCTTCAGGTGATGGAAATTTGAACCGAACCCATTATTTCAATCACTGGGGTAGATTGTTCTCGTTCCACCAATTATTTTCCTATCTGTTATTTCTTCTCAGAGTAAACAAAATTCAAAATCTATATAATGGAAAAAAAGAAATAGAAAAAAATTAATGTATTATGTTAGTTAGGATTTGCGTTGTGGTGCATTGGATATCGGCTCGGAACGAGAAATCGGGGAGCCGAGTTCGAATTCCATCTGAATTCATTGCATTCACTTACGCGCAAATGCCCTTGGGAAAGGTATTAATCTGTCTCTTCCTTCCAGTTATGGGTTAAATAACAGGACAGATTGGGTTCTATAGTCTTGGTCGGCAACCAGTCTCCCACAGAAAGCAATGGCTACCTATTGCGGAATAATCTTCTGCCCAGTCAGTCATGTCTCTTTCGAGATATGATCGCCCAAGCGTGTATCGCGTATGGCACTCAACTGACTGAATGATTATGTTAGTTAAAAATGTTGATATATCAAAGAATATTATTCAAAATACCCAGTTTGGGTAGCAAAACAATTACAAATCTGCTTCTATTAGGAAGGACACAGTCAGTTTAGGTGCCATACGTGATATACGCTTGGGCGATCATGTCTCGAAAGAGACATGACTGACTGGGCAGAAGATTATCCCGCAGTAGGTTGCCATTGCTTTCTGCGGTAGACTGGTTGCCGACCAAGGCTATAGAACCCAATCTGTCCTGCTATTTAACCCATAACTGGAAGGAAGAAGACGGGTTAATACCTTTCCCAAGGGTATTTGCGCGTAAGTGAATACAATGGGTTCAGCTGGAATTCGAACTCGGCTCCCCGGTTTCTCGTTCCGAGCCGATATCCACTGTACCACAATGCACATCCTCACACACACAACATGCAATTTACAAACCGTCAAAAAATGTCAAAATAAAAATATACAAAAAAATTAATATCTAAGTAGTGTGTTAACAGATGACGAAAAATAGCAATCATATTTCCATCATTATTCCATTCAGACACCTTAATTCAACTGTCTTTGATTGCCATTCATAAACATCTGTTGACCAACTGAGCAAGAAAGCTCTAATGTTAAAACATCCGTCAAATATAATAACTATAATAGAACAATTATATCATAATAATCAAATATAATCAAATATGTTAATCATGAAAGTGTTTTTGATATATGAAAGAATTGTTTAATTTCGTTATTTCAATGGATGCTTCAAACGTTTCCTTTGGTTCGAAAAGAATCAATTCATTTATAAATGATTCATTATGAATAAATCAAATAATGATAAAGTTTTATGTTATTCAAAGAATGTAATTACTTTTTATAATGTTTTTAATGATTAAATGATTTAATGATTAAAATCTATTGGTTAAATTCAATAATTCAAGAGGTAAAATTAAAATGTTAAGTCATCAGTGAGAAGTCCTTAAATTATCTTAATGAATAGGTGTTCTATCAAGGAGGCCTTAAAGGAATGTAACTCGTATATACGGCCCATCAGGATAGAAGCAAGAAAATCGTTCGATTCTTCGTACCTTTCCAGTAAATACATAATTCTTCTAGTTATGATAGTTACCAGAATATGCCCCAAAATTAGTGTTGCTATCATATGCGGACTGGTGTTGAACATTCATTTTCATGTCTTGATTATATCCAGAAGTGAGGGGTGAGTTAATATATTGATTGTAATATGGAATTGATCCCCAACTTTTTTATCCAGTATGCTTCTCTAGAACCACATCTCAGTTGCTTCAAGTTTTTCCTTCATCTTCGATGATATTGTCCAGCATTCACTGCCATGTTGAAGAACTGATATCATATAGCAATCCTGTATTCTCTTCTTTGTTTCTAGTGAAAGTTTCCTGTCTCTTAATACTTTACTTAGCTTTTAAAACGCATCCTTTACCATGCTAATTTGCTTTCGGATCGCTGTCGCACTTTCCGTCTTCTTTTAGAACAATTCCTAGGTAGTTAAATTATTGTACCTGCTCGATTTTAGTATCCCCCACCTTTATTTGGTATTTGAAGTTTCTCTTTTTGATTATTGATTACTCTGTTTTTCCCAAATATGTCGAGGCTGCTCAGTATCTCCATCAATTTTTTGGCGTATTTTATCGAATAGCAGTCCAGTACTCGTACTCTATTATGCGTTGTGATGCATTGGATATCGGCGCGGAATGAGAATGAGAAATCGGGGAGCCGAGTTCGAATTCCAGCTGAATTCATTGCATTCACTTACGCACAAATACCCTTGGGAAAGGTATTAATCCGTCTATTCCTTCCAGTTATGGGTTAAATAACAGGACAGATTGGGTTCTATAGCCTTGGTCGGCAACCAGTCTACCTCAAAAGCAATGGCAACCTACTGCGGGATAATCTTCTGCCCAGTCAGTCATGTCTCTTTCGAGACTTGATCGCCCACGCGTGTATCACGTATGGCACTTAACTGACTGACTCTATTCTTTCTTACTAGTGAAATTTTTCTGTCTCCTCATACTTTACTTAGCTTCTGGAACGCGTCCTTCGCCATGCCAATTCGCCTTCGGATGTATGTGTTGTACATTAAGTGTTTTGTTTGAACACTTTCTAGGTATTTAAACTTTTTACCAGACTCATTTTTTAATAGTAGGGCTAAATATAAACTTAGAATGCCATTCAGATTTCTACATCGATAATCTCTCTTACATACACTATACAGGTTGGGTACTATGTACTGGATTTTGAGGTATTCCCTCAAAATTGAATTCTACGTGCTTTTATTTTCTTAATTTACTATCTCACGCAACGCGAGAATGATTTCTCATTCGGAAGGTCTATTATTGAATAATTATAATGATAAAAAGAAGTGACAGAACATTAATTTTACGCTTATTGGAATAATAAAATGCCTTCGAAAATGTAAGCAATGTATTGAGACACGGGAAAATGGTTTCATTAGAAAAAAAATTAGAGAAGAAGAAGAAGAAGAAGAAGAAGAAGAAGAAGAAGAAGAAGAAGAAGAAGAAGAAGATCAGAGAATTAGAAGAAGCAAAAAAAGAAGAAAAGAAAAGAGAATTTGAAGAAGAAGACGAAGAAGAAGAAGAATAGAAAAGATAATTTGAAGAAAATGAAAAAGAAGACGAACAGAAAAGAAAATTTGATGAGGACGAAGAAGAAGAAAATGAAGAAGAATAAATGGAATTAGAAGAAAAAAGAAGTAGAAGAAGAAGAATATAAAAAATTGAAGAAGACGAAAAAGAAGAAGAATAGAAAATAGAATTTAAAGATGAAAAAGAAGACGAACAAAAGAGCGAATTTGAAGAAGGCAAAGTAGAAGAAAAAGAATAAAAAATTAGAAAAAGAAGAAGAAAATGAATAGAAAAGAAAATTTGAAGAAGACGAAGAAGAAGAAGAATAAAAAATAGAGTTAGAAGAAGAAGAAGAAGAAGAGAATAAAGAATTTGAAGAAGACGAAGAAGAAGAATAGACAAGAGAATTTAAAGAAGAAGAAGAAGAAATAAGAGAATTTGAAGAAGACGAAGAAGAAACAAAGAAGAAGCAGCAGTGTCAACAGCAATAACAACTAAACATGACAAGGGTTGATATAAATATATATAAGTTTGATAGTAATCGAAATCATAGATAAATAAACAAGAAATGCTTTTGAGCTGATGTGGACGTTACTGGTGAAAATAATATTAATTTAATTCAAACTGACAGAGGAAATATTGAAATGTAGTGTTGTATATACCAAACTGTAGGGCGTCTGGGCCAATACACTCCCAATACCAATGAGTTGTTCGAGTCTATATCACGGAATGTTAATGTCTTTCTCAAAAAAAATCGGAATAAGGACTTGCTTCTCATCTTGCCTTCATAAAACTGTTTTGCTTGGTACTGTAAATCATCAGGAAAACGAGTTATTTTTCTGGCCTTGTTGCACCTGATAGAAAGCAACCATAATAGAAGTTCTCTGGTTAGAAAGTCAGTCAGTTAAGTGCCATACGAAATACACACTTTGGGCGATCATGTCTCGAAAGAGACAAGACTGATTGAGCAGAAGATTATCCCGTGGTAAGTTGCCATTACTTTCTCCACGCGCTCAGCCGGTAGGGTATACCGTATTTTCTGTCTTTCTAACATTAATTCTTTCTTGTGATTTTGCAGACTTTGCTTTCTCCGGTAAACTGGTTGCCGATCAAGGCTATAGAACCCAATCTGTCCTATTATTTAACCCATAAGTCGAAGGAAGAGACGGATTAATACCTCTGCAAGGGTATTTGTGCATAAGCGGATGCAAGGAATTCAAATGGAATTCGAACTCGGCTTCCCGATATGTCGTTCCGAGTCGATATCCACTGCATCAAAGTGCACATAGGGGAGTGAATTGTGCCATGGTGCTTTTAATTTTCACAGATAGTGCCTAACTTAGCCTACTATACACTGAAAACAAAAAAGACACTTATCCATCAAATCAGAAAAGGAGGGTTAAAATGTCTAGAGAACATAACGTGGAAAGACGTCTTTGAAATGCTACACTTACCTGTCATATTAAGGGAAGGCGGGATACAAGAGACCAACGAATGACCTACCTTACTTGTGCAAATTGTTAGCAATACAGGAATTGAGAGAGAAAGAATTCTAAAGGAATGAAATTGAGGAGAGCCCTAGCTCCCTCGTTCTGTTGTGACACGGCACGTAGAAGGAAATATCAATTCGAATCTCAAATGTGCTGCATTGAAATACTTTCTCAACGAAAATATCAACAGACTTTATTGTGGAATCTTATCCTATGTGACATGCAGGGTTAGGGTTAGGGTTAGGGTTATGTGTCATTTCGTTCATGGATTTCCACGATTTACTCTATTTTTTATCGAAATTTTGTAAATAGAACTTTGTCTGTGTGTCTGTATGTGTATGTGTATGTGTGTCTGTGTCTGTGTGTCCGTTACGTGTAGATTCCGAAACGACTGAACCAATTTTCTTGAAAATTACACAGTTGTACTATAAGGGTCTGCGAGTGTTCTTAGTTAGGTTTTGTGTCGAGGTACCCCAGATAAATATCGAAAATCGATAATCGAAAAAATCGGGTTATAGAAGGAGTGGTCCGATTTTAATCAAAATTGATACACTCATAGACAAAAACATAAGAAACCATATTCATAAGTTTCAAGGTTGCAGTTCTTACAATACTGCAGAAAATCGATAATATATATATATATATATATATATATATATATATATATATAAAAGGCAAGATGTTTGTGTGTGTTTATCTGCCTGTATGTCTGTATTTTTTCAGCCCTTTTATTTTAGTTTTTGCTTCGGGTTTGGCACTAATAGGTATAATTGTAGTTCTTCGTCTCAGCCATGACACCATTTACTCAGAAGACTTATTTAGACATCAAAATTCAGTTGACAACAAAAAAAACTTATTTGATATCGATACAAGGAAATCAAAATTTGACTTACATCCATTCATTTTTCTTTCAGTCTATGGTTTCGCTTTAACTGGAAACAACTATTGCTTTTTAGTCTTTCGTGCCAACGTCCAAAGATTCTGAGCTCCAGGACCATGGATTAGTTTTAAAGCTTTCATTACACCCGAGCAACGCCGGTCTATACTGCTAGTCTGAGATAAATCCGAAGGCAAAGTAATATGATCAAGAACGCAATCCAAAACCCAAACAGAGTACTAAAAGACCGGAAAACTTCGTTGGAAACAAAGAAAAGGGTACTTGATTATTATATGATAACATTTATATCGCATAAGTTTTGTCTTTTTGTCATCTCTCCTAAGTCAGTCTGTTAAGTGTCATACGTGATACACGCTTCGGCGATCATGTCTCGAAAGAGACATAACTGACTGGGCAGAAGATTATCCCGCAATAGGTTGCCATTGCTTTCTGCGGTAGATTGGTTGCCGACCAAGGCTATAGAACCCAAAGTGTCCTATTGTTTAACCCATAACTAGAGGGAAGAGACGCATTAATACTTTTCCCAAGGGTATTTGCGCATAAGTGAATGCAAGGAATTCGACTGGAATTCGAACTCGGCTTCCCGATTTCTCGTTCGAGCCGATATCCACTGCACATTCATTTACTTTAATTTTTTCAAATTCGGATTTTTTTTTGTTTATTGTTTTTCGTTAGAAGTGTTTGTGAGTATTTGACTTTTTTTTGTCATTATGTGTTCTCAAATTTCAATTGTTCTTCCTTAAATATAAGTGTCCTTTCAAAATCTCTCTATGTCTTAGTCGTTACTCACATGATAGGTTCATTTTATTCTCAGTATCTTTCTGTAGTCCATTTCTCTTGCCAAATATCACATATTTATCTGCGACAAGCATTAACAATTAATTACACGTTTTTGTTTTTAATAAACTATTTCTTTTTGTTATTATTTTGCTTAGCTTTTGGATATCATTTTTGGAGATCCCTGTGCATCCTCTGATTTCTATGTAGCATTTCCAATCCTCAGTTAAACCCCATGCCAGTTGAGTAAATTGATGTATTTATTTGATTTTGGTATAACTTCTTCGCATTTTGATCAGTTCCTTCTGCAAACCACCGCGTATTTTGCCTTGTTGCAATTCATTTCTAATATTGTGAAATGTCAAGGACCGGAAAGTAATTAATAGAGGTAACCAGAGGCAATTAGCCTAATTAAACAACGAAATAATTAGTATTGTGTAAGACGCTATTAAAATTGTTTATCATTACAAGGCTGCTCGATATGTAATCACATGTTTGAAGATAAACTTTGCAGCGATAAATTTAAGGCTAGGTGTGAATAATGATCGAATTAGAGACACTTACGATGCAAATTTCTGTTGTTGTCTTCCAGCATGTTAAACTTGTTATAATAATGACAACACTCGCTAGCTACAATGTGATAATTAACAAGACAACGTCGCAAACAATTCTTATAAGAGAATAGATTCACTTTGATACGCTGTTTATCGTGTGTATTTAGAAAACTAGGGTACAATTAAAATAGAGTTTGAGTTTTGTTTAACGGCATATCAATCTCTGTGGGTTATTTCATCCAAAAAGGTAAGGTTTTAATATACTTTTTTTAATGTTCAGTTATAATGAGAAGATTGATTTAGTCAGATTTTGATGAAAAATGATTTTTATTTTTACTCTAGAAAAACGAAAACGTCTTCTAGTTTTGTATTCAAAAAATTTATTACTGGTAAAATTTTTTTCATTCAAAAATTCATCATGGGAATATTTTTTTCTTTTCTTTCCTTCTTGTTGGTAATATTTTTAATTCAAAAGTGTATATTGTTTTCTATAATTCTCTATTTTTATGTATATATTTTTATAAAAGTCAATTTTGTGTAAATGGTTTTGTGTTTGAGTTTTGTTTGTGAGTTATTTAATGTCAAAATAATAGGTTCTTAATGTATTTTTGTTTTTTAATTTTCGGTTATAGTGAGAAGATTGATTTAGTCAGATGTTAATAAAAAATTGTTTTATTCATTTTTAGTTTAGAAAACTGAAAGTGACTTTTAGGTTTGTATTTCAAAATGTTTTGCTGAGAATAATTTTTCTTTCAAAAATGTATATTTTTCTATGAATTTTTATATACATATTTTTCTATAATAGTGTATTTTAAACTTTCATCGTGTTTTGACCCAAGATTGGGGGATTAACTATTTGCCCATAGCTGGGACCTAACAACTGCTACTCCTCCGTGTCAGGGTGAACCTGAGAACAACAGCAATTAGATAGTTCTATGCTCCTTACTACCTCCAAATCAGTGGCCTTACTGCCGGATGCAGTTTACCGTCATACCCAGGACCAATTAAAATAAAATGCAACGTCTAAGCATTACATACAACAAAATAACAACAGCTAAGCGACAAGATATGAAGTCTGCTGGACGTGGATATCATTAATTAGGTAAATATATACAAGAAAAGAAAAATCCTAAGCTATACATAATTGGGATGTATGTGAAGTGTGTTGATACATGGAATTTGTCAGAATGAAACGAATATGGAATATTCAGAAATAATTGCACATTTTGCTCAAAGAATTTTTTTCATTAATATTATAAATAGTGTTTACTACTGCCAAATCCGGTAGAAAGTGTCTTATAGCCACATCACGTTAAAATATTGATTCCCATACGACTACCTAATTTAAGCAACATTGAGCCTAGTCAGTGATTTGATGGGTGACTGCTTGAGAATAGCAGCTGCTGTCTAAACAGGATTTCAACTGGTCTTATTTTAGTCCTTTTGGACCCCAGACAGAAGGCCGGGGGTCAGTAAAAGTTAAGCCTTCATCTATTCTATCACCAGGTATCTGTTAATTAATGAGACTTGTATCCCTAAATCATTAATATCTTCTTCTTCTTCTTCTTCTTCTTGTATGTGTCTTGTCTGTTCAGAACGTAAGCGATCATGGCTTTCCACCTCTCCCTATAACTGGAGACTCTGAGCACCTTTTCCCCTGTAACACTACTCAACCCCCGTTCTGTCTTCCACATGCTCACGCCCTTCCAATATTTTATTCTCTGCTTTCCTCTGTCTCTTTTTCTCTCTATCTGGCCTGTTAGTATCAGGTTCTCCAACCCCTCCTTCCTTATTGCATGTTCCCCGAACTTTAGTGATCTTTTCCGTATGTTCAGTATTAATTTCCTTTTCGTTTTCATCCTTCCCAAAACTTTATCATTGTTCATATGCTCGATCCATGATATCCATAGCATCCTTCTGTAGAACCCTATTTCAGTTGCTTTCAGTTTTTCCTTCATCTTTGATGATATTGTCCAGCATTCACTGTCATATTGAAAAACTTACATCCTATAGTAATCCAGTACTTTTTTCTTTGTTTCTAGCTAAATATTCCTGTACCTCAATATTTTAAGCTTCTAGAACGCGTCCTTTGCCATGTCGATTCGTTTTCGGATCTCAGTGTCGCACTTACCGTCTCCAGTTAGAACACTTCCCAGTTATTTAAACTTCTGTACCTGCTTCATTGTTATTTCTTGTCACTATCTTCAGCTATATTCGGTAGAAGTTCTTGTAGTTTCCTTCCTGTGTCTGCAATCAGCACTATATCATCTAGCGTACCTTATGTTGTTCAAATTGTGGTTTCCGGTGACGAATCTTGGCATAGCCTCTAGGATTCTGAGAATATTCTCGCTGTACAAGTTGCATAGATCCGGCGACACGAGACATCCTTGTCTTACGCCCCTTTCTATCTTTGTATACCTGGTGAATTCCTTACCTGTCCGTATGCAGGCAGTTTGCTGCCAGTTGATATTATTGATTACTCTAATGTCTTTCCCAAATATGTCGAAACTTGTGGCGTATTTCATCGAACGCCTTTGCATAATCAATGAAAGATAGGTATATTCTTTCTTAATGATTTGTATTTGCCTTTAAAATGCTCTCTGAAAGGGCAATACAAACCATTAATATAAATCATTAATTATATATAAAAAAATCTCACAATTTAAGGTTATGTTCTTGCTTTTAATACCATGTAAATCATCGATAAAACCGTAGAAAACGAATCAAGTAATATTAACTTCTTTATGGAATTGAATTAAACATCTATACTGAGCTGTTTTTGGAGCTTGTATTGGTACAGAAAAGTTACAAATCATAGAAATGCTTGCGGGAGGTTTTCTATATTTGAAAATAAATATTTTTTATATCTAACCGCCTTCGAGTGTGGCAAATTTCTGTTGGTTCCTCTTCATATTCCAAGCATGCATTGGGTCGAATTTTCCGTTTCAACTCGGATAGAATTTTATGATAGGCAGAATCTAAGAGTTGTAGCTCATCCTTCATCACTTCCATCTATATAATCCACTCACGTAGCCCTTCTATAAAAAAAGTCCATGCACGCGTTTTGCGACGACTTAATATATATATATATATATATATATATATATATATATATATATATATATATACATTAAAATATCTAAACTTATTTATAAATGGAACTTTGTCTGTGTGTGTATGTGTGTCCGTTACCTATAGACTCCAAAACGGCTGAACCGATGTTTTTGAAAATTGAAACAATTATACTATAATCTTCTGTGAGTGTTCTTAGCTATGTGTTGTGTCGAGGTACCCCCGATAAATATCTAAAATCGATAATCGAAAAAATCGGGTTATACAAGGAATGGTCCGATTTTAGTCAAATTTGTTACACTCACAGACAAAGACATAAGAAACGATATCCGGAAGTTTCAAGGTTGCAGTTTTTTCAAGGTTGCAGTTTTTAGTTGCAGAAAATCGAATATATATATATATATATATATATATATATATATATAAAAGGCAAGATGTTTGTGTGTGTTTATCTGCCTGTATGTCTGTATATTTTTCAGCCCTTTTATTTTAGTTTTTGCTTCGGGTTTGGCGCTAAGTAGGTATAATTGTAGTTCTTAATCTCAGCATTGATACCATTTACTCAGAGGACTTATTTAGTTTTCAAAATTCAGTTTACGACGAAAAAAACTTATTTGATATCGATACAAGGAAATCAAAATTTGACTTACATCCATTTATTTTTCTTTCAGTCTACGGTTTCGCTTTAACTGGAAACAACTATTGCTTTTTAGTCTTTCGTGCCAACGTCCAAGGGGTCTGAGTTCCAGGACCATGGATTAGTTTTAAAGCTTTCATTACACCCGAGAAACGCGGGGCTATACTGCTAGTTACCTTATATTTGTCTTCCCCTCTAGAAGTGAATGCTAGACAACGTTGAAGACCAAAATGAAGCAAGAGAAATGTGATTCTGCACATCAAGAAAACCAGATTGACAACAAGATATTCTTCAATTTCCGCTAAAACTCCTAGATGTAACCGTAAGTTCTATGTTAATAGTTTGATTTCGCGAAATTCTGAATCATGGAATTCTCGTCCGACTCCATACTTTCAAATCCAAAATTGATGATCAAATCATTTAATTGCTATATTAATTGTTATCTACCGACGTCTTAATTACTCTTTTAATCTCTCTCCTTAAACATGTATATCTTACAATTTCGCATTCAGTAAGACCTAGTGTCTTAGTGGCTTTATTGTCTTGCATTGAATGATATAATTTTAAAATATACATATCCGATTGTGGGTTTTCTAAGAAGTGAATTTAAATTTAGAAAAATATTTATTTTTACTTCCTGGAAAGAAATTAAATTTGACAAAAATATTCAAAATTAAATTTTAAATATCATTAAATTGGAACGATTTCGGAGTTTTAAATGGAGCATTATTGTGGTGTTTTGCAATGTCTTCTGTTATTGTTTATCTTGTAATGCTTCTTGTTAGTTTTACAATTATTTTATTACTGGTTTTCTCCCAGGTTAATATTATCAGTTTATTATAATTTTATTCCGCCTGGTTATTTAAATGAATTAGTATCAAATATCATATTAATAATAGTTTATTACTGTTGATTATTGGAGGAAGTATATCGCTATCATAAACCAACAATAATGAAAAACCAGGATGGGAAATGAGTTAAAGTCGGACAAAAATCGCAATAAAAAGTTTTATTGAAAAAACAGTAATGATGCCCATTCAAAATCTGAATAAACACATATGAAAATCTAATATAAACTTATTTATAAATGAAAATTTGTCTCTGTGCGTGTGTGTCCGCTACCTATAGATTCCAAAACGGCTGAACCGATTTTCATGAAATTTACACAGTTGTACTCTAAGCGTATGCGAGAATTCTTAGCTAGGTTTTGTGTCGAGGTACCCCCGATAAATATCGAAAATCGATAATCGAAAAAATCGGGTTATAGAAGGAATGGTCCGATTTTAATCAAATTTGATATACTCATAGACAAAGAGACAAGAAACGATATTCAGAAGTTTCAAGGTTGCAGTTCTTACAATACTGCAGAAAATCGATTATTTATATATATATATATATATATATATATATATATATATATATGTAAGGCGAGATGTTTGTGTTTATCTGCCTGTATGTCTGTACTTTCTAAGGCCTTCTATTTTAGTTTTTGCTTCGGGTTTGGCTCTAATAGGTATAATTGTAGTTCTTAGTTTCAGCCATGATACCATTTACTCAGAAGACTTATTTAGCCTTCAAAATTCAGTTTATGACGAAAAAAACTTATTTGATATCGATAGCAGGAAATCAAAAATTGACTTACATCCATTCATTTTTTTTTCAGTGTACGGTTTCGCTTTAATTGGAAACAACTATTGCTTTTTAGTCTTTCGTGCTAACGTCCAAGGGGTCTGAGTTCCAGGACCATGGATTAGTTTTAAAGCTTTCATTACACCCGAGCAACTCCGGGCTATACTGCTAGTCCTTCATAAAGTATCTCTCTCTCACGATAGGCAAGGCTAGGACCCCTAATAGCTTAAAATACTGATGTAATCTATGTTTGTTATAAAAAAATTAAAATTTTTAAATTTCAATACCAGAATATTTTCCTAAAAATTCGAGTTTATTATTATGTGTTGTCTTAGAAATTAGTAATGAGTGTCATTTTCTTTCAATTATTCATAGTAAGTTTTTGATTTTAAAAAAATTGGCTCACCCGTTAATTTCCCCCGACCTACCACTACTAACTCAAGAATCAAGCCACATTCCTCCCACTACCAAGGAAAAGATTACTACTAAAATTCCGCTAGCTTAATGCTATATAATCTAATAAAGAAAAAATTAATATTTTGAAATTTAAATACCAGAATATACTCCTAAATAAAGAGCGGGTGGACATTAGTACGTGTCATCAGAAAGATAAGTTTAAATTGCAATAATTATTCTGTTTTCCTGTTAGTCAAAATAAGGTTTTCTTTTTTAATATTTTAATATTTTCCCCACCCAAACTACTACTAACTCAGGGATCAAGCTACATACCTCCCACTACTAAAGAAGAAATTACTAAAATTCTACTAAAGAAACTACTAAAAAAACTACTAAAATTCCGCTAGCTTAACCCTATAAAAAAACAATATCTCCTAATTCCTTCTTTTACGAGGGCAAACTTGCAGGCTTAGAATTGTTTATTTGGGGCTGAGAATGCATGTCTTAAAATGACATGTTGAAAATGGCAATTTCCCCGCTTAGTTTTATATGAATTTATATATATATATATATATATATATATATATATATATATATATATATAGTACTGTGGAAAAGTCTTAGGACAAGAACTATTTTATCTTTTCTGGGACATCAAAATAAATTTAAAATCACCCCTGTCTTAACACATTTGAACACTACCTGATCTAAATCCTATCGAACATCTATGGGATATGCTGGATAAAAAATATATAACTCTGATATGATTTCGTAAGACACACTTTAAGAACAAATACAATCTGCTTGGCAGGCGATACCATTAGATAGATTGAAGATGTTTGTGATATCAGTGCCTGACAGAATGAAGGCTGTGATCAAAGCGAAAG
Organism: Ascarosepion bandense; assembly: GCA_037127315.1. Classification (NCBI taxonomy): domain Eukaryota; kingdom Metazoa; phylum Mollusca; class Cephalopoda; order Sepiida; family Sepiidae; genus Ascarosepion; species Ascarosepion bandense. Next base: position 217,706 of record JBBBDQ010001406.1, on the reverse strand, counting down.
GCTATGATACTAAATATTAAATTTATATTGTAAAAAGAATTTATATATATATATATATATATATATATATATATATATTTTAACTAAGTTGTAGAACACGTAGTTTTTTAACCTCTTGTTCATGCATTTACTTTATAAAGAGTGCTCGATACAAACGTAGAGCGTTATATTGTAATAGTTGTGACAATGTTACAATTCTACAATATATATATATATATATATATTGTGTGTCTGTAAATACATATTGAGACAACTATACAAAAACAAACTATATAGAAGTGTTTGTGTGTAAGCGTGCATATAGTCATAGACAACGAAAAAGATTTAAGAAAAATAGTAACAAATAGGAAAGCTACTCCGAGTCCGAAAGATATATCTGAATCTACTGAGGCTCAGAATGTAAAAAGAGCGGTTGGTGACATTGACGAACACAGGATACATCGAATGTCGAAATAGACAATCTAAGCACCACGGCACATAGCTGTCTGGCTTGTGTGAATGGTTGGTAGATCGAGGAAAGTGAAAAAAGACGTTAAAATAATAACGAGATATGGAGAGTTGTGATCACATAAGTATCAAGTTGCACAACACAAAGTAGAAATCACCGGAGTAGGTAGAAGGGAATATGATTAAGAAAGCATCAATCAACACAAAAACACACACACACATTATATATATATATATATATAAATGTAAGGTCAATAGACACCTCCTAACACACTAACCTGCTCCCATTCTATCAAACACTCTTCCCATCTGCCCAACCCTCATCCTCGGTATCCTTACTCATCTGTCACCTACCTCCTGACATTCCCTATGTCTAACCACTCCTTCTCTTTACCTTCCCCTATGTAGCCCCATGCGCAATAGTGGCAGTGGAATGCCTTGCTTGGGGTGAGATGATTAAAAATATATATATATATATATATATATATATATATTAGCGGCCATAATTATTACGCCACATCAATTTTTTAAAATAAATGATATATTTCATAATATTTTTAGTATTTATTGCCAAGAGGTTAATTCTAAATGAAAATAGAATGGTTCGTTTGTTATTATATGTTCTTAATCATTTCACCTGAAGCAAGCAATTCCACTGCCACTATTGCACAGGGGGTTACATCTGGGAAAGAGATGAGAAAGAGGGAGATTGTTTGAGAGAACGGATGCGAGTTAGTGTCTTAGGAGGTGTCTATTGACTTTACATTTAAACTCCTGGAGATTGTAGCTGTCGGGGAAGCAAGTATGTGGAAGTGAATTCCACAGACGGAAAGAGCAAGAAAAGAGGCCGTTGGAGTAGAAATTGCGTTACATTTGATCGGTTTTAATGTAAAAGAGAGGGACATAGTTGCAAATCTAGTATCTCTTGCAAATTCGTACCTAGGGGGCACCAGTGATCTAAGTTTATCGGAGCAGACGCCGTGAAAGTATTTATAGAAGAGGCACAAGGAAGCCACGACACGCCGGTGAGAGAGTGACCGCAGCTGGTATCGATCACATTACAGATTCTCCGTTGTATTTTGACAAGAACACCGAGGAGAATAGCAGGGGCACCCGACCAGATGTGGCAGCAGTATTCAATATACGGGCAGATGTTAGATTCAGACGGGAAAAACTTCCGGGCCCTGTACAAAGAACTGACTATCATAGCAATGGATTTAGCAATGGATTCGATATAGTCATTCCACTTGAGGTCTGCTGAGAGTGTGAGGTCAAGGAAGCGTAGTGTTTTACTCTCTGGGAGGCAAGCCTGTTCCATGCTAATGTGAGGTAGGTGCGATTGTCTATGATGATTAATTGATAGCAGCTTCGTTTTGGAAGCATTAAAATTTACGAGACATTTCTTAGGCCTGTCCACTACGGATTGGAAGTCTTTTCAAGCTCGGCAGCGAGGTTCGCTTTGTCGCCCACACCAGATTTTTGATCGAGGCGAGAGTAAACTGTGGTGTCATCGGCGTACAAAAATGCTTGGGATCTTATGGCATCGTGGAGATCATTACTGTAGATCAGAAAGAGCGTAGGACCTAGGATAGTGCCTTGAGGGACATCCGCGTTCGTATGCTATTTCTGGGAGACCTGTCCTTGTAATACTACCTTCAATGTGCGGTTAGAGAGGAAAGACTGGATTAGGTCAAACAAATGTCCAGTTATACCGTAGCTCCGCAGTCTGCGTAGAAAGCCAGTATGCCAGACACTGTCGAACGCTTTGGAGATATCCAAGGCAACGGGTCGGGCTTCGCCATTCTTGTCGAGAACCTGGGATATATACTCGGTGATGGTCGTTAGCATATCAGCAGTAAACCTGGTGAAGCGGAAACGATACTGTTAGTCCGAAAGGGCCAGTGGGTTGTGAGGTACTGAACGACCTCGGCGTTGATAATGGCTTCGAACACTTTGCCAAAGATCGGAAGAAGGCTGTAATTTCCGGGGTCCGAGGGTTCTCCAGTATTCTTAAATATAGGAACTACAGTGAAAGGTTTCCAACAGGCAGTGAAGCAGGAAGCAGATAAGTAGAAGTTGTAGAGCTTAGAAAAGACAAAGGAGAGTTTATGGGCACATTTCTTCAAGACTCTGATTGGGATTCTGTCCATTCCGCTCGCTATGTGAGGGTCAAATTTTGAGATTATATTAGATACCAGCGAGGGTGTAATGTTGACGCCATTCAGTTCAGCCTCAGTTCTAGGTGGGAAGTCGGTTGTAGAAAATCCAGACGAATCCAGTTTCGAATTGGTCGAGAATCTGCGAGCAAAGCATTCAGCCATGTCCGCTGAGGAGGTGAGAACCTCAAATTCATTGATTAGGTGGGGTATGGAGGACTTACTCTTGTTAAGCACGCTTTTATAGAGTCGCCAGTAGTCTTTGTCGCTGAAAATACAGGATGCTATGCGTTGCTTCATTGTGGCAGCAAACAACATCTTAGCTTTGTTAAGTATCTTTTTACACTTATGACGAGCTGAGGCGAAAAGGCGTCTGTTTTGGTCCGGCTCATAGCTACGTTAGAGCCGGAAGAAATGACTCCGGTGGGCAATAGTGGCCGAGCAAGCGGTCGATAACCGAGGAGACGAATGAGATTTAAGCTGAAATTTCCTGGCAGGGATGAAAGCATCGATGCCAGCCTTAACCCAAGAGGAGATCTCGGATGCACAGTCTTCGGCGGGAAGACTAAAAATGCGATTCCAAGGGACTTCACAGCAGAAGTCACGGAACGAATCCCAGTCTGCTCTTTGGTAGCAGTAGGATATTCTGCTGGTCTGGGTTTCTTAGGTTGGGTTGGAGTGGAATGAGATGTTGACGGAAACTACGGCGTGGTCAGAGTATCCAAGAGGGCAGAGCTGTTTGGTAGTGCAAGAGCCTGGGATGGAAGTGAAGCAGAGGTCTAGTAGTGAGTCCCTTCCGTTAAGGTTATGAGAGAAACACGTGGAGAAATCCACCACTTGCGTAAGGAATTGGGTGATTGAAAGATTCATGGTGTGGACACCAGCAAGTATATGGGGAGAGGGATGAAAAGAAGAAACTTTGCAAGATCTTACAAGGCAAGGAAGCAGAGATAGATTGATAGATTTAAACGATCTGAGGTCGATAGATAGATAGATTGATAAATAGATTAATTTAACCAGTCTTGTATAAGGCAAGGAAGAGAAGACGAACTCGTCCGAATCCTCCTAAATTTTCTTCGTTCTTTCATTTTTTTTTTAATCATTTCACCCCGAGCAAGGCGAAAACGCCACTGATGTGCAGGGGGCTACATAAATGTAAAAAGATTAATTAGAAAAGAGTGAGGAGTACAAGCTAGTTAGAAAGGAACAACAGAAAGCTGAGAAAGCAGGTGCGATGACAGATACATAGGTGGAGAGAAAGGGAATGTTATACGGGGGTGGGGAGAGAGCTAGAGTCCAGTGGTTAGTAGATGAGTATTGACTTTGCATTTAAATTTCTGGAGGTTGTAGCCGTCAGGAAAGCAAGAATACGGGAGTGAGTTCCACAGGCGGAAAACCGAGAGAAGAAGCTGCAGGAGTAGAATTGTCGTCTGCATTTGGCTAACCTGACTGTGAATGGGTGGGACCCAGTTGTCAGTCTGGTTGCACGAGTAAACACCTGTTGAGGAGGCACCAGTGACTTAAGTTCGTCTGATCAGAAGCCATGAAAGTATTTATAGAACAGACAAAGGGAGGCCACATTTCGACGATGGGAAAGTGGCTGCAGTCGAGTCGCCAGATCAGTACCTATCACATTACAGACTCTCCTTTGGAGCCTGTCAAGAACACTGAGGAGAACGGCAGGGGAACCTGACCATAAATGGCAGCAGTACTCCATGCACGGACGGATGGTTGACTTGTATATATGCAGAATGGATTCAGGTGGAAAAAACAGCCTGGATCGACATAGTGACCCAACCTTCTTAGCAGTAGATTTTGCTATGGATTCAATATAGTGGTTCCATTTGAGGTCTGAGGACAGGGTAAATCCGAGGAGGCGTAGTGTATTACTCTCCGGGAGAATCGCTTGGTCCATGCTTATGGGAGGCAGGAGAGGTTGCCTGCAATGGTTGACAGACAAGAGCTTGGTCTTAGATGAATTGAAGTTGACAAGCCACTTTTTGCCCCAGTTCACCACAGAGTGTAGATCCCGTTCAAGGTCAGTGGCGAGATTATGTCTGTCCGCCACGACAGGTTTCTTACTGGTGCGGGAGTATATTGTAGTGTCATCTGCGTAGATGCCTACATGGGACTTGATCTCATCTGTGAGTTCGTTGATGAAAATAAGGAAGAGCGTCTGGCCCAGGATAGAAACCTGTGGGATAACAGCATTCGTGCTGTAGGACGAAGAGGCACGCCCATTCAGAACGACCTTCATTTTGCGGTGATTTAAGAAAAATTGGATTAGGTCAAGCAGGCGACAGGTAATACCATAACCGCCTAGATTTCATAGGAGGCCAGAGTGCCAAACCCTGTCGAAAGCCTTGGAGATGTCCAGAGCAACCGCGCGAGCCTCGTCAGACTCATCAAGGGCCTGTAGCATGGACTCCGTTACGGTTGTTAGCAGGTCGGCCGTGGACCTGGCAAAGCAGAATCCATATTGCCTGTCGGAGAATAGTTTGTGGGCGGTGAGATGATGAACTATTTCAGCATTGATTATAGCCTCGAATACTTTCCCGAATATCGGTAGAAGACTGATAGGGCGATAGTTGGAAGGTCCGAGGGTTCATCACAATTCTTAAATACAGGAACGACTGACGAGCACTTCCAGCATGCAGGAAAGCAGGAAGCAGAAAGGCAGTAGTTCAATAGTTTAGAGAGGACAGGGGAAAGTTCAGGAGCACACCTCTTAAGGACTATCACCGGGATTCCATCGTCTCCACACGCCTTATGGGGGTCGAGTTTTGAAATTACTCTGGATACTACTGTCGGGGTAATATATACGTCGTGCAGTTTGGCCTCAGTTCTAATAGGGAAGTCTGGTGGGTGTACACCGGATGAGTCGAATGTGGAGTTGGATGAGAATCTGTGGCAAAGCACCCAGCTTTGTCCGCAGATGACGTGAGAACCTCAAATCCATGGATTAAAGGAGGTATTGAGGATTTCCTATTGTTGAGCACTCGTCTACAAATCCTCCAATAGTCCTTGGAGCCGAACTTGCGGTCAGCTATGTGCTGTCGCATTCTCTCAGCAAACAACTGTTTGGCGTCATTTAGGGTTATCTTGCACTCATTGCGAGCAGATATGAACAGGCGCCTATTGTGATCAGTTGACTGTCTCCGGAATAGACGGAAGTAATCGTTCCTGTGGGCAATGGCGACTGAGCAGGCCGGAGAGAACCACGGAGAGGAATGAGGTTTTAAGCAATATTTCCTGGTGGGTATGGAGGCATCAATGCCAGCTTTCACCCATGACGAGACCTCAGAGGCACAGTCATCAACTGATAGGTGGAACACTTTTCCACAAGGGACGTCGCAGAGGAAATCGCGAAAGGCATCCCAGTCAGATTTTTGGTAGAGGTAGGAGGTCCTATAGGTAGGGGGCTCCTGGAGGGATAGAGATTGGAAAGAAAGACTGAGAGAGACTACAGCGTGGTCGGAGTTGCCGAGAGGGCAAAGCTGCGAGACTAGCAGTGAGGAATGACCCGAGGGAGTGCTTGGGAAGCGAGTGGGGAAGTCCACCACTTGCGTAAGGGATTGAGAAATAGCAAAGCTCATGGCGTGAATGCCCGCTGGATCAGTAACGGCGTTTTCAAGCCACTCAGAGTGATGAGCATTTAGGTCTCCAAATACAAATATGTGGGCGAATGGGTGATAGGAAATAGCCTTATCTATGTCGTCAGCAATGCTATCTAGTAGGGAGCCGTCAGGAGAGGAGGGAGAACGGTAAAGAAAGTATAGGTAACTAACCGAACTGAGGAGAGACAGGCGGAGACATATGTATTGGTGGTCAGTAGATTCGGGGAAGTCACCCTAGCTATGGGGAGGTGTTCGCTGACATAGACACCCAGCCCATGCATGTGGACAGTGGAATCCTTCCTTAAAAGGGGAAGATAACCAGGGATGAAGAAGTCAGGGGAGGGAATAGCTGAGTTGAGGTTAGTTTCGCAGAGCGGAAGGATGTCAGGGGATTTTCATGCAGGAACACTTTTACACTAGGAACGTTAGTACGAATGCCCCGGATATTAGAGAAGGAAAGGTTAATGGGTTTAGGTGGTTTGGATTTAACTGGTTTAGGGTCATTTCTGATTTGTTTAGTCATGATTCTGTTTGTAGAAAGGGACCTAGGGTAGAGGAAACAGGCGGTCATTATCTACGATCTCTGCTGGCAGGGAAACTGGCTAGGGCTGCAACAAGGTGTGGCCTCGGGGTTGCCCACCGAAAGCGCTTGCAGGGATACCTATCCATGCGCGACATGGCACTACAAGAACCCCGATATCAGACAACTGTTGATAAGAGCAGCCGCTCTTGACGCTACGCAAGATTTAGGGCTCCTAACTACCAGTCGGAGGCAGCAACCAGGAAACTGCCAACCCGGTACTCTCACAGTTATGACCCGTTGCCACCAACCGGCCAGATCGCAGGTAACTCACGGAAGCACCAATACAAAGGTCTGAAGAGAGAGAAGAGAAATCTGGAAACCACATCCTAAACAGGAAACAAGGGGCAAGCCTCTACTCCAGTTCAATAGACGTGGGAGGAGTATGGACCGGGCGATAGTGTGACCTATCTACTCCTATTAAAAAAAACCCCAAAAAACACAAAACACAAGCTTCCAAAAGTGGAGAGTTAACTAAGTTTTAACTTAGTTAAAGTCCAAATGAAGCATGAACGCCAAAAAGTGAGGAAAAAAAAAAACGAAAAATAGAGATTTAAGAAATAATTCGTCACATACCTCACAGGTTAACACAGGAAATTTGAATTAAGAAAGTTTCACTCTTCAATTCTTGCTTTTCCCAAAAATCAACATCTAGTAAAGCTGCTTGGTAAATTTGAATTCAAACAACAGACCATAGCGGGGAAGGGTAACAAGTGGCTGCCTTCTACCTTGGCCAGGATAGCTTCGCAAAACAGAATAAATAAATAAATAAAAATCCCAAACTTTTTTTTTTTAGATAATAATAGATAACAATATTTATAAATTCATTTGATCCACATGTAATCGTGCAATATTAACAAAAGAACCATTCTATTGCCATTTACAATTATACACTTGGCAATAAATACTACAAAATAGTAGTCATTTTTTAAACACGGGGTGGGGGGGCTTATAATTATGGCCGGTAGTAGTCTGCCTTCTTCAACCGAGCGCCCATAGCTCAGAGGTAGAATCGCCGACAAACGCCAATTCGTTCGGGTTTAAATCCTGTGTTAAAGGCAATCGGAGTCTAACCATACTGATGAGCTGTGATATAACGAAACAGATCTGTCTACGGATGACTATATATATATATCCTGATTAGTTCAACTGAACACACACATCGATAAGTGACAAAAGTATTGTTTCTTATATTCAAATGAAAGTCAACGATGAGCTAAAATTGCCTGATGACAAGGTGAAATGTCGAAACAGAAATTTCCGTGTTGCAATGTGAACTATATTGATTTTAAATAAAAACAAATTTATTTATGCACACACACACACACACACACACACACACACACATATATATATATATATATATATATATATATATAAGAGAACGAGATACACAGATATGAAATTTTATTGATAGAAAGGTATACGATATAAAATTTATATACATGTATCGATAGATACTGTGAAATTGCAAATTGCGGACGTCATAGAGAAATGATATGGTATACTATATAAATTATTCTGTCTAAAATCATTGTCTGATAAAGGTTTTCGAAATTGCTTTCTTGATTAATCTTTTCTTGTTTCAATTATTCAAATCGTCTTCATCATTTTAAAAAATCTCATTTTTCTCCAAATGGCATTAAAACCATCGGAAAACTCACAATCAGGTTTATTGGCTCACAAACGACCTATATTTAACGGAATCACATATCGATAGACGCAGACAATCGTCAAAAGTATTTGAAATCAAGCTTTTCAGTAGTCTTTCAGTTAAGTGCCATACGTGATACGCGATTATGTCTCGAAAGAGACATGACTGACTGGGCAGAATATTATCCCGCTGTAGGTTGCCATTGCTTTCTGCGGTAAACTGGTTGCCAGCCAAGGCTATAGAACACAATTTGTCCTGGACAGATAACAGATAGATTATATTACATTATTATATTAAGTATTAGTGGAGGATCAGTTTATTACTTCTTAGCGATATAAAACTGATCCCCCACTTTATGCCCAGTAGAAATTTTAATTATATTTCCAAGTATTATATTCAGTCAGTCAGTTAAGTGCCATACGTGATACACACTTGAGTGATTATCTCTCGAAAGAGACATGACTGACTGGGCAGAAGATTATCCCGCAGTAGGTTGCCATTGCTTTCTGCGGTAGTCTGGTTGCCGACCAATGCTATAGAACCCAATCTGTCCTGTTATTTAACCCATAACTGGAAGGAATAGTTGTCTTTACGATATGTAAAAATGTAAAAAAAAATAGAAAAAAATTATTATTATTATTATTATTATTATTATTATTATTATTATTATTATTATCACGAAAGGGAATCTAAATCGTAAAAAGCGTATATGAATATTTTTAGATGGTCAATACCAATCCTCACAAAATGAAAATATTATCCAACATGCTTTAATTATATTCGCGCATTTGAATGCAACGAATTCAACAGGAAGCCATATTTGAATTCTAGCAGATTTCGTTGCATTCGATTGGGCGTAAATTCTTTTGAAAATTTATGAATCCATCTCTTCACCCACCAGGTATAGGTCAAAGAGCAGGACATATTGGGTTGGCAACCAGTCTATCCCAGGACGAAATGACAACCTACCACGGGCAAATCTTTTGCTAAATCAGTCATGTCTCCAAAGAGACATTCTCGCTTAGGCCTGTATCCAATATGGCCATGGTTTCCAATCCCGGTGTAAGTTACCCCAGTGGGGTAATGAGCCCATATTTTGTGGGTAATGGATATTTGGTTTGGGAAGAGGCAATCAGCTTATAATTTCACACTGTGTCCTTGGAATGAAGACCAAGGAACGTAGCAGACTCAACGTGGCAACCGACTCCCGAATCGGCCTTTAAGTCACAAAGCCAAGAATAAATAAACTGGCACTGACACGGAAAATACAAGCTCAACACTCGCATTAAGAATCACGGTTAGGTTACATCTTATAGATTGGTACTATTGGTGCTATTGCATTGGGAGGTACGTTGTGGTGCAGTGGATATCGACTCGGAACGACAAATCGGGGAGCCGAGTTCGAAATGCAGTCTAAGTTCTTGCATTCACTTACGCACAAAAACTCTTGAGAAAGGTATTGATCCGTCTCTTCCATCCAGTTATGGGTTAAATAACAGGACAGATTGGGTTCTATAGCCTTGGCTGGCAACCAGTCTACCACAGAAAGCAATGGCTACCTACTGCGGGATAATCTTCTGCCCAGTCAGTCATGTCTCTTTCGAGACATGATAGCTCAAAGCGCGTATCACGTATGACACTTAACTGACTGAATATTGTATTGAATAATTTCCATTAACTTTGTCTGTTTTTGATGTATGAAAATATAATTACTTCTTTTCCTATATTACGGGTATTTGTTCATTAGGGGTAATGGATAATAGTACCATGGTATTGAATAATTTCCATTAACTTTGTCTGTTTTTGATGTATGAAAATATAATTACTTCTTTTCCTATATTACGGCTATTTGTTCATTAGGGGTAATGGATAATAGTATGATGGTATTGAATAATTTCCATTAACTTTGTCTGCTTTTGATGTATGAAAATATAATTACTTCTTTTCCTATATTACGGCTATTTGTTCATTAGGGGTAATGGGTAATAGTACCATGGTATTGAATAATTTCCATTAACTTTGTCTGCTTTTGATGTATGAAAATATAATTACTTCTTTTCCTATATTACGGGTATTTGTTCATTGGGGGTAATGGATAATAGTACCATGGTATTGAATAATTTCCATTAACTTTGTCTGCTTTTGATGTATAAATATAATTACTTCTTTTCCTATATTGCAGCTGTTGTTCATTAGGGGTAATGGATAATAGTACCATATTGCGTGAATAATTTCCATTAACTTTGTCTGCTTTTGATGTATGAAAATATAATTACTTCTTTTCCTATAATACGGGTATTTGTTCATTAGGGGTAATGGATAATAGTACCATGGTATTGAATAATTTCCATTAACTTTGTCTGCTTTTGATGTATGAAAATATAATTACTTCTTTTCCTATATTACGGCTATTTGTTCATTAGGGGTAATGGATAATAGTACCATGGTATTGAATAATTTCCATTAACTTTGTCTGCTTTTGATGTATAAAATATATTATTTTCTATATTACGAGGTATTTGTTCATTAGGGGTAATGGATAATAGTACACTTGGTATTGAATAATTTCATTAACTTTGTCTGCTTTTGATGTATAGAAAATATAATTACTTCTTTTCCTATATTACGGGTATTTGTTCATTAGGGGTAATGGATAATAGTACCATGGTATTGAATAATTTCCATTAACTTTGTCTGCTTTTGATGTATGAGAAATATGATTTACTTCTTTTCCTATATTACGGCTATTTGTTCATTAGGGGTAATGGATAATAGTACCATGGTATTGAATAATTTCCATTAACTTTGTCTGCTTTTGATGTATGAAAATATAATTACTTCTTTTTCTATATTACGGCTATTTGTTCATTAGGGGTAATGGATAATAGTACCATGGGTATTGAATAATTTCCATTAACTTTGTCTGCTTTTGATGTATGAAAATATAATTACTTCTTTTCCTATATTACGGGTATTTGTTCATTAGGGGTAATGGATAATAGTACCATGGTATTGAATAATTTCCATTAACTTTGTCTGTTTTTGATGTATGAAAATATAATTACTTCTTTTCCTATATTACGGCTATTTGTTCATTGGGGTAATGGATAATAGTACCATGGTATTGAATAATTTCCATTAACTTTGTCTGCTTTTGATGTATGAAAATATAATTATTTCTTTTCCTATATTACGGCTATTTGTTCATTAGGGTAATGGATAATAGTACCATGGTATTGAATAATTTCCATTAACTTTGTCTGCTTTTGATGTATGAAAAATATAATTACTTCTTTTTCCTATATTACGGGTATTTGTTCATTAGGGGTAATGGATAATAGTACCATGGTATTGAATAATTTCCATTAACTTTGTCTTACTTTTGATGTATGAAAATATAATTACTTCTTTTCCTATATTACGGGTATTTGTTCATTAGGGGTAATGGATAATAGTACCATGGTATTGAATAATTTTCCATTAACTTTGTCTGCTTTTGATGTATGAAAATATAATTACTTCTTTTTCTATATTACGGCTATTTGTTCATTAGGGGTAATGGATAATAGTACCATGGTATTGAATAATTTCCATGCTTGTCTTTTTGATGTATGAAAATATAATTACTTCTTTTCCTATATTACGGCTATTTGTTCATTAGGGGTAATGGATAATAGTACCATAGTATTGAATAATTTCCATTAACTTTTTGTCTACTTTTGATGTATGAAAATAATTACTTCTTTTCCTATATTACGGGTATTTGTTCATTAGGGGTAATGGATAATAGTACCATGGTATTGAATAATTTCCATTAACTTTGTCTGTTTTTGATGTATGAAAATATAGTACTTCTTTTCCTATATTACGGCCTATTTGTTCATTAGGGGTAATGGATAATAGTACCATGGTATTGAATAATTTCATTAACTTTGTCTGCTTTTGATGTATGAAAATATAATTATTTCTTTTCACACTATATTACTGACTGTTGTTCATTAGGGGTAATGGATAATAGTACCATGGTAATGAATAATTTCATTAACTTTGTCTGCTTTTGATGTGAAAATATAATTACTTCTTTTCCTATGTTACGGGTATTTGTTCATTAGGGTAATGGATAATAGTACCATGGTATTGAATAATTTCCATTAACTTTGTCTGCTTTTGATGTAAATAAATTACTTCTTTTCCTGTATTGCGGGTATTTGTTCATTAGGTAAATGGATAATAAATACCGTAATTATTGAATAATTTCCATTAACTTTGTCTACTTTGATGTATGAAAATATAATTACTTCTTTTCCTATATTACGGCTATTTAATTTCATTAGGGGTAATGGATAATAGTACCATGGTATTGAATAATTTCCATTAACTTTGTCTGCTTTTGATGTATGAAAATATAGTTATTCTTTTTCTCTTACGGCTATTTGTTCATTAGGGGTAATGGATAATAGTACCATGGTATTGAATAATTTCCATTAACTTTGTCTGCTTTTGATGTATGAAAATATAATTACTTCTTTTCCTATATTACGTTATTTGTTCCATTAGAAATTTGTGGGATAATAGTACCATGGTATTGAATAATTTTCCATTAACTTTGTCTTAACTTTGATGTATGAAAAATATAATTACTTCTGCACCTATATTACGGCTATTTGTTCCATTAGGGTAATGGATAATAGTACCATAGTATTGAATAGTTTCTGATAACTTTGTCTGCTTTTGATGTATGAAAATATAATTACTTCTTTTCCTATATTACGGCTATTTGTTCCATTAGGGGTAATGGATAATAGTACCATTAGTATTGAATAATTTCCATAACTTTGTCTGCTTTTGATGTATGAAAATATAATTACTTCTTTTCCTATATTACGGCTATTTGTTCATTAGGGTAATGGATAATAGTACCACGTAAGTATTGAATAATTTCATTGCTTTGTCTGCTTTTTGGTCATAAATATAATTACTTCCTTTTCCTATATTACGGCTATTTGTTCATTAAGTAATGGATAATATAGTACCATGGTATTGAATAATTTCCATTAACTTTGTCTGTTTTCAATCATGTAGTATAATTGTACTTTTTCCTATATTACGGCTATTTGTTCATTAGAGGTAATGGATAATAGTACCATGAGTAATGTAAGATAATTTCATTAACTTGTCCTGCTTTTGATGTATGAAAATAATTTCTTCTTTCCTATGTGCAGCCTCTTGTTCATTAGGGTAATGGATAATAGTACCATGGTATTGAATAATTTCCATTAACTTTGTCTGCTTTTGATGTATGAAAAATATAATTAATTCTTTTCCTATATTACGGCTATTTTGTTCATTAGAGGCAATGGATAATAGTACCATGGTATTGAATAATTTCCATTAACTTTGTCACTTTGGTCATGTGAAAATATAATTACTTCTTTTCCTATATTCGCTCTTCTTCATTAAGGGTAATGATTAATATTTTCTTGGTATTGAATAATTTCCATTAAAGCACAAATGCTTTTGATGTATGAAAATATAATTGCTTCTTCCATATATTACGGCTATTTGTTCCATTAGGGGTAATGGATAATAGTACCATGAGTATTGAATAATTTCCATTAACTTTGTCTGCTTTTGATGTATGAAAAATATAGTGCTAACTTTTCCTGTATTACGGGTATTTGTTCATTAGGGTAATGGATAATAGTACCATGGTATTGAATAATTTCCATTAACTTTGTCTGCTTTTGATGTATGAAAATATAATTACTTCTTTTCCTATATTACTGACTGTTACTTGTTCATTAGGGGTAATGGATAATAGTACCATAGTATTGAATAATTTCCATTAACTTTATATTACTTTTGATGTGCAAATAAATGCTTCTTTTCCTATATTACGGCTATTTGTTCATTAGGGGTAATGGATAATAGTACCATGGTAATGAATAATTTCCATTAACTTTGTCTGCTTTGATGTATGAAAATATAATTACTTCTTTCTATATTACGGCTATTTGTTCATTAGGTAATGGATAATAGTACCATGGTATTGAATAATTTCCATTAACTTTGTCTGCTTTTGATGTATGAAAACATAATTACTTCACTTTTCCTATATTACGGCTATTTTGTTCATTAGGGGTAATGGATAATAGTACCATGGTATTGAATAATTTCCGTGCTTTTTGTCTTAACTTTTGATGTATGAAAATATAATTGCTTTTCCTATATTACGGCTATTTGTTCATTAGGGTAATGGATAATAGTACCATGGTATTGAATAATTTCATTAACTTTGTCTGCTTTTGATGTATGAAAATATAATTACTTCTTTTCCTATATTACGGCTATTTGTTCATTGGGGTAATGGATAATAGTACCATGGTATTGAATAATTTCCATTAACTTTGTCTGCTTTTGATGTATAAATATAATTACTTCTTTTCCTATATTACGGCTATTTGTTCATTAGGGGTAATGGATAATAGTACCATAGTATTGAATAATTTCCATTACTTTGTCTGCTTTTGATGTATGAAAATATAATTACTTCTTTTCCTATATTACAGCTATTTGTTCATTAGGGGTAATGGATAATAGTACCATGGTATTGAATAATTTCCATGCTTTGTCTGCTTTTGATGTATACTTCTTTCTATATTACGGCTATTTGTTCATTAGGGGTAATGGATAATAGTACCATGGTATTGAATAATTTCCATTAACTTTGTCTGCTTTTGATGTATGAAAATATAATTACTTCTTTTCCTATATTACGGCTATTTGTTCATTAGGGGTAATGGATAATAGTACCATGGTATTGAATAATTTCCATTAACTTTGTCTACTTTTGATGTATGAAAATATAATTACTTCTTTTCCTATATTACGGCTATTTGTTCATTAGGAGGTAATGGATAATAGTACCATGGTATTGAATAATTTCCATTAACTTTGTCTGCTTTGATGTATGAAAATATAATTACTTCTTTTCCTATATTACGGCTATTTGTTCATTAGGGTAATGGATAATAGTACCATGGTATTGAATAATTTCCATTAACTTTGTCTGCTTTTGATGTGAAAATATAATTAATTCTTCCTATCATTACGGTATTTGTTCATTAGAGGTAATGGATAATAGTACCATGTTATTGAATAATTTCCATTAACTGTCCTGCTTTTTGATGTGAAAATATAGTACTTCTTTTCCTATTACGGCTATTTGTTCATTAAGGGTAATGGATAATAGTACCATGGTAGTGAATAATTTCCATTAACTTGTCTGCTTTTAGTGTATGAAAATATAATTACTTCTTTTCCTATATTACGGGTATTTGTTCATTAGGGGTAATGGATAATAGTACCATGGTATTGAATAATTTCAGTAACTTTGTCTGTTTTTGATGTATGAAAATATAATTACTTCTTTTCCTATATTACGGCTATTTGTTCATTAGGGGTAATGGATAATAGTACCATGGTATTGAATAATTTCATTAACTTTGTCTGCTTTTTTGATGTATGAAAATATAATTACTTCTTTTCCTATATTACGGCTATTTGTTCATTGGGGTAATGGATAATAGTACCATAGTGATGAATAATTTCCGTGCTTTGTCTGCTTTTTTGATGTATGAAAATATAATTACTTCTTTTTTCTATATTACGGGTATTTGTTCATTAGGGTAATGGATAATAGTACCATGGTATTGAATAATTTCCATTAACTTTGTCTGCTTTGATGCATGAAATATAATTACTTCTTTTCCTATATTACGGGTATTTGTTGTTAGGGGTAATGGATAATAGTACCATGGTATTGAATAATTTCCATTAACTTTGTCTGCTTGATGTATGAAAATATAATTACTTCTTTTCCTATATTACGGCTATTTGTTCATTAGGGTAATGGATAATAGTACCATGGTATTGAATAATTTCCATTAATTTTGTCTGCTTTTGATGTATGAAAATATAATTACTTCTTTTCCTATATTACGGCTATTTGTTCATTAGGGGTAATGGATAATAGTACCATGGTATTGAATAATTTCCATTAACTTTGTCTGCTTTTGATGTATGAAAATATAATTACTTCTTTTCCTATATTACGGCTATTTGTTCATTAGGGGTAATGGATAATAGTACCATGGTATTGAATAATTCCATTTAACTTTGTCTGTTTTGATGTATGAAAATATAATTACTTCTTTTCCTATATTACGGCTATTTGTTCATTAGGGTCATGGATAATAGTACCATGGTATTGAATAATTTCCATTAACTTTGTCTGCTTTTGATGTATGAAAATATAATTACTTCTTTTCCTATATTACGGCTATTTGTTCATTAGGGTAATGGATAATAGTACCATGGTATTGAATAATTTCCATTAACTTTGTCTGCTTTTGATGTATGAAAATATAATTACTTCTTTTCCTATATTACGGCTATTTGTTCATTGAGGTAATGGATAATAGTACCATGAGTGATGAATAATTTCCATTAACTTTGTCTGCTTTTGATGTATGAAAATATAATTACGCTTCTTTTCCTATAATGCAGCTATTTGTTCATTAGGGGGTAATGGATAATAGTACCATGGTATTGAATAATTTCCATTAACTGTCTGCTTTTGATGTATGAAAATATAATTACTTCTTTTCCTATATTACGGCTATTTGTTCATTAGGGGTAATGGATAATAGTACCATGGTATTGAATAATTTCATTAACTTTGTCTGTTTCTGATGTATGAAAATATAATTACTTCTTTTTCTATATTACGGCTATTTGTTCATTAGGGGTAATGGATAATAGTACCATGGTATTGAATAATTTCCATTAACTTTGTCTGCTTTTGATGTATGAAAATATAATTACTTCTTTTCCTATATTACGGCTATTTGTTCATTAGGGGTAATGGATAATAGTACCATGGTATTGAATAATTTCCATTAACTTTGTCTGTTTTTGATGCCTGAAAAATATTACTTCTTTTCCTATATTACGGCTATTTGTTCATTGGGGGTAATGGATAATAGTACCATGGTATTGAATAATTTCATTAACTTTGTCTGCTTTTGATGTATGAGAAATATAATTGCTTCTTTTCCTATATTACGGCTGTTGTTCGTAGGGGTAATGGATAATAGTACCATGGTATTGAATAATTTCAAATAACTTTGTCTGCTTTTGATGTATGAAAATATAATTACTTCTTTTCCTATATTACAGGTATTTGTTCATTAGGGGGTAATGGATAATAGTACCATGGTATTGAATAATTTCATTAACTTTGTCTGCTTTTGATGTATGAAAATATAATTGCTTCTTTTCCTATATTACACGGGTATTTGTTCATTAGGGGTAATGGATAATAGTACCATGGTATTGAATAATTTCCATTAACTTTGTCTGCTTTTGATGTATGAAAAATATAATTACTTCTTTTCCTATATTACGGCTATTTGTTCATTAGGGTAATGGATAATAGTACCATGGTATTGAATAATTTCCATTAACTTTGTCTGCTTACTGATGTATGAAAATATAATTACTTCTTTTCCTATATTACGGCTGTTGTTCATTAGGGTAATGGATAATAGTACCATGGTATTGAATAATTTCCATTAACTTTGTCTGCTTTTGATGTATGAAAATATAATTACTTCTTTTCCTATATTACGGCTATTTGCTTCATTAGGGGTAATGGATAATAGTACCATGGTATTGAATAATTTCCATTAACTTTGTCTGTTTTTTGATGTATGAAAATATAATTACTTCTTTTCCTATGTTACGGCTATTTGTTCATTAGGGGTCATGGATAATAGTACCATGGTATTGAATAATTTCCATTAACTTTGTCTGCTTTTGATGTATGAAAATATAATTACTTCTTTTCCTATATTACGGCTATTTGTTCATTAGGGGTAATGGATAATAGTACCATGGTATTGAATAATTTCCATTAACTTTGTCTGCTTTGATGTATGAAAATATAATTACTTCTTTTCCTATGTGGCTATTTGTTCATTAGGGGTAATGGATAATAGTACCATGGTATTGAATAATTTCCATTAACTTTGTCTGCTTTGATGTATGAAAATATAATTACTTCTTTTCCTATATTACGGCTATTTGTTCATTAGGGGTAATGGATAATAGTACCATGGTATTGAATAATTTCCATTAACTTTGTCTGCTTTTGATGTATGAAAATATAATTACTTCTTTTCTATATTACGGCTATTTGTTCATTAGGGTAATGGATAATAGTACCATGGTATTGAATAATTTCCATTAACTTTGTCTGCTTTTGATGTATGAAATATAGTACTTCTTTTCCTATATTACGGCTATTTGTTCATTAGGGGTAATGGATAATAGTACAATGGTAGTGAATAATTTCCATTAACTTTTGTCTGCTTTTGATGTATATGAAAATATAATTACTTCTTTTCCTATATTACGGCTATTTGTTCATTAGGGTAATGGATAATAGTACCATGTTGTTGAATAATTTCCATTAAATTTGTCTGCTTTTTGATGTATGAAAATATAATTACTTCTTTTCCTATATTACGGCTATTTGTTCATTAGGGTAATGGATAATAGTACCATGGTATTGAATAATTTCCATTAACTTTGTCTGTTTTTGATGTATGAAAATATAATTACTTCTTTTCCTATATTACGGGTATTTGTTCATTAGGGGTAATGGATAATAGTACCATGGTATTGAATAATTTCCATTAACTTTGTCTGTTTTTGATGTATGAAAATATAATTACTTCTTTTCCTGTACGGCTATTTGTTCATTAGGGTAATGGATAATAGTACCATGGTATTGAATAATTTCCATTAACTTTGTCTGCTTTTGATGTATGAAAATATAATTACTTCTTTTTCTATATTACGGCTATTTGTTCATTGAGGGTAATGGATAATAGTACCATGGTATTGAATAATTTCCATTAACTTTGTCTGTTTTTGATGTGAAAATATAATTACTTCTTTTCCTATATTACATTATTTGTTTCATTAGGGGTAATGGATAATAGTACCATGGTATTGAATAATTTCCATTAACTTTGTCTGCTTTTGATGTATGAAAATATAATTACTTCTTTTCCTATATTACGGCTATTTGTTCATTAGGGGTAATGGATAATAGTACCACATGGTATTGAATAATTTCCATTAACTTTGTCTGCTTTTGATGTATGAAAATATAATTACTTCTCTTCCTATATTACGGCTATTTGTTCATTAGGGGTAATGGATAATAGTACCATGGTGATGAATAATTTCCATTAACTTTGTCTGCTTGATGTATGAAAATATAATTACTTCTTTTTTTCCTATATTACGGCTATTTGTTCATTAGGGGTAATGGATAATAGTACCATGGTATTGAATAATTTCCATTAACTTTGTCTGCTTTTGATGTATGAAAATATAATTATTTCTTTTCCTATATTACGGGTATTTGTTCATTAGGGTAATGGATAATAGTACCCTGGTATTGAATAATTTCCATTAACTTTGTCTGCTTTTGATGTATGAAAATATAATTACTTCTTTTCCTATATTACGGCTATTTGTTCATTAGGGGTAATGGATAATAGTACCATGGTATTGAATAATTTCCATTAACTTTGTCTGCTTTTGATGTATGAAAATATAATTACTTCTTTTCCTATATTACGGCTATTTGTTCATTAGGGGTAATGGATAATAGTACCATGGTATTGAATAATTTCCATTAACTTTGTCTGTTTTTGATGTATGAAAATATAATTACTTCTTTTCCTATATTACGGGTATTTGTTCATTAGGGGTAATGGATAATAGTACCATGGTATTGAATAATTTCCATTAACTTTGTCTGCTTTTGATGTATGAAAATATAATTACTTCTTTTCCTATATTACGGCTATTTGTTCATTAGGGGTAATGGATAATAGTACCATGGTATTGAATAATTTCCATTAACTTTGTCTGCTTTTGATGTATGAAAATATAATTACTTCTTTTCCTATATTACGGGTATTTGTTCATTAGGGGTAATGGATAATAGTACCATGGTATTGAATAATTTCCATTAACTTTGTCTGCTTTTGATGTATGAAAATATAATTACTTCTTTTCCTATATTACGGCTATTTGTTCATTAGGGGTAATGGATAATAGTACCATGGTATTGAATAATTTCCATTAACTTTGTCTGCTTTTGATGTATGAAAATATAATTACTTCTTTTCCTATATTACGGCTATTTGTTCATTAGGGGTAATGGATAATAGTACCATGGTATTGAATAATTTCCATTAACTTTGTCTGCTTTTGATGTATGAAAATATAATTATTTCTTTTCCTATATTACGGGTATTTGTTCATTAGGGGTAATGAATGTATTAGTACGTAGTGAATAATTTCATTAACTTTGTCTGCTTTTGATGTATGAAAATATAATTACTTCTTTTCCTATATTACGGCTATTTGTTCATTAGGGGTAATGGATAATAGTACCATGGTATTGAATAATTTCCATTAACTTTGTCTGCTTTTGATGTATGAAAATATAATTACTTCTTTTCCTATATTACGGATATTTGTTCATTAGGGGTAATGGATAATAGTACCATGGTATTGAATAATTTCCATTAACTTTGTCTGTTTTTGATGTATGAAAATATAATTACTTCTTTTCCTATATTACGGGTATTTGTTCATTGGGTAATGGATAATAGTACCATGGTATTGAATAATTTCCATTAACTTTGTCTGCTTTTGATGTATGAAAATATAATTACTTCTTTTCCTATATTACGGCTATTTGTTCATTAGGGGTAATGGATAATAGTACCATGGTATTGAATAATTTCCATTAACTTTGTCTGCTTTTGATGTATGAAAATATAATTACTTCTTTTCCTATATTACGGGTATTTGTTCATTGAGGGTAATGGATAATAGTACCATGGTATTGAATAATTTCCATTAACTTTGTCTGCTTTGATGTATGAAAATATAATTACTTCTTTTCCTATATTACGGCTATTTGTTCATTAGGGGTAATGGATAATAGTACCATGGTATTGAATAATTTCCATTAACTTTGTCTGCTTTTGATGTATGAAAATATAATTACTTCTTTTCCTATAATACGGCTATTTGTTCATTAGGGGTAATGGATAATAGTACCATGGTATTGAATAATTTCCATTAACTTTGTCTGTTTTTTGATGTATGAAAATATAATTACTTCTTTTCCTATATTGCAGCTATTTGTTCATTAGGGGTAATGGATAATAGTACCATGGTATTGAATAATTTCCATTAACTTTGTCTGCTTTTGATGTATGAAAATATAATTACTTCTTTTTCTATATTACGGCTATTTGTTCATTAGGGGTAATGGATAATAGTACCATGGTATTGAATAATTTCCATTAACTTTGTCTGTTTTTGATGTATGAAAATATAATTACTTCTTTTCCTATATTACGGCTATTTGTTCATTAGGGGTAATGGATAATAGTACAATGGTATTGAATAATTTCCATTAACTTTGTCTGCTTTTGATGTATGAAAATATAATTACTTCTTTTCCTATATTACGGCTATTTGTTCATTAGGGGTAATGGATAATAGTACCATGGTATTGAATAATTTCCATTAAATTTGTCTGCTTTTGATGTATGAAAATATAATTACTTCTTTTCCTATATTACGGGTATTTGTTCATTAGGGGTAATGGATAATAGTACCATGGTGATGAATAATTTCCATTAACTTTGTCTGTTTTTGATGTATGAAAATATAATTACTTCTTTTCCTATATTACGGGTATTTGTTCATTAGGGGTAATGGATAATAGTACCATGGTATTGAATAATTTCCATTAACTTTGTCTGTTTTTGATGTATGAAAATATAATTACTTCTTTTCCTATATTACGGCTATTTGTTCATTAGGGGTAATGGATAATAGTACCATGGTATTGAATAATTTCCATTAACTTTGTCTGCTTTTGATGTATGAAAATATAATTACTTCTTTTCCTATATTACGGCTATTTGTTCATTAGGGGTAATGGATAATAGTACCATGGTATTGAATAATTTCCATTAACTTTGTCTGTTTTTGATGTATGAAAATATAATTACTTCTTTTTCTATATTACGGCTATTTGTTCATTAGGGGTAATGGATAATAGTACCATGGTATTGAATAATTTCCATTAACTTTGTCTGCTTTTGATGTATGAAAATAATTACTTCTTTTCCTATATTACGGGTATTTGTTCATTAGGGGTAATGGATAATAGTACCATGGTATTGAATAATTTCCATTAACTTTGTCTGCTTTTGATGTATGAAAATATAATTACTTCTCTTCCTATATTACGGCTATTTGTTCATTAGGGGTAATGGATAATAGTACCATGGTATTGAATAATTTCCATTAACTTTGTCTGCTTTTGATGTATGAAAATATAATTACTTCTTTTCCTATATTACGGCTATTTGTTCATTAGGGGTAATGGATAATAGTACCATGGTATTGAATAATTTCCATTAACTTTGTCTGCTTTTGATGTATGAAAATATAATTATTTCTTTTCCTATATTACGGGTATTTGTTCATTAGGGGTAATGGATAATAGTACCCTGGTATTGAATAATTTCCATTAACTTTGTCTGCTTTTGATGTATGAAAATATACTATTTTTCCTATTACGGCTATTTGTCTATTAGGGGTAATGGATAATAGTACCATGGTATTGAATAATTTCCATTAACTTTGTCTGCTTTTGATGTATGAAAATATAATTACTTTTCCTATATTACGGCTATTTGTTCATTAGGTAATGGATAATAGTACCATGGTATTGAATAATTTCCATTAACTTTGTCTGTTTTTGATGTGTATGAAAATATAATTACTTCTTTTCCTATATTACGGTTATTTGTTCATTAGGGGTAATGGATAATAGTACCATGGTATTGAATAATTTCCATTAACTTTGTTCTGTTTTCTGATGTATGAAAATATAATTACTTTTTCCTATATTACGGCTATTTGTTCATTAGGGGTACGGATAATAGTACTATGGTATTGAATAATTTCATTAACTTTGTCTGCTTTTGATGGTGAAAGATAATTATTTCTTTTCCTATATTACGTGTATTTGTTCATTATAGGGGTAATGGATAATATGTCATGTATTGAATAATTTCCATTAACTTTGTCTGCTTTATGTTGAAAATATAATTACTTCTTTCCTATATTACGGCTATTTGTCGTTAGGTAATTTTTGATGAATAGTATCATAGTATTGAATAATTTCCATTAACTTTGTCTGCTTTTGATGTATGAAAATACACTACTTCTTTTCCTATATTAAGGTTATTTATGTTCATTAGTGTAATGGATAATAGTACCATGGTATTGAATAATTTCCATTAACTTTGTCTGTTTTTGATGTATGAAAATATAATTACTTCTTTTCCTATATTACGGCTATTTGTTCATTAGGGGTAATGGATAATAGTACCATGGTATTGAATAATTTCCATTAACTTTGTCTGCTTTGATGTATGAAAATATAATTACTTCTTTTTCCTATATTGCTATTATTTATCATTAGGGGTACTGATAATAGTACCATGGTATTGAATAATTTCCATTAACTTTGTCTGTTTTTGATGTATGAAAATATAATTACTTCTTTTTCCTATATTACGGATATTTGTTCATTAGGGGTAATGGATAATAGTACCATGGTATTGAATAATTTCCATTAACTTTGTCTGCTTTTGATGTATGAAAATATAATTACTTCTTTTCCTATATTACTTAAGCTATTTGTTCATTAGGGTACTGATAATAGTACCATGGTATTGAATAATTTCCATTAACTTTGTCTGTTTTTGATGTATGAAAATATAATTACTTTTTCCTATATTACGGCTATTTGTTCATTAGGGGTAATGGATAATAGTACCATGGTATTGAAATAATTTCATTAACTTTGTCTGTTTTTGATGTATGAAAATATAATTAATTCTTTTCCTATATTACTATTATTTGTTCATTAGGGGTAATGATAATAGTACCATGGTATTGAATAATTTCCATTAACACTTGTCTGTTTTTGATGTATGAAAATATTATTACTTCTTTTCCTATATTACGGCTATTTGTTCATTAGGGGTAATGGATAATAGTACCATGGTATTGAATAATTTCCATTAACTTTGTTGATGTATGAAAAATATAATATTTCTTTTCCTATATTACGGCTATTTGTTCATTAGGGGTAATGATAATAGTACCATGGTATTGAATAATTTCCATTAACTTTGTCTGCTTTGATGTATGAAAATATAATTACTTCTTTTCTTATATTACGGCTATTTGTTCATTAGGTAATGGATAATAGTACCATGGTATTGAATAATTTCCATTAACTTTACCAGCTTTGATGTATGAAAATATAATTACTTTTCCTATATTGATGGCTATTCGTTCATTAGGGGTAATGGATAATAGTACCATGGTATTGAATAATTTCCATTAACTTTGTCTGCTTTTGATGTATGAAAATATAATTACTTCTTTTCCTATATTACGGGTATTTGTTCATTAGGGGTAATGGATAATAGTACCATGGTATTGAATAATTTCCATTAACTTTGTCTGCTTTTGATGTATGAAAATATAATTACTTCTTTTCCTATATTACGGGTATTTGTTCATTAGGGGTAATGGATAATAGTACCATGGTATTGAATAATTTCCATTAACTTTGTCTGCTTTTGATGTATGAAAATATAATTACTTCTTTTCCTATATTACGGCTATTTGTTCATTAGGGGTAATGGATAATAGTACCATGGTATTGAATAATTTCCATTAACTTTGTCTGTTTTTGATGTATGAAAATATAATTACTTCTTTTCCTATATTACGGCTATTTGTTCATTAGGGGTAATGGATAATAGTACCATGGTATTGAATAATTTCCATTAACTTTGTCTGCTTTTGATGTATGAAAATATAATTACTTCTTTTCCTATATTACGGCTATTTGTTCATTAGGGGTAATGGATAATAGTACCATGGTATTGAATAATTTCCATTAACTTTGTCTGTTTTTGATGTATGAAAATATAATTACTTCTTTTCCTATATTACGGATATTTGTTCATTAGGGGTAATGGATAATAGTACCATGGTATTGAATAATTTCCATTAACTTTGTCTGCTTTTGATGTATGAAAATATAATTACTTCTTTTCCTATATTACGGCTATTTGTTCATTAGGGGTAATGGATAATAGTACCATGGTATTGAATAATTTCCATTAACTTTGTCTGTTTTTGATGTATGAAAATATAATTACTTCTTTTCCTATATTACGGCTATTTGTTCATTAGGGGTAATGGATAATAGTACCATGGTATTGAATAATTTCCATTAACTTTGTCTGTTTTTGATGTATGAAAATATAATTACTTCTTTTCCTATATTACGGCTATTTGTTCATTAGGGGTAATGGATAATAGTACCATGGTATTGAATAATTTCCATTAACACTTGTCTGTTTTTGATGTATGAAAATATTATTACTTCTTTTCCTATATTACGGCTATTTGTTCATTAGGGGTAATGGATAATAGTACCATGGTATTGAATAATTTCCATTAACTTTGTCTGTTTTTGATGTATGAAAATATAATTACTTCTTTTCCTATATTTTTTTTTTTTTTTTTTTTTTAATCATCTCACCCCAAGCAAGGCATTCCACTGCCACTATTGCGCATGGGGCTACATAGGGGAAGGTAAAGAGAAGGAGTGGATAGACATAGGGAATGTCAGGAGAAAGGTAATAGATGAGTAAGGATAGCGAGGATGAGTGTCGGGCAGATGGGAAGAGTGTTTGATAGAATGGGAGCAGGTTAGTGTGTTAGGAGGTGTCTATTGACCTTACATTTAAACTCCTGAAGATTGTAGCCGTCGGGGAAGCAATCGTTTGGAAGAGAATTCCACAGTCGGGAAGTGCGAGGAAAGAAACTGTTGGAGTAGAAGTTACGGCTGCATTTTATCGATTTCACTGTAAAAGGGTGGGATCTAGTTGCTAATCTAGTATCTCGTGCAAATTCGTATTTAGGGGGCACCAGTGATCTAAGTTCATCGGAGCAGAAGCCGTGAAAGTATTTATAGAAGAGACACAGCGAAGCCACGTCTCGCCGGTGGGAGAGAGACTGCAGGCGGTCTGCCAAGTCGGTATCTATCACATTACAGACCCTCCTCTGAACCTTATCGAGAAGCCCGAGGAGAACAGCAGGGGCACCCGACCAGATATGGCAGCAGTATTCAATGCACGGGCGGATGGTAGATTTGTAAATGTGCAGGATAGATTTAGACGGAAAAAACTTCCGGGCCCTACACAGAGAACCGACTTTCATAGCAGCGGATTTAGCAATGGATTCGATATAGTCATTCCATTTGAGGTCCGCTGAAAGTGTGAGACCAAGGAGGCGTAGTGTTTTACTCTCTGGGAGGCAAGCCTGGTCCATGCTAATGGGAGGTAGGTGAGATTGTCGATGATGGTTAATTGACAGTAGCTTCGTTTTAGAAGCATTAAAATTTACTAGCCACTTCTTACCCCAGTCCAATATGGATTGGAGGTCTTTTTCAATCTCGGCTGCGAGTTTAGCTTTGACGCCTACACCAGATTTTTGTTGGAGGCGAGAGTAAACTGTGGTGTCATCGGCGTACAAACCTATTTGGGTTCTTATGGAATCAGGCAGATCATTAATATATATCAGGAAGAGTGTAGGACCTAAGATGGAGCCTTGGGGGACACCTGCGTTTGTATGGTAGTTCTGAGAGGCATGTCCGTTTAATACCACTTTCATTGTGCGGTTAGAGAGGAATGACTGGATTAGTTCAAACAAATGTCCAGTTATACCATAGCTCCGCAGTTTACATAGAAGGCCAGCATGCCAAACTCTGTCGAACGCCTTAGATATATCCAATGCAACGGTTCGAGCTTCGCCATTCCTGTCGAGTGCCTGGTATATGTACTCGGTGATGGTCGTTAGCATATCAGCAGTAGACCTGGTGAAGCGGAAACCATATTGCTTGTCCGAGAGGAGCCTGTGTGCTGTGAGATGCTGAACCACCTCGGCGTTGATAATGGCTTCGAACACTTTGCCAAAGATCGGAAGAAGGCTGATAGGGCGGTAATTTGCAGGGTCAGAGGGTTCTCCAGTGTTTTTAAATATAGGAACTATAGAGGAAGATTTCCAACAGGCAGGAAAGCAGGAAGCAGATAGGCAGAGGTTGTAGAGCTTAGAAAGGATAGAGGAGAGTTCAGGGGCACATTTCTTTAAGACTATGGTTGGGATTCCGTCACCACCGCTCGCTTTGTGAGGGTCAAGTTTTAAGATTATCTTAGAGACAAGCGAAGGTGTAATGTGGACATCATTCAGTTGTGCCTCGGTTCTAGGTGAGAAGTCGGGTGTAAAAACTCCAGACGAGTCCAGACTCGAATTGTTCGAGAATCTGCGGGCAAAACATTCAGCCTTATCTGCTGGGGAGGTGAGGACCTCAAATTTGTTGATTAGCGGGGGTATTGTGGACTTGCTCTTGTTAAGTACTCTTTTACAGAGTCGCCAGTAGTCTTTAGAGCCGAATTTAGAGCATGCTATGCGTTGCTTCATTCTGGCAGCAAACAACATCTTAGCTTCGTTAAGTACCCTTTTACACTTATTACGAGCTGAAGTGAAAAGGCGCCTGTTTTGTTCCGACGCATAGTTACGATAAAGTCGGAAGAAATGATTCCGGTGGGCAATGGCAGCCGAACAAGCGGGTGAGAACCATGGAGACGAATGAGATTTAAGCTGGAATTTCCTAGCAGGGATGAAGGCATCAATGCCAGCCTTAACCCAGGAGGAGACCTCGGATGCACATTCTTCGATGGGAAGACTAAAGACGTTGTTCCAAGGGATGTCACAGAGGAAGTCTCGGAACGAATCCCAGTCTGCTCTTTGATAGCAGTATGATATTCTACTTGTCTGTGTTTCATGGGTCGGGCGGGAGTGGAGTGAAATATTGACGGACACTACAGTGTGGTCAGAGTTTCCAAGTGGGCAGAGTTGTCTGGTAGTGCAAGAGTCTGGGATGGAAGTGAAGCAGAGGTCTAGAAGTGAGTTCCTTCCGTTAGGGTTGTCGGAGAAACGCGTGGGGAAGTCCACTACTTGCGTAAGGGATTGGGTGATTGAAAAGTTCATGGTGTGGACACCAGCAGGGTCAGTGACAGCGTTCTTCAGCCACTTGGTGTGGTGGGCGTTAAAGTCACCAAACACGAATACATGGGCAGAGGGATGGGTAGAAATGGCTTTGTCAATATTGTCAGAAATGATGTCAAGTAACGAACAATCAGGGGAGGAAGGAGAGCGGTACAGAAAGAAGAGATAGCTAATCGAGCTGAGAAGTGAGAGGCGGAAGCACATGAAAGAATGATCTGGGGATTCAAAAGATGACACCCTAGCTAAGGGAAGGTGTTCGCTGACATAGACACCAAGCCCATGCATATGAACATTGGAGTCCTTCCTGAAGAGGGGAAGGTAGCCAGGAACGCAGAACTCAGATGAGGGGATAGAAGGGTTAAGATTAGTTTCACATAGGGCTAATATATCAGGTGAGTTATTATGGAGGAAAGAATCTACGCTGGGGAAGTTGGTGCGGATGCCGCGTATGTTAGTGAAAGAGATGCAGACAGGTTTGGGCGTTTTCAAATGAGCTGGTTTAGTTTTGTTATTATGTTTGCTTTTTTCCATAGTAATTCAGTTAAAGGAGTGGTCTTAGAATAGAATCAGTCGGTCAATCATTTGCAACTTGTGAAGGATGGAGACTGGCGCGGCCTACAACATAATGTGGCCTCGGGGTTGCCCACCGAACGTTCATGCAGGGACGCCCGTCCATGCGCGATATGGCACTACAAGAACCCCGGTATTATTCAACTGTTGATCAGAGCGGCCTCTCAAGACGCTACGCAAGAGTTCGGGCTCCTAACTACCAGTCGGAAGCAGCAACCAGGAAACTGCCAACCCGGTACCCTCAGAATGTAAAGACTTTGCCACCATACTCCGTAACTGCAAAGAGCTTCCAGCTGAACTAACACCAAGACCAGAGAAAGGGGATGAACCGGGAACCCCTTCCTAAACAAGAAACAAGGTGATCACCTCTAAACTCATTCAAAAGAAGGGGGTGGAGTGTGAGACCGGGCGATAGTAGAAACTATCTACTCCAATTAAAAAAAAAAAAAAAAACAAGGAAAAAGTGACTGAGGCTTACAAAGTTTTAACTTAGTAAAAGTCGAAAATACCCTTGAATAGCAAAATTATTTACACAAATTAAGTGACGAAAAAAAAACAAAGACGGCCAAAAGACGAAAAAAAAAAATAAATAAATAAAATAATTTCCAAGAAATTTCACAAAAACAGACTGAAAAATGGACTGAATCCCGGTTGACTTACCACAAGCAGCTAACACTGTAAAGTTGATTTAATTCAATTTCTGAAGACAAAAATAGAAATTAAACCGTTTTTTACAGAATATAGTCGAGTTATGTTGCTTGCGTTCGCTTACCAAACCGTTAAGAATTCAATCTCTCGAAGACAGAAATTTAAATCTTCTACAAGACAAAACTAATGGAAATAATTGAACCGTGATGCTATTTATCATTAGTCGAAAATACCCTTGAATAGCAAAATTATTTACACAAATTAAGTGACAAAAAAAAAAAACAAAGACGGCCAAAAGACGAAAAAAAAAAATAAATAAATAAAATAATTTCCAAGAAATTTCACAAAAACAGACTGAAAAATGGACTGAATCCCGGTTGACTTACCACAAGCAGCTAACACTGTAAAGTTGATTTAATTCAATTTCTGAAGACAAAAATAGAAATTAAACCGTTTTTTACAGAATATAGTCGAGTTATGTTGCTTGCGTTCGCTTACCAAACCGTTAAGAATTCAATCTCTCGAAGACAGAAATTTAAATCTTCTACAAGACAAAACTAATGGAAATAATTGAACCGTGATGCTATTTATCATTAGTCGAAAATACCCTTGAATAGCAAAATTATTTACACAAATTAAGTGACAAAAAAAAAAAACAAAGACGGCCAAAAGACGAAAAAAAAAAATAAATAAATAAAATAATTTCCAAGAAATTTCACAAAAACAGACTGAAAAATGGACTGAATCCCGGTTGACTTACCACAAGCAGCTAACACTGTAAAGTTGATTTAATTCAATTTCTGAAGACAAAAATAGAAATTAAACCGTTTTTTACAGAATATAGTCGAGTTATGTTGCTTGCGTTCGCTTACCAAACCGTTAAGAATTCAATCTCTCGAAGACAGAAATTTAAATCTTCTACAAGACAAAACTAATGGAAATAATTGAACCGTGATGCTATTTATCATTAGTCGAAAATACCCTTGAATAGCAAAATTATTTACACAAATTAAGTGACAAAAAAAAAAACAAAGACGGCCAAAAGACGAAAAAAAAAAATAAATAAATAAAATAATTTCCAAGAAATTTCATAAAAACAGACTGAAAAATGGACTGAATCCCGGTTGACTTACCACAAGCAGCTAACACTGTAAAGTTGATTTAATTCAATTTCTGAAGACAAAAATAGAAATTAAACCGTTTTTTACAGAATATAGTCGAGTTATATTACGGCTATTTGTTCATTAGGGGTAATGGATAATAGTACCATGGTATTGAATAATTTCCATTAACTTTGTCTGCTTTTGATGTATGAAAATATAATTACTTCTTTTCTTATATTACGGCTATTTGTTCATTAGGGGTAATGGATAATAGTACCATGGTATTGAATAATTTCCATTAACTTTGTCTGCTTTTGATGTATGAAAATATAATTACTTCTTTTCCTATATTACGGCTATTCGTTCATTAGGGGTAATGGATAATAGTACCATGGTATTGAATAATTTCCATTAACTTTGTCTGCTTTTGATGTATGAAAATATAATTACTTCTTTTCCTATATTACGGGTATTTGTTCATTAGGGGTAATGGATAATAGTACCATGGTATTGAATAATTTCCATTAACTTTGTCTGCTTTTGATGTATGAAAATATAATTACTTCTTTTCCTATATTACGGCTATTTGTTCATTAGGGGTAATGGATAATAGTACCATGGTATTGAATAATTTCCATTAACTTTGTCTGTTTTTGATGTATGAAAATATAATTACTTCTTTTCCTATATTACGGCTATTTGTTCATTAGGGGTAATGGATAATAGTACCATGGTATTGAATAATTTCCATTAACTTTGTCTGTTTTTGATGTATGAAAATATAATTACTTCTTTTCCTATATTACGGCTATTTGTTCATTAGGGGTAATGGATAATAGTACCATGGTATTGAATAATTTCCATTAACTTTGTCTGCTTTTGATGTATGAAAATATAATTACTTCTTTTCTTATATTACGGCTATTTGTTCATTAGGGGTAATGGATAATAGTACCATGGTATTGAATAATTTCCATTAACTTTGTCTGCTTTTGATGTATGAAAATATAATTACTTCTTTTCCTATATTACGGCTATTCGTTCATTAGGGGTAATGGATAATAGTACCATGGTATTGAATAATTTCCATTAACTTTGTCTGCTTTTGATGTATGAAAATATAATTACTTCTTTTCCTATATTACGGGTATTTGTTCATTAGGGGTAATGGATAATAGTACCATGGTATTGAATAATTTCCATTAACTTTGTCTGCTTTTGATGTATGAAAATATAATTACTTCTTTTCCTATATTACGGCTATTTGTTCATTAGGGGTAATGGATAATAGTACCATGGTATTGAATAATTTCCATTAACTTTGTCTGTTTTTGATGTATGAAAATATAATTACTTCTTTTCCTATATTACGGCTATTTGTTCATTAGGGGTAATGGATAATAGTACCATGGTATTGAATAATTTCCATTAACTTTGTCTGCTTTTGATGTATGAAAATATAATTATTTCTTTTCCTATATTACGGGTATTTGTTCATTAGGGGTAATGGATAATAGTACCATGGTATTGAATAATTTCCATTAACTTTGTCTGCTTTTGATGTATGAAAATATAATTACTTCTTTTTCCTATATTACGGCTATTTGTTCATTAGGGGTAATGGATAATAGTACCATGGTATTGAATAATTTCCATTAACTTTGTCTGCTTTTGATGTATGAAAATATAATTAATTCTTTTCCTATATTACGGGTATTTGTTCATTAGGGGTAATGGATAATAGTACCATGGTATTGAATAATTTCCATTAACTTTGTCTGCTTTTGATGTATGAAAATATAATTACTTCTTTTCCTATATTACGGCTATTTGTTCATTAGGGGTAATGGATAATAGTACCATGGTATTGAATAATTTCCATTAACTTTGTCTGCTTTTGATGTATGAAAATATAATTACTTCTTTTCCTATATTACGGCTATTTGTTCATTAGGGGTAATGGATAATAGTACCATGGTATTGAATAATTTCCATTAACTTTGTCTGCTTTTGATGTATGAAAATATAATTACTTCTTTTCCTATATTACGGCTATTTGTTCATTAGGGGTAATGGATAATAGTACCATGGTATTGAATAATTTCCATTAACTTTGTCTGCTTTTGATGTATGAAAATATAATTACTTCTTTTCCTATATTACGGCTATTTGTTCATTAGGGGTAATGGATAATAGTACCATGGTATTGAATAATTTCCATTAACTTTGTCTGCTTTTGATGTATGAAAATATAATTACTTCTTTTCCTATATTACGGCTATTTGTTCATTAGGGGTAATGGATAATAGTACCATGGTATTGAATAATTTCCATTAACATTGTCTGTTTTTGATGTATGAAAATATAATTACTTCTTTTCCTATATTACGGGTATTTGTTCATTAGGGGTAATGGATAATAGTACCATGGTATTGAATAATTTCCATTAACTTTGTCTGCTTTTGATGTATGAAAATATAATTACTTCTTTTCCTATATTACGGGTATTTGTTCATTAGGGGTAATGGATAATAGTACCATGGTATTGAATAATTTCCATTAACTTTGTCTGCTTTTGATGTATGAAAATATAATTACTTCTTTTCCTATATTACGGCTATTTGTTCATTAGGGGTAATGGATAATAGTACCATGGTATTGAATAATTTCCATTAACTTTGTCTGCTTTTGATGTATGAAAATATAATTACTTCTTTTCCTATATTACGGCTCTTTGTTCATTAGGGGTAATGGATAATAGTACCATGGTATTGAATAATTTCCATTAACTTTGTCTGTTTCTGATGTATGAAAATATAATTACTTCTTTTCCTATATTACGGGTATTTGTTCATTAGGGGTAATGGATAATAGTACCATGGTATTGAATAATTTCCATTAACTTTGTCTGTTTTTGATGTATGAAAATATAATTACATCTTTTCCTATATTACGGGTATTTGTTCATTAGGGGTAATGGATAATAGTACCATGGTATTGAATAATTTCCATTAACTTTGTCTGCTTTTGATGTATGAAAATATAATTACTTCTTTTCCTATATTACGGGTATTTGTTCATTAGGGGTAATGGATAATAGTACCATGGTATTGAATAATTTCCATTAACTTTGTCTGCTTTTGATGTATGAAAATATAATTACTTCTTTTCCTATATTACGGCTATTTGTTCATTAGGGTTAATGGATAATAGTACCATGGTATTGAATAATTTCCATTAACTTTGTCTGCTTTTGATGTATGAAAATATAATTACTTCTTTTCCTATATTACGGCTATTTGTTCATTAGGGGTAATGGATAATAGTACCATGGTATTGAATAATTTCCATTAACTTTGTCTGCTTTTGATGTATGAAAATATAATTACTTCTTTTCCTATATTACGGCTATTTGTTCATTAGGGGTAATGGATAATAGTACCATGGTATTGAATAATTTCCATTAACTTTGTCTGTTTTTGATGTATGAAAATATAATTACTTCTTTTCCTATATTACGGGTATTTGTTCATTAGGGGTAATGGATAATAGTACCATGGTATTGAATAATTTCCATTAACTTTGTCTGCTTTTGATGTATGAAAATATAATTACTTCTTTTCCTATATTACGGCTATTTGTTCATTAGGGGTAATGGATAATAGTACCATGGTATTGAATAATTTCCATTAACTTTGTCTGCTTTTGATGTATGAAAATATAATTACTTCTTTTCCTATATTACGGCTATTTGTTCATTAGGGGTAATGGATAATAGTACCATGGTATTGAATAATTTCCATTAACTTTGTCTGCTTTTGATGTATGAAAATAGAATTACTTCTTTTCCTATATTACGGCTATTTGTTCATTAGGGGTAATGGATAATAGTACCATGGTATTGAATAATTTCCATTAACTTTGTCTGTTTTTGATGTATGAAAATATAATTACTTCTTTTCCTATATTACGGGTATTTGTTCATTAGGGGTAATGGATAATAGTACCATGGTATTGAATAATTTCCATTAACTTTGTCTGCTTTTGATGTATGAAAATATAATTACTTCTTTTCCTATATTACGGCTATTTGTTCATTAGGGGTGATGGATAATAGTACCATGTGTCTGAATAATTTTTCCATTAACTTTGTCCTTTTTGATGTATGAAAATATAATTACTTCTTTTCCTATATTACACCGGCTATTTGTTCATTAGAACAATGGATAATAGTACCATGGTATTGAATAATTTCCCATTAACTTTGTCTGTACTTTTGGTCTTTATGAAAATATAATTACTTCTTTTTCTATATTACGGGTATTTGTTGTGGGGTAATGGATAATAGTACCATGGTATTGAATAATTTTATTAACTTTATGTTTTTGATGTATGAAAATATAATTCTTTTACTTTTCCTATATTAGAATTGTTGTTCATTAGGGGTAATGGATAATAGTACCATGGTGTTAATTATTCCGTAGCTTTATTACTTTTGATGTATGAAAATATAATTACTTGCTTTTCCTATATATTACGGGTATTTGTTCATTAGGGGTAATGGATAATAGTACCATGGTATTGAATAATTTCCATTAAATTTGTCTGCTTTTGATGTGTAAATATAATTACTTCTTTTCCTATATTACAGCTATTTGTTCAGTAAGGAGGTAATGGATAATAGTACCATGGTATTGAATAATTTCCATTAACTTTGTCTGCTTTTGATGTATGAAAATATAATTACTTCTTTTCCTATATTACGGCCTATTTGTTCATTAGGGGTAATGGATAATAGTACCATGGTATTGAATAATTTCCATTAACTTTGTCTGTTTGATGTATGAAAATATAATTACTTCTTTTCCTATATTACGGTATTTGTTCATTAGGGGTAATGGATAATAGTACCATGGTATTGAATAATTTCCATTAACTTTGTCTGTTTTGATGTATGAAAATATAATTACTTCTTTTCCTATATTACGGCTATTTGTTCGTAGGGGTAATGGATAATAGTACCATGGTATTGAATAATTTTCCATTAACTTTATCTGTTTTTGATGTATGAAAATATAATTACTTCTTTTCCCTGTTGCGGCTATTTGTTCATTGAGGGGTAATGGATGTAATAGTACCATGGTGATAGAATAATTTCCATTAACTTTGTCTGTTTTGATGTATGAAAATGTAATTACTTCTTTTCCTATATTACGGCTATTTGTTCATTAGGGGTAATGGATAATAGTACCATGGTATTGAATAATTTCCATTAACTTTGTCTGTTTTTGATGTATGAAAATATAATTACTTCTTTTCCTATATTACGGCTATTTGTTCGTGGGTAATGGATAATAGTACCATGGTATTGAATAATTTCCATTAACTTTGTCTGCTTTTGATGTATGAAAATATAATTACTTCTTTTTTTCTATGTGCAGCTATTTGTTCATTAGGGGTAATGGATAATAGTACCATGGTATTGAATAATTTCCATTAACTTTGTCTGCTTTTGATGTATGAAAATGCAATTACTTCTTTTCCTATATTACGGGTATTTGTTCATTAGGGGTAATGGATAATAGTACCATGGTATTGAATAATTTCCATTAACTTTGTCTGCTTTTGATGTATGAAAATATAATTACTTCTTTTCCTATATTACGGCTATTTGTTCATTAGAGTTAATGGATAATAGTACCATAGTATTGAATAATTTCCATTAAATTTGTCACTTTTGATGTACTTGAAAAATAATTACTTCTTTTCCTATATTACGACTGTTGTTCATTAGGAGTAATGGATAATAGTACCATGGTATTGAATAATTTCCATTAACTTTGTCTTACTTTTGATGTATGAAAATATAATTACTTCTTTTCCTATATTACGTCTATTTGTTCATTAGGGGTAATGGATAATAGTACCATGGTATTGAATAATTTCCATTAACTTTGTCTGCTTTTGATGTATGAAAATATAATTACTTCTTTTCCTATATTACGGGTATTTGTTCATTAGGGGTAATGGATAATAGTACCATGGTATTGAATAATTTCCATTAACTTTGTCTGCTTTTGATGTATGAAAATATAATTACTTCTTTTCCTATATTACGGCTATTTGTTCATTAGGGGTAATGGATAATAGTACCATGGTATTGAATAATTTCCATTAACTTTGTCTGATTTGATGTATGAAAATATAATTACTTCTTTTCCTATATTACGGCTATTTGTTCATTAGGGGTAATGGATAATAGTACCATGGTATTGAATAATTTCCATTAACTTTGTCTGTTTTTGATGTATGAAAATATAATTACTTCTTTTCCTATATTACGGCTATTTGTTCATTAGGGGTAATGGATAATAGTACCATGGTATTGAATAATTTCCATTAACTTTGTCTGTTTTTGATGTATGAAAATATAATTACTTCTTTTCCTATATTACGGCTATTTGTTCATTAGGGGTAATGGATAATAGTACCATGGTATTGAATAATTTCCATTAACTTTGTCTGTTTTTGATGTATGAAAATATAATTACTTCTTTTCCTATATTACGGCTATTTGTTCATTAGGGGTAATGGATAATAGTACCATGGTATTGAATAATTTCCATTAAATTTGTCTGCTTTTGATGTATGAAAATATAATTAATTCTTTTCCTATATTACGGGTATTTGTTCATTAGGGGTAATGGATAATAGTTCCATGGTATTGAATAATTTCCATTAACTTTGTCTGTTTTTTGATGTATGAGAAAATATAATTACTTCTTTTCCTATAATACGGCTATTTGTTCATTAGGGGTAATGGATAATAGTACCATGGTATTAAGATAATTTCATTAACTTTGTCTGCTTTGGATGTATGAAAATATAATTACTTCTTTTCTTATATTACGGCTATTTGTTCATTAGGAATTAATGGATAATAGTACCATGGTATTGAATAATTTCCATTAACTTTGTCTGCTTTTGATGTATGAAAATATAATTACTATTTTCCTATATTACGGGTATTTGTTCATTAGGGGTAATGGATAATAGTACCATGGTATTGAATAATTTCCATTAACTTTGTCTTGCTTTTGATGTATG
This sequence comes from Ascarosepion bandense, assembly GCA_037127315.1. Lineage (NCBI taxonomy): Eukaryota > Metazoa > Mollusca > Cephalopoda > Sepiida > Sepiidae > Ascarosepion > Ascarosepion bandense. The sequence continues at coordinate 179,487 of JBBBDQ010001406.1, read as the reverse complement.
AAAATATAATTACTTCTTTTCCTATATTACGGCTATTTGTTCATTAGGGGTAATGGATAATAGTACCATGGTATTGAATAATTTCATTAACTTTGTCTGTTTTGATGTATGAAAATATAATTACTTCTTTTCCTATATTACGGCTATTTGTTCGACTAGGGGTAATGGATAATAGTACCATGGTATTGAATAATTTCCATTAACTTTGTCCTGTTTTGATGTATGAAAATATAATTACTTCTTTTCCTATGTTAGCTATTTGTTCATTAGGGGTAATGGATAATAGTACCATGGTATTGAATAATTTCCATTAACTTTGTCTGTTTTTGATGTATGAAAATATAATTACTTCTTTTCCTATATTACGGGTATTTGTTCATTAGGGGTAATGGATAATAGTACCATAGTATTGAATAATTTCCATTAACTTTGTCTGTTTTTGATGTATGAAAATGTAATTAATTCTTTTCCTATATTACGGCTATTTGTTCATTAGGGGTAATGGATAACTTAGTACCATGGTATTGAATAATTCATTAACTTTGTCTGTTTTTGATGTGTAAATATAATTACTTCTTTTCCTATATTACAGCTATTTGTTCATTAGGGGTAATGGATAAACTAGTACCATGGTATTGAATAATTTCCATTAACTTTGTCTGCTTTTGATGTGAAAATATATTCCTTTTTTCCTGTTACGGCTATTTGTTCATTAGGGGTAATGGATAATAGTACCATATTCTGAATAATTTCCATTAATTTTTGTCTGCTTTTGATGTATGAAAATATAGTCGCCTTTTCTATATTACGGCTATTTGTTCATTAGGGGTAATGGATAATAGTACCGAGTGATGAATAATTTCATGCTTTGTCTGTACGATGTATGAAAATATAATTACTTCTTTTCCTATATTACGGCTATTTGTTCAGTAGGGGTAATGGATAATAGTACCATGTTATTGAATAATTTCCATTAACTTTGTCTGTTTGATGTATGAAAATATAATTACTTCTTTTCCTATATTACGGCTATTTGTTCATTAGGGTAATGGATAATAGTACCATGGTATTGATCATTTCCATTAACTTTGTCTGTTTTTGATGTATGAAAATATAATTACTTCTTTTCCTATATTACGGCTATTTGTTCATTAGGGGTAATGGATAATAGTACCATAGTGAATAATTTCCATTAACTTTGTCTGCTTTTGATGTATGAAAATATAATTACTTTATTTTTTCCTATATTACGGGTATTTATTTCATTAGGGAGTGATGGATAATAGTACCATAGTGATGAATAATTTCATTAACTTTGTCTGCTTTTGATGTATGAAAATATAATTACTTCTTTCCTATATTACGGGTATTTGTTCATTAGGGGTAATGGATAATAGTACCATGGTATTGAATAATTTCCATTAACTTTGTCTGTTTTTGATGTATGAAAATATAATTACTTCTTTTTTCCTATATTACGGGTATTTGTTCATTAGGGGTAATGGATAATAGTACCATGGTATTGAATAATTTTCCATTAACTTTGTCTGCTTTTGATGTATGAAAATATAATTACTTCTGCTACTGCTCGTACGGCTATTTGTTCATTAAGGGTAATGGATAATGAGCCTGCATGGTATTGAATAATTTTCATTAACTTTGTCTGTTTTTGATGTATGAAAATATAATTACTTCTTTTCCTATATTACGGCTATTTGTTCATTAGGGGTAATGGATAATAGTACCATGGTATTGAATAATTTCCATTAACTTTGTCTGTTTTTGATGTATGAAAATATAATTACTTCTTTTCCTATATTACGGCTATTTGTTCATTAGGTAATGGATAATATTTATGGTATTGAATAATTTCCATTAACTTTGTCTGCTTTTGATGTATGAAAATATGACTGTTGCCTATATTACGGGTATTTGTTCATTAGGGGTAATGGATAATAGTGCTGTGGTGAATAATTCCATTAACTTTGTCTGCTTTGATGTACTTGAAAATATAATTACTTCTTTTTCTATATTACGGGTATTTGTTCTAGTAGGGGTAATGGATAATAGTACCATGGTATTCGAATAATTTCCATTAACTTTGTCTGTTTTTGATGTATGAAAATATAATTACTTCTTTTCTATATTACGGCTATTTGTTCATTGAGGTAATGGATAATAGTACCATGGTATTGAATAATTTCCATTAACTTTGTCTGTGCTTTTGATGTTGTAAATATAGGTATTGCCTATATTACGGCTATTTTGTTCATTAGGGGTAATGGATAATAATTACATGGTGATGAATAATTTCCATTAACTTTGTCTGCTTTTGATGTGTAAGAAAATATAATTACTTCTTTTCCTATATTATAATTTGTTCATTAGGGGTATTAATGGATAATAGTACCATGGTATTGAATAATTTCCATTAACTTTGTCTGCTTTTGATGTATGAAAATATAATTACTTCTTTTCCTATATTACGGTGTTGTTCATTTAAAGACAATGAATGGTAATAGTATACATAATTATTGAATAATTTCATTAACTTTGTCTGTTTTTGATGTAACATGAAAATATAATTACTTCTTTTCCTATATTACGGCTATTTTGTTCATTAGGGTAATGGATAATAGTACCATGTGTGAATATTTCCATTAACTTTGTCTGCTTTTGATGTGTAAGAAAATATAATTACTTCTTTTCCTATATTACGGCTATTTGTTCAGTAGGTAATGGATAATAGTACCATGGTATTGAATAGTGCCATTAACTTTGTCTGTTTTTGATGTATGAAAATATAATTACTTCTTTTCCTATATTACGGGTATTTGTTCATTAGGGGTAATGGATAATAGTACCATGAGTATTGAATAATTTTCCATTAACTTTGTCTGCTTTTGATGTATGAAAATATAATTACTTCTTTTTCCTATATTACGGCTATTTGTTCGTGAGGTAATGATTAATATTCACCATAGTATTGAATAATTTCAATTTAACTTTGTCTGCTTTTGATGTATGAAAATATAATTACTTCTTTTTCTATATTACGGGTATTTGTTCATTAGGGGTAATGGATAATAGTACCATAGTATTGTATAATTTCCATTAAATTTGTCTGCTTTGGTGTATGAAAATATAATTACTTCTTTTCCTATATTACGGGTATTTGTTCATTAGGGCTAATGGATAATAGTACCATGGTATTGAATAATTTCCATTAACTTTGTCTGTTTTTGATGTATGAAAATATAATTACTTCTTTTCCTATATTACGGCTATTTGTTCATTAGGGGTAATGGATAATAGTACCATGGTATTGAATAATTTCCATTAACTTTGTCTGCTTTTGATGTATGAAAATATAATTACTTCTTTTCCTATATTACGGGTATTTGTTCATTAGGGGTAATGGATAATAGTACCATGGTATTGAATAATTTCCATTAACTTTGTCTGCTTTTGATGTATGAAAATATAATTACTTCTTTTCCTATATTACGGCTATTTGTTCATTAGGGGTAATGGATAATAGTACCATGGTATTGAATAATTTCCATTAACTTTGTCTGCTTTTGATGTATGAAAATATAATTACTTCTTTTCCTATATTACGGGTATTTGTTCATTAGGGGTAATGGATAATAGTACCATGGTATTGAATATTTTCCATTAACTTTGTCTGCTTTTGATGTATGAAAATATAATTACTTCTTTTCCTATATTACGGTATTTGTTCATTAGGGGTAATGGATAATAGTACCATGGTATTGAATAATTTCCATTAACTTTGTCTGTTTTTGATGTATGAAAATATAATTATTTCTTTTCCTATATTACGGCTATTTGTTCATTAGGGGTAATGGATAATAGTACCATGGTATTGAATAATTTCCATTAACTTTGTCTGCTTTTGATGTATGAAAATATAATTACTTCTTTTCCTATATTACGGCTATTTGTTCATTAGGGGTAATGGATAATAGTACCATGGTATTGAATAATTTCCATTAACTTTGTCTGTTTTTGATGTATGAAAATATAATTACTTCTTTTCCTATATTACGGCTATTTGTTCATTAGGGGTAATGGATAATAGTACCATGGTATTGAATAATTTCCATTAATTTGTCTGTTTTTGATGTATGAAAATATAATTACTTCTTTTCCTATATTACGGCTATTTGTTCATTAGGGGTAATGGATAATAGTACCATGGTATTGAATAATTTCCATTAACTTTGTCTGCTTTTGATGTATGAAAATATAATTACTTCTTTTCCTATATTACGGCTATTTGTTCATTAGGGGTAATGGATAATAGTACCATGGTATTGAATAATTTCCATTAACTTTGTCTGCTTTTGATGTATGAAAATATAATTACTTCTTTTCCTATATTACGGGTATTTGTTCATTAGGGGTAATGGATAATAGTACCATGGTATTGAATAATTTCCATTAACTTTGTCTGCTTTTGATGTATGAAAATATAATTACTTCTTTTCCTATATTACGGCTATTTGCTCATTAGGGGTAATGGATAATAGTACCATGGTATTGAATAATTTCCATTAACTTTGTCTGCTTTTGATGTATGAAAATATAATTACTTCTTTTCCTATATTACGGCTATTTGTTCATTAGGGGTAATGGATAATAGTACCATGGTATTGAATAATTTCCATTAACTTTGTCTGCTTTTGATGTATGAAAATATAATTACTTCTTTTCCTATATTACGGGTATTTGTTCATTAGGGGTAATGGATAATAGTACCATGGTATTGAATAATTTCCATTAAATTTGTCTGCTTTGGTGTATGAAAATATAACTGCTTCTTTTCCTATATTACGGGCATTGTTCATTAGGGCTAATGGATAATAGTACCATAGTATTGAATAATTTCCATTAACTTTGTCTGTTTTTGATGTAGCCGAAAAAATATAAATTCTTTATCTTTCCTATATATTACGGCTATTTGTTCATTAGGGGTAATGGATAATAGTACCATGGTGATGAATAATTTCCATTAACTTTTGTCTGCTTTTGATGTATGAAAATATAATTACCGCCTTTTCCCTATATTACGGGTATTTGTTCATTAGGGGTAATGGATAATAGTACCATGGTATTGAATAATTTCCATTAACTTTGTCTGCTTTTGATGTAGAAAATATAATTACTTCTTTTCCTATATTACAGCTATTTGTTCATTAGGGTAATGGATAATAGTACCATGGTATTGAATAATTTCATTAACTTTGTCTGCTTTTGATGTATGAAAAATATAATTACTTCTTTTCCTATATTACGGTGTTGTTCATTAGGGGTAATGGATAATAGTACCATGGTATTAAATATTTTCATTAACTTTGTCTGCTTTTGATGTATGGATATATAATTACTTCTTTTCCTATATTACGGCTATTTGTTCATTGGGGGTAATGGATAATAGTACCATGGTATTGAATAATTTCCATTAACTTTGTCTGTTTTTGATCCTGTGAAAAATATAATTACTTCTTTTCCTATATTACGGCTATTTGTTCATTAGGGGTAATGGATAATAGTACCATGGTTGAATAATTTCCATTAACTTTGTCTGCTTTTGATGTATGAAAATATAATTACTTCTTTTCCTATATTACGGCTATTTGTTCATTGGAGGTAATGGATAATAGTACCATGGTATTGAATAATTTCCATTACTTTGTCTGTTTTTGATGTGCAGAAAATATAATTACTTCTTTTCCTATATTACGGCTATTTGTTCATTAAGGTAATGGATAATAGTACCATGGTATTGAATAATTTCATTAACTTTGTCTGTTTTTGATGTATGAAAATATAATTACTTCTTTCCTATATTACAGCTGTTGTTCATTAGGGGTAATGGATAATAGTACCATGGTCGTGAATAATTTCCCATTAACTTTGTCTGCTTTTGATGTATGAAAATATAATTACTTCCTTTTCCTATATTACGGCTGTTGTTCATTAGGGGTAATGGATAATAGTACCATAGTATTGAATAATTTCCATTAACTTTGTCTGCTTTTGATGTATGAAAATATAATTACTCCTTTTCCTATATTACGGGTATTTTGTTCATTGAGGTAATGGATAATAGTACCATAGTGTTGAATAATTTCCATTAACTTTGTCTGCTTTTGATGTATGAAAATATAATTACTTCTTTTCCTATATTACGGCTGTTGTTCATTAGGGGTAATGGATAATAGTACCATGGTATTGAATAATTTCCATTAACTTTGTCTGTTTTGATGTATGAAAATATAATTACTTCTTTTCCTATATTACGGCTATTTGTTCGTACGGGGTAATGGATAATAGTACCATGGTATTGAATAATTTCCATTAACTTTGTCTGCTTTTGATGTATGAAAATATAATTACTTCTTTTCCCTATATTTTTATTTATTTGTTCAAGTAGGGTAATGGATAATAGTACCATGGTATTGAACAATTTCCATTAACTTTGTCTGCTTTTGATGTATGAAAATATAATTGTACTTCTTTTCCTATTGCAGCTGTTGTTCATTAGGAGTAATGGATAATAGTACCATGGTATTGAATAATTTCCATTAACTTTGTCTGTTTGATGTATGAAAATATAATTACTTCTTTTCCTATATTACAGCTATTTGTTCATTAGAAATTAATGGATAATAGTACCATGGTATTGAATAATTTCCATTAACTTTGTCTGCTTTTGATGTATGAAAATATAATTACTTCTTTTCCTATATTACGGCTATTTGTTCATTAGAGGTAATGGATAATAGTACCATAATTATTGAATAATTTCCATTAACTTTGTCTGTTTTTGATGTATGAAAATATAATTACTTCATTTCCTATATTACGGCTATTTGTTCATTAGGGGTAATGGATAATAGTACCATGGTATTGAATAATTTCCATTAATTTTGTCTGCTTTTGATGTATGAAAATATAATTACTTCTTTTCCTATATTACGGCTATGTGTTCATTAGGGTTAATGGATAATAGTACCATGCTATTGAATAATTTCCATTAACTTTGTCTGTTTTTGATGTATGAAAATATAATTACTTCTTTTCCTATATTACGGCTATTTGTTCATTAGGGGTAATGGATAATAGTACCATGGTATTGAATAATTTCCATTAACTTTGTCTGTTTTTGATGTATGAAAATATAATTACTTCTTTTCCTATATTACGGCTATTTGTTCATTAGGGGTAATGGATAATAGTACCATGGTATTGAATAATTTCCATTAACTTTGTCTGCTTTTGATGTATGAAAATATAATTACTTCTTTTCCTATATTACGGCTATTTGTTCATTAGGGGTAATGGATAATAGTACCATGGTATTGAATAATTTCCATTAACTTTGTCTGTTTTTGATGTATGAAAATATAATTACTTCTTTTCCTATATTACGGCTATTTGTTCATTAGGGGTAATGGATAATAGTACCATGGTATTGAATAATTTCCATTAATTTGTCTGTTTTTGATGTATGAAAATATAATTACTTCTTTTCCTATATTACGGCTATTTGTTCATTAGGGGTAATGGATAATAGTACCATGGTATTGAATAATTTCCATTAACTTTGTCTGCTTTTGATGTATGAAAATATAATTACTTCTTTTCCTATATTACGGCTATTTGTTCATTAGGGGTAATGGATAATAGTACCATGGTATTGAATAATTTCCATTAACTTTGTCTGCTTTTGATGTATGAAAATATAATTACTTCTTTTCCTATATTACGGCTATTTGTTCATTAGGGGTAATGGATAATAGTACCATGGTATTGAATAATTTCCATTAACTTTGTCTGTTTTTGATGTATGAAAATATAATTACTTCTTTTCCTATATTACGGCTATTTGTTCATTAGGGGTAATGGATAATAGTACCATGGTATTGAATAATTTCCATTAACTTTGTCTGCTTTTGATGTATGAAAATATAATTACTTCTTTTCCTATATTACGGCTATTTGTTCATTAGGGGTAATGGATAATAGTGCCATGGTATTGAATAATTTCCATTAACTTTGTCTGTTTTTGATGTATGAAAATATAATTACTTCTTTTCCTATATTACGGCTATTTGTTCATTAGGGGTAATGGATAATAGTACCATGGTATTGAATAATTTCCATTAACTTTGTCTGCTTTTGATGTATGAAAATATAATTACTTCTTTTCCTATATTACGGCTATTTGTTCATTAGGGGTAATGGATAATAGTACCATGGTATTGAATAATTTCCATTAACTTTGTCTGCTTTTGATGTATGAAAATATAATTACTTCTTTTCCTATATTACGGCTATTTGTTCATTAGGGGTAATGGATAATAGTACCATGGTATTGAATAATTTCCATTAACTTTGTCTGCTTTTGATGTATGAAAATATAATTACTTCTTTTCCTATATTACGGCTATTTGTTCATTAGGGGTAATGGATAATAGTACCATGGTATTGAATAATTTCCATTAACTTTGTCTGCTTTTGATGTATGAAAATATAATTACTTCTTTTCCTATATTACGGCTATTTGTTCATTAGGGGTAATGGATAATAGTACCATGGTATTGAATAATTTCCATTAACTTTGTCTGCTTTTGATGTATGAAAATATAATTACTTCTTTTCCTATATTACGGCTATTTGTTCATTAGGGGTAATGGATAATAGTACCATGGTATTGAATAATTTCCATTAACTTTGTCTGCTTTTGATGTATGAAAATATAATTACTTCTTTTCCTATATTACGGGTATTTGTTCATTAGGGGTAATGGATAATAGTACCATGGTATTGAATAATTTCCATTAACTTTGTCTGCTTTTGATGTATGAAAATATAATTACTTCTTTTCCTATATTACGGCTATTTGTTCATTAGGGGTAATGGATAATAGTACCATGGTATTGAATAATTTCCATTAACTTTTTCTGTTTTTGATGTATGAAAATATAATTACTTCTTTCTCTATTACGGCTATTTGTTCATTGGGGGTAATGGATAATAATTACCATGGTATTGAATAATTTCCATTAACTTTGTCTGTTTTTGATGTATGAAAAATATAATTACTTCTTTTCCTATATTACGGGTATTTGTTCATTAGGGGTAATGGATAATAGTACCATGGTATTGAATAATTTCCATTAACTTTGTGTTTTTGATGTATGAAAATATAATTACTTCTTTTCCTATATTACGGCTATTTGTTCGTGGGGGTAATGGATAATAGTACCATGGTATTTGAATATTCCATTAACTTTGTCTGCTTTTGATGTATGAAAATATAATTACTTCTTTTCCTATATTACAGCTATTTGTTCATTAGGGGTAATGGATAATAGTACCATGGTATTGAATAATTTCCATTAACTTTGTCTGCTTTTGATGTATGAAAATATAATTACTTCTTTTCCTATATTACGGCTATTTCTTCATTAGGGGTAATGGATAATAGTACCATGGTATTGAATAATTTCATTACTTTTATGCTGCTTTTGATGTATGAAAATATAATTACTTCTTTTCCTATATTACGGCTATTTGTTCATTAAGGTAATGGATAATAGTACCATGGTATTGAATAATTTCCATTAACTTTGTCTATTTTTGATGTATGAAAAATATAATTACTTCTTTTCCCTATATTACGGCTATTTGTTCATTAGGGGTAATGGATAATAGTACCATGGTATTGAATAAATTTCATTAACTTTGTCTGTTTTTGATGTATGAAAATATAATTACTTCTTTTCCTATATTACGGGTATTTGTTCATTAGGGGTAATGGATAATAGTACCATGGTATTGAATAATTTCCATTAACTTTGTCTGTTTTTGATGTATGAAAATATAATTACTTCTTTTCCTATATTACGGCTATTTGTTCATTAGGGGTAATGGATAATAGTACCATGGTATTGAATAATTTCCATTAACTTTGTCTGCTTTTGATGTATAAAAGTAATTACTTCTTTTCCTATATTACGGCTATTTGTTCATTAGGGGTAATGGATAATAGTACCATGGTATTGAATAATTTCCATTAAATTTGTCTGCTTTTGATGTATGAAAATATAATTACTTCTTTTCCTATATTACGGGTATTTGTTCATTAGGGGTAATGGATAATAGTACCATGGTATTGAATAATTTCCATTAAATTTGTCTGCTTTTGATGTATGAAAATATAATTACTTCTTTTCCTATATTACGGCTATTTGTTCATTAGGGGTAATGGATAATAGTACCATGGTATTGAATAATTTCCATTAACTTTGTCTGCTTTTGATGTATGAAAATATAATTACTTCTTTTCCTGTATTACGGGTATTTGTTCATTAGGGGTAATGGATAATAGTACCATGGTGATGAATAATTTCCATTAACTTTGTCTGTTTTTGATGTATGAAAATATAATTACTTCTTTTCATATTACGGCTATTTGTTCATTAGGGGTAATGGATAATAGTACCATGGTATTGAATAATTTCCATTAACTTTGTCTGTTTTTTTTGATGTATGAAAATATAATTACGTCTTTTCCTATATTACGGCTATTTCTTCATTAGGGGTAATGGATAATAGTACCATGGTATTGAATAATTTCCATTAACTTTGTCTACTTTTTGATGTATGAAAATATAATTACTTCTTTTCCTATATTACGGCTATTTGTTCATTAGGGGTAATGGATAATAGTACCATGAGTATTGAATAATTTCCATTAACTTTGTCTGCTTTTGATGTATGAAAATATAATTACTTCTTTTCCTATATTACGGCTATTTGTTCATTAGGGGTAATGGATAATAGTACCATGGTATTGAATAATTTCCATTAACTTTGTCTGCTTTTGATGTATGAAAATATAATTAATTCTTTTCCTATATTACGGCTATTTGTTCATTAGGGGTAATGGATAATAGTACCATGGTGATGAATAATTTCCATTAACTTTGTCTGCTTTTGATGTATGAAAATATAATTACTTCTTTTCCTATATTACGGCTATTTGTTCATTAGGGGTAATGGATAATAGTACCATGGTTTTGAATAATTTCCATTAACTTGTCTGCTTTTGATGTATGAAAATGTAATTAATTCTTTTCCTATATTACGGCTATTTGTTCATTAGGGGTAATGGATAATAGTACCATGGTATTGAATAATTTCCATTAACTTTGTCTGCTTTTGATGTATGAAAATATAATTACTTCTTTTCCTATATTACGGCTATTTGTTCATTAGGGGTAATGGATAATAGTACCATGGTATTGAATAATTTCCATTAACTTTGTCTGCTTTTGATGTATGAAAATATAATTACTTTTTCCTATATTACGGGTATTTGTTCATTAGGGGTAATGGATAATAGTACCATGGTATTGAATAATTTCCATTAACTTGTCTGCTTTTGATGTATGAAAATATAATACTTTTCCTATATTACGGCTATTTGTTCATTAGGGGTAATGGATAATAGTACCATGGTATTGAATAATTTCCATTAACTTTGTCTGCTTTTGATGTATGAAAATATAATTACTTTTCCTGTATTACGGGTATTTGTTCATTAGGGGTAATGGATAATAGTACCATGGTATTGAATAATTTCCATTAACTTTGTCTGTTTTTGATGTATGAAAATATAATTACTTTTTCCTATATTACGGCTATTAGGGGTAATGGCTAATAGTACCATGGTATTGAATAATTTCCATTAACTTTGTCTGTTTTTGATGTATGAAAATATAATTACGTCTTTTCCTATATTACGGCTATTTCTTCATTAGGGGTAATGGATAATAGTACCATGGTATTGAATAATTTCCATTAACTTTGTCTGCTTTTGATGTATGAAAATATAATTACTTCTTTTCCTATATTACGGCTATTTGTTCATTAGGGGTAATGGATAATAGTACCATGGTATTGAATAATTTCCATTAACTTTGTCTGCTTTTGATGTATGAAAATATAATTACTTCTTTTTCCTATATTACGGCTATTTGTTCATTAGGGGTAATGGATAATAGTACTATGGTATTGAATAATTTCATTAACTTTGTCTGGTTTTTGATGTATGAAAATATAATTAATTCTTTTTCCTAAGTATTACGGCTATTTGTTCATTAGGGTAATGGATAATAGTACCATGGTATTGAATAATTTCCATTAACTTTGTCTGCTTTTGATGTATGAAAATATAATTACTTCTTTTCCTATATTACGGCTATTTGTTCATTAGGGGTAATGGATAATAGTACCATGGTATTGAATAATTTCCATTAACTTTGTCTGCTTTTGATGTATGAAAAATATAATTACTTCTTTTCCTATATTACGGCTATTTGTTCATTAGGGGTAATGGATAATAGTACCATGGTATTGAATAATTTCCATTAACTTTTGTCTGCTTTTGATGTATGAAAATATAATTACTTCTTTTCCTATATTACGGCTATTTGTTCATTAGGGTAATGGATAATAGTACCATGGTATTGAATAATTTCCATTAACTTTGTCTGCTTTTGATGTATGAAAATATAATTACTTCTTTCCTATATTACGGCTATTTGTTCATTAGGGTAATGGATAATAGTACCATGGTATTGAATAATTTCCATTAACTTTGTCTGCTTTTGATGTATGAAAATATAATTACTTCTTTTCCTATATTACGGCTATTTGTTCATTAGGGGTAATGGATAATAGTACCATGGTATTGAATAATTTCCATTAACTTTTGTCTGCTTTTGATGTATGAAAATATAATTACTTCTTTTCCTATATTACGGCTATTTGTTCATTAGGGGTAATGGATAATAGTACCATGGTATTGAATAATTTCCATTAACTTTGTCTGCTTTTGATGTATGAAAAATATAATTACTTTTTCCTATATTACGGCTATTTGTTCATTAGGGGTAATGGATAATAGTACCATGGTATTGAATAATTTCCATTAACTTTGTCTTGCTTTTGATGTATGAAAATATAATTACTTCTTTTCCTATATTACGGCTATTTGTTCATTAGGGGTAATGGATAATAGTACCATGGTATTGAATAATTTCCATTAACTTTGTCTGCTTACGTATGAAAACATATTACTTTTTCCTATATTACGGCTATTTGTTCATTAGGGTAATGGATAATAGTACCATGGTATTGAATAATTTCCATTAACTTTGTCTGCTTTTGATGTATGAAAATATAATTACTTCTTTCATATTACGGCTATTTGTTCATTAGGGGTAATGGATAATAGTACCTTACGGTATTGAATAATTTCCATTAACTTTGTCTGCTTTTGATGTATGAAAATATAATTACTTCTTTTCCTATATTACGGCTATTTGTTCATTAGGGGTAATGGATAATAATACCATGGTATTGAATAATTTCCATTAACTTTGTCTGCTTTTGATGTATGAAAATATAATTACTTCTTTTCCTATATTACGGCTATTTGTTCATTAGGGGTAATGGATAATAGTACCATGGTATTGAATAATTTCCATTAACTTTGTCTGCTTTTGATGTATGAAAATAAAATTACTTCTTTTTCTCATATTACGGCTATTTTGTTCAATAGGGGTAATGGATAATAGCACTACGGTATTGAATACCTCCATTAAATTGTCTGCTTTTTGATGTATGAAAATATAATTACTTCTTTCTATATTACGGCTATTTGTTCATTAGGGGTAATGGATAATAGTACCATGGTATTGAATAATTTCCATTAACTTTTGTCTGCTTTTTGATGTATGAAAATATAATTACTTCTTTTCCTATATTACGGCTATTTGTTCATTAGGGGTAATGGATAATAGTACCATGGTATTGAATAATTTCCATTAACTTTGTCTGCTTTTGATGTATGAAAATATAATTACTTCTTTTTCCCATATTACGGCTATTTGTTCATTAGCGGTAATGGATAATAGTACTACGGTATTGAATACCTATTAACTTTGTCTGTTTTTGATGTATGAAAATATAATTACTTCTTTTCCTATATTACGGCTATTTGTTCATTAGGGTTAATGGATAATAGTACTACGGTATTGAATAATTTCCATTAACTTTGTCTGTTTTTGATGTATGAAAATACAATTACTTCTTTTCCTATATTACGGCTATTTGTTCATTAGGGGTAATGGATAATAGTGCACTATGGTATTGAATAATTTCCATTAACTTTGTCTGCTTTTGATGTATGAAAATATAATTACTTCTTTTCCTATATTACGGCTATTTGTTCATTAGGGGTAATGGATAATAGTACTATGGTATTGAATAATTTCCATTAACTTTGTCTGCTTTTGATGTATGAAAAATATAATTACTTCTTTTCCTATATTTTGGTATTTGTTCATTAGGGGTAATGGATAATAGTACCAAGGGTATTGAATAATTTCCATTAACTTTGTCTGCTTTTGATGTATGAAAATATAATTACTTCTTTTTCCTATATTACGGCTATTTGTTCATTAGGGTAATGGATAATAGTACCATGGTATTGAATAATTTCCATTAACTTTTGTCTGCTTTTGATGTATGAAAATATAATTACTTCTTTTCCTATATTACGGCTATTTGTTCATTAGTAATGGATAATAGTACCATGGTATTGAATAATTTCCATTAACTTTGTCTGGCTTTTGATGTATGAAAATATAATTACTTCTTTTCCTATATTACGGGTATTTGTTCATTGTGGGTAATGGATAATAGTACCATGGTATTGAATAATTTCATTAACTGTTCTGTTTTTGATGTATGAAAATATAATTACTTCTTTTTCCTATATTACGGCTATTTGTTCATTAGGGGTAATGGATAATAGTACTCATGGTATTGGAATAATTTCCATTAACTTTGTCTGCTTTTGATGTATGAAAATATAATTACTTCTTTTCCCTATATTGATGGCTATTTGTTCATTAGGGGTAATGGATAATAGTACCATGGTATTGAATAATTTCCATTAACTTTGTCTGCTTTTGATGTATGAAAATATAAATACTTCTTTTTCCTATATTACGGGTATTTGTTCATTAGGGGTAGTCGGATAATAGTACCATGGTATTGAATAATTTCCATTAACTTTGTCTGCTTTTGATGTATGAAAACAGAATTACTTTTCCATATTGGCGGCTATTTGTTCATTAGGGGTAATGGATAATAGTACCATGGTATTGAATAATTTCCATTAACTTTGTCTGCTTTTGATGTATGAAAATAGTTTCCTATATTACGGCTATTTGTTCATTAGGGGCAATGGATAATAGTACCATGGTATTGAATAATTTCCATTAATCCTTTGTCTGCTTTTGATGTATGAAAATATAATTACTTTTTCCTATATTACGGCTATTTGTTCATTAGGGGTAATGGATAATAGTACCATGGTATTGAATAATTTCCATTAACTTTGTCTGCTTTTGATGTATGAAAATATAATTACTTTCTTTTTCCTATATTACGGTATTTGTTCATTAGGGGTAATGGATATGGTACCATGGTATTGAATAATTTCCATTAACTTTGTCTGCTTTTGATGTATGAAAATATAATTTACATTACGGGTATTTGTTCCATTAGGGGTAATGGATAATAGTAATATGGTATTGAATAATTTCCATTAACTTCTTTGTCTGCTTTTGATGTATGAAAATATAATTACTTCTTTTCCTATATTACGGCTATTTATTGTATTAGGGGTAATGGATAATAGTACCATGGTATTGAATAATTTCCATTAACTTTGTCTGCTTTTGATGTATGAAAATATAATTACTTCTTTTCCTATATTACGTTGTCATCATTAGGGTAATGGATAATAGTACCATGGTATTGAATAATTTCATTAACTTTGTCTGCTTTTGATGTATGAAAATATAATTTACTTTTTCCTATATTACGGCTATTTGTTCATTAGGGGTAATGGACATTAGTACTGCATTGAATAATTTCCATTAACTTTGCTTTTAAACGTTTTTGATATATGAAAATATAAATTACTTCTTTCTCATATTACGGCTATTTGTTCATTAGGGGTAATGGATAATAGTACTCATGGTATTGAATAATTTCCATTAACTTTGTCTGCTTTTGATGTATGAAAATATAATTACTTCTTTTTCCTATATTACGGCTATTTGTTCATTAGGGTAATGGATAATAGTACTATGGCATTGAATAATTTCCATTAACTTTATCTGCTTTTGATGTATAGAAAATATAGTTACTTCTTTTTCTATATTACGGGTATTTGTTCATTAGGGTAATGGATAATAGTACCATGGTATTGAATAATTTCCATTAACTTTGTCTGCTTTTGATGTACTTGAAAAATATAATTAATTCTTTTCCTATATTACGGGTATTTGTTCATTAGGGGTAATGGATAATAGTACCATGGTATTGAATAATTTCAGTAACTTTGTCTGCTTTTGATGTATGAAAATATAATTACTTCTTTTCCTATATTACGGGTATTTGTTCATTAGGGGTAATGAACAACCATTACCATGGTATTGAATAATTTCCTCGCTTTGTCTGCTTTTGATGTATGAAAATATAATTACTTCTTTTCCTATATTACGGCTATTTGTTCATTAGGGGTAATGGATAATAGTACCATGGTATTGAATAATTTCCATTAACTTTGTCTGCTTTTGATGTATGAAAATATAATTACTTCCCTTTTCCTATATTACGGCTATTTGTTCATTAGGGGTAATGGATAATAGTACCATGGTATTGA
The DNA here is from genome assembly GCA_037127315.1 of Ascarosepion bandense. Taxonomy (NCBI): domain Eukaryota; kingdom Metazoa; phylum Mollusca; class Cephalopoda; order Sepiida; family Sepiidae; genus Ascarosepion; species Ascarosepion bandense. The sequence goes on along the minus strand of JBBBDQ010001406.1, from coordinate 162,641 downwards.
ATAATTTCCATTAACTTTGTCTGCTTTTGATGTATGAAAATATAATTTACTTCTTTTCCTATATTACGGCTATTTGTTCATTAGGGTAATGGATAATAGTACCATGGTATTGAATAATTTCCATTAACTTTGTCTGCTTTTGATGTATGAAAATATAATTACTTCTTTTCCTATATTACGGCTATTTGTTCATTAGGGGTAATGGATAATAGTACCATGGTATTGAATAATTTCCATTAACTTTGTCTGCTTTTGATGTATGAAAATATAATTACTTCTTTTCCTATATTACGGCTATTTGTTCATTAGGGGTAATGGATAATAGTACCATGGTATTGAATGATTTCCATTAACATCTGCTTTTGATGTATGAAAATATAATTACTTCTTTTCCTATATTACAGCTATTTGTTCATTAGGGTAATGGATAATAGTACCATGGTATTGAATAATTTCCATTAACTTTGTCTGCTTTTGATGTATGAAAATATAATTCTTCTTTTCCTATATTACGGCTATTTGTTCATTAGGGGTAATGGATAATAGTACCATATTGAATAATTTTCCATTAACTGTCTGCTTTTGATGTAAATATAATTACTTCTTGCCTATATTACGGCTATTTGTTCATTAGGGGCCGTGGATAATAGTACCATGGTGTTGAATAATTTCGTGCTCTACTTTGTCTGCTTTTGATATATGAAAATATAATTACTTCTTTTTCTATATTTAGCTATTTGTTCATTAGGGGTAATGGATAATAGTACCATGGTATTGAATAATTTCATTAATTTGTCTGCTTTTGATGTGAAAATATAATTACTTCTTTTCCTATATTACAGCTGTTGTTCATTAGGGGTAATGGATAATAGTACCATGGTATTGAATAATTTCCATTAACTTTGTCTGCTTTTGATGTATGAAAATATAATTACTTCTTTTCCCTATATATGCAGCTATTTGTTCATTAGGGGTAATGGATAATAGTACCATGGTATTGAATAATTTCCATTAACTTTGTCTGCTTTTGATGTATGAAAATATAATTACTTCTTTTCCTATATTACAGCTATTTGTTCATTAGGGGTAATGGATAATAATAACATGGTATTGAATAATTTCAGTAACTTTGTCTGCTTTTGATGTATGAAAATATAATTACTTCTTTTCCTATATTACGGCTATTTGTTCATTAGGGGTAATGGATAATAGTACCATGGTATTAGACCATTTTCCGTTAACTTTGTCTGCTTTTGATGTATGAAAATATAATTACTTCTTTTCCTATAATGCTATTTGTTCATTAGGGGTAATGGATAATAGTACCATGGTATTGAATAATTTCCATTAATTTGTCTGCTTTTGATGTATGAAAATATAATTACTTCTTTTCCTATATTACGGCTATTTGTTCATTAGCGGTAATGGATAATAGTACCATGGTATTGAATAATTTCCATTAACTTTGTCTGTTTTGATGTATGAAAATATAATTACTTCTTTTCCTATATTACAGCTTATTTATTTCATTACGGGTTAATGGATAATAGTACCATAGTATTGAATAATTTCCATTAACTTTGTCTGTTTTTGATGTATGAAAATATAATTACTTCTTTTCCTATATTACGTGTTGTTCATTAGGGTAATGGATAATAGTACCATGGTAGTGAATAATTTCAATTGCTTTGTCTGTTTTGATGTATGAAAATATAATTACTTCTTTTCCTATATTACGGCTATTTTGTTCATTAGGGGTAATGGATAATAGTACCATGGTATTGAATAATTTCCATTAACTTTGTCTGCTTTTGATGTATGAAAATATAATTACTTCTTTTCCTATTACGGCTATTTGTTCATTGGAGGTAATGGATAATAGTACCATAGTATTGAATAATTTCATGCTTTGTGTCTGCTTTTGATGTATGAAAATATAATTACTTCTTTTCCTATATTACGGCTATTTGTTCATTAGGGGTAATGGATAATAGTACCATAGTGATGAATAATTTCCATTAACTTTGTCTGCTTTTGATGTATGAAAATATAATTACTTCTTTTCCTATATGCAGCTATTTGTTCATTAGAGGTAATGGATAATAAATGCACATCCGGTATTGAATAATTTCCATTAACTTTGTCTGCTTTTGATGTATGAAAATATAATTACTTCTTTTCCTATATTACGGGTATTTGTTCATTAGGGGTAATGGATAATAGTACCATGGTATTGAATAATTTCCATTAACTTTGTCTGCTTTTGATGTATGAAAATATAATTACTTCTTTTCCTATATTACGGCTATTTGTTCATTAGGGGTAATGGATAAGCAGTACCATGGTATTGAATAATTTCCATTAACTTTGTCTGCTTTTGATGTATGAAAATATGATCTTCTTTTCCTATATTACGGCTATTTGTTCATTAGGGGTAATGGATAATAGTACCATGGTATTGAATAATTTCCATTAACTTTGTCTGCTTTTGATGTATGAAAATATAATTACTTCTTTTCCTATATTACGGGTGGCCACATTCATTAGGGGTAATGGATAATAGTACCATGGTATTGAATAATTTCCATTAACTTTGTCTGCTTTTGATGTATGAAAAATGTCATTACTTCTTTTCCCTGCTCTTGACTGTTGTTCATTAGGGATAATGGATAATAGTACCTGGTATTGAATAATTTCCATTAACTTTGTCTGCTTTTGATGTATGAAAATATAATTACTTCTTTTCCTATATTACGGCTATTTGTTCATTAGGGGTAATGGATAATAGTACCATGTTGATAAGACCATTCCATTAACTTTGTCTGCTTTTGATGTATGAAATGTAATTACTTCTTTTCCTATATTACGACTATTTGTTCATTAGGGTAATGGATAATAGTACCATGGTATTGAATAATTTCCATTAACTTTGTCTGCTTTTGATGTATGAAAAATGCAGTACTTCTTTTCCTATATTACGGGTATTTACATTCATTTAAATTAATGGATAATAGTACCATGGTATTGAATAATTTCCATTAACTTTGTCTGCTTTTGATGTATGAAAATATAATTACTTCTTTTCCTATATTACGGGTATTTGTTCATTAGGGGTAATGGATAATAGTACCATGAGTATTGAATAATTTCCATTAACTTTGTCTATTTTTGATGTATGAAAATATAATTACTTCTTTTCCTATATTACGGGTATTTGTTCATTAGGGGTAATGGATAATAGTACCATGGTATTGAATAATTTCCATTAACATTGTCTGCTTTTGATGTATGAAAATATAATTACTTCTTTTACTATATTACGGGTATTTGTTCATTAGGGGTAATGGATAATAGTACCATGGTATTGAATAATTTCCATTAACTTTGTCTGCTTTTGATGTAGAAAATATAATTACTTCTTTTTCTATTACGGGTGTTTGTTCATTAGGGGTAATGGATAATAGTACCATGGTATTGAATAATTTCCATTAACTTTGTCTGCTTTTGATGTATGAAAATATAATTACTTCTTTTCCTATATTACGGCTATTTGTTCGACAAGGGGTAATGGATAACTAGTACCATGGTATTGAATAATTTCCATTAACTTTGTCTGCTTTTGATGTATGAAAATATAATTACTTCTTTTCCTATATTACAGGTATTTGTTCATTAGGGGTAATGGATAATAGTACCATGGTATTGAATAATTTCCATTAACTTTGTCTGCTTTTGATGTATGAAAATATAATTACTTCTTTTCCTATATTACGGGTATTTGTTCATTGAGGTAATGGATAATAGTACCATGGTATTGAATAATTTCCATTAACTTTGTCTGCTTTTGATGTGTAGTATATTCACCTTTTCCTATATTACGGCTATTTGTTCATTAGGGGAATGGATAATAGTACCATGGTATTGAATAATTTCCATTAACTTTGTCTGCTTTTGATGTATGAAAATATAATTACTTCTTTTCCTATATTACGGGTATTTGTTCATTAGGGGTAATGGATAATAGTACCATGGTATTGAATAATTTCCATTAACTTTGTCTGCTTTTGATGTATGAAAATATAATTACTTCTTTTCCTATATTACGGCTATTTGTTCATTAGGGGTAATGGATAATAGTACCATGGTATTGAATAATTTCCATTAACTTTGTCTGCTTTTGATGTATGAAAATATAATTACTTCTTTTTCTATATTACGGGTATTTGTTCATTAGGGGTAATGGATAATAGTACCATGAGTATTGAATAATTTCCATTAACTTTGTCTGCTTGTAGTGTATGAAAATATAATTACACTTCTTTTCCTATATTACGGGTATTTGTTCATTAGGGGTAATGGATAATAGTACCATGGTATTGAATAATTTCCATTAATTTTGTCTGCTTTTGATGTATGAAAATATAATTACTTCTTTTCCTATATTACGGGTATTTGTTCATTAGGGGTAATGGATAATAGTACCATGGTATTGAATAATTTCCATTAACTTTGTCTGCTTTTGATGTATGAAAATATAATTACTTCTTTTCCTATATTACGGCTATTTGTTCATTAGAAATTATTGGATAATAGTACCATGGTATTGAATAATTTCCATTAACTTTGTCTGCTTTTGATGTATGAAAATATAATTACTTCTTTTCCTATAGTACGGCTATTTGTTCATTAGGGGTAATGGATAACCATTTTCATGGTATTGAATAATTTCCATTAACTTTGTCTGCTTTTGATATACTAAATATAATTACTTCTTTTCCTATATTACGGGTATTTGTTCATTAGGGGTAATGGATAATAGTACCATGGTATTGAATAATTTCCATTAACTTTGTCTGCTTTTGATGTATGAAAATATAATTACTTCTTTTCCTATATTACGGGTATTTGTTCATTAGGGGCAATGGATAATAGTACCATGGTATTGAATAATTTCCATTAATTTGTCTGCTTTTGATGTATGAAAATATAATTACTTCTTTTCCTATATTACGGCTATTTGTTCATTAGCGGTAATGGATAACTGATACAAGTATTGAATAATTTCCATTAACTTTGTCTGTTTTTGATGTATGAAAATATAATTACTTCTTTTCCTATATTACGGCTATTTGTTCCATTAGGGTTAATGGATAATAGTACCATGATATTGAATAATTTCCATTAACTTTGTCTGTTTTTGATGTATGAAAATATAATTACTTCTTTTCCTATATTACGGCTATTTGTTCATTAGGGGTAATGGATAATAGTACCATGGTATTGAATAATTTCCATTAACTTTGTCTGCTTTTGATGTATGAAAATATAATTACTTCTTTTTCTATATTACGGCTATTTATTCATTAGGGGTAATGGATAATAGTACCATGGTATTGAATAATTTCCATTAACTTTGTCTGCTTTTGATGTATGAAAATATAATTACTTCTTTTCCTATATTACGGGTATTTGTTCATTATGATTAATGGATAATAGTACCATGGTATTGAATAATTTCCATTAACTTTGTCTGCTTTTGATGTATGAAAATATAATTACTTCTTTTCCTATTACGGCTATTTGTTCATTAGGGGTAATGGATAATAGTACCATGGTATTGAATAATTTCCATTAACTTTGTCTGCTTTTGATGTATGAAAAATATAATTACTTCTTTTCCTATATTACGGCTATTTGTTCATTAGGGGTAATGGATAATAGTACCATGGTATTAGATAATTTCCATTAACTTTGTCTGCTTTTGATGTATGAAAATATAATTACTTCTTTTCCTATATTACAGGTATTTGTTCATAGGGGTAATGGATAATAGTACCATGGTATTGAATAATTTCCATTAACTTTGTCTGCTTTTGATGTATGAAAATATAATTACTTCTTTTCCTATATTACGGCTATTTGTTCATTAGGGGTAATGGATAATAGTACCATGGTATTGAATAATTTCCATTAACTGCTTTTGATGTATGAAAATATAATTACTTCTTTTCCTATATTACGGCTATTTGTTCATTAGGGGTAATGGATAATAGTACCATGAGTATTGAATAATTTCCATTAACTTTGTCTGCTTTTGATGTATGAAAATATAATTACTTCTTTTCCTATATTACGGGTATTTGTTCATTAGGGGTAATGGATAATAGTACCATGGTATTGAATAATTTCCATTAACTTTGTCTGCTTTTGATGTATGAAAATATAATTACTTCTTTTCCTATATTACGGCTATTTGTTCATTAGGGATAATGGATAATAGTACCATAGTGATAGAATAATTTCCATTAAATTTGTCTGCTTTTGATGTGTAAATAGTACTTCTTTTCCTATATTACGGCTATTTGTTCATTAGGGGTAATGGATAATAGTACCATGGTATTGAATAATTTCCATTAACTTTGCTGCTTTTGATGTATGAAAATATAATTACTTCTTTTCCTATATTACGGCTATTTGTTCATTAGGGGTAATGGATAATAGTACCATGGTATTGAATAATTTCCATTAACTTTGTCTGCTTTTGATGTATGAAAATGTAATTACTTCTTTTTCTATATTACGGGTATTTGTTCATTAGGGGTAATGGATAATAGTACCATGGTATTGAATAATTTCCATTAACTTTGTCTGCTTTTGATGTATGAAAATATAATTACTTCTTTTTATATATTACGGGTATTTGTTCATTAGGGGGTAATGGATAATAGTACCATGGTATTGAATAATTTCATTAACTTTGTCTGCTTTTGATGTATGAAAATATAATTACTTCTTTTCCTATATTACGGGTATTTGTTCATTAGGGGTAATGGATAATAGTACCATGGTATTGAATAATTTCCATTAACTTTGTCTGCTTTTGATGTATGAAAATATAATTACTTCTTTTCCTATATTACGGGTATTTGTTCATTAGGGGTAATGGATAATAGTACCATGGTATTGAATAATTTCCATTAACTTTGTCTGCTTTTGATGTATGAAAATATAATTACTTCTTTTCCTATATTACGGGTGTTTGTTCATTAGGGGTAATGGATAATAGTACCATGGTATTGAATAATTTCCATTAACTTTGTCTGCTTTTGATGTATGAAAATATAATTACTTTAACTTTTCCTATATTACGGCTATTTGTTCATTAGGGGTAATGGATAATGATATGCATGGTGAATAATTTCCATTAACTTTGTCTGCTTTTGATGTATGAAAATATAATTACTTCTTTTCCTATATTACGGGTATTTGTTCATTGAGGGTAATGGATAATAGTACCATGGTATTGAATAATTTCCATTAACTTTGTCTGCTTTTGATGTATGAAAATATAATTACTTCTTTTCCTATATTACGGGTATTTGTTCATTAGGGGTAATGGATAATAGTACCATGGTATTGAATAATTTCCATTAACTTTGTCTGCCTTTGATGTATGAAAATATAATTACTTCTTTTCCTATATTACGGCTATTTGTTCATTAGGGGGAATGGATAATAGTACCATGGTATTGAATAATTTCCATTAACTTTGTCTGCTTTTGATGTATGAAAATATAATTACTTCTTTTCCTATATTACGGGTATTTGTTCATTAGGGGTAATGGATAATAGTACCATGGTATTGAATAATTTCAATAACTTTGTCTGCTTTTGATGTATGAAAATATAATTACTTCTTTTCCTATATTACGGCTATTTGTTCATTAGGGGTAATGGATAATAGTACCATGGTATTGAATAATTTCCATTAACTTTGTCTGCTTTTGATGTATGAAAATATAATTACTTCTTTTCCTATATTACGAGTATTTGTTCATTAGGGGTAATGGATAATAGTACCATGGTATTGAATAATTTCCATTAACTTTGTCTGCTTTTGATGTATGAAAATATAATTACTTCTTTTCCTATATTACGGGTATTTGTTCATTAGGGGTAATGGATAATAGTACCATGGTGTTAGATAATTTCCATTAATTTTGTCTGCTTTTGATGTATGAAAATATAATTACTTCTTTTCCTATATTACGGGTATTTGTTCATTAGGGGTAATGGATAATAGTACCATGGTGAATAATTTCATTAACTTTGTCTGCTTTTGATGTATGAAAATATAATTACTTCTTTTCCTATATTACGGGTATTTGTTCATTAGGGGCAATGGATAATAGTACCATGGTATTGAATAATTTCCATTAACTTTGTCTGCTTTTGATGTATGAAAATATAATTACTTCTTTTTCTATATTACGGGTATTTGTTCATTAGGGGTAATGGATAATAGTACCATGGTATTGAATAATTTCCATTAACTTTGTCTGCTTTTGATGTATGAAAATATAATTACTTCTTTTCCTATATTACGGCTATTTGTTCATTAGGGGTAATGGATAATAGTACCATGGTATTGAATAATTTCCATTAACTTTGTCTGCTTTTGATGTATGAAAATATAATTTCTTCTTTTCCTATATTACGGCTATTTGTTCATTAGGGGTAATGGATAGTACCATGGTATTGAATAATTTCCATTAACTTTGTCTGTTTTGATGTATGAAAATATAATTACTTCTTTTCCTATATTACGGGTATTTGTTCATTAAGGGTAATGGATAATAGTACCATGGTAGTGAATAATTTCCATTAACTTTGTCTGCTTTTGATGTATGAAAATATAATTACTTCTTTTCCTATATTACGGCTATTTGTTCATTAGGGGTAATGGATAATAGTACCATGGTATTGAATAATTTCCATTAACTTTGTCTGCTTTTGATGTATGAAAATATAATTACTTCTTTTCCTATATTACGGCCTATTTGTTCATTAGGGGTAATGGATAATAGTACCATGGTATTGAATAATTTCCATTAACTTTGTCTGCTTTAGTCATATGAAAATATAATTACTTCTTTTCCTATATTACGGCTATTTGTTCATTAGGGTAATGGATAATAGTACCATGGTATTGAATAATTTCCATTAACTTTGTCTGCTTTTGATGTATGAAAATATAATTACTTCTTTTCCTATATTACGGCTATTTGTTCATTAGGGGTAATGGATAATAGTACCATGGTATTGAATAATTTCCATTAACTTTGTCTGCTTTTGATGTATGAAAATATAATTACTTCTTTTCCTATATTACGGGTATTTGTTCATTAGGGGTAATGGATAATAGTACCATGGTATTGAATAATTTCCATTAACTTTGTCTGCTTTTGATGTATGAAAATATAATTACTTCTTTTCCTATATTACGGGTATTTGTTCATTAGGGGTAATGGATAATAGTACCATGGTATTGAATAATTTCCATTAACTTTGTCTGTTTTTGATGTATGAAAATATAATTACTTCTTTTCCTATATTACGGCTATTTGTTCATTAGGGGTAATGGATAATAGTACCATGGTATTGAATAATTTCCATTAACTTTGTCTGCTTTTGATGTATGAAAATATAATTACTTCTTTTCCTATATAACGGGTATTTGTTCATTAGGGGTAATGGATGATAGTACCATGGTATTGAATAATTTCCATTAACTTTGTCTGCTTTTGATGTATGAAAATATAATTGTCTTTTCCTATATTACGGCTATTTGTTCATTAGGGGTAATGGATAATAGTACCATGGTATTGAATAATTTCCATTAACTTTGTCTGTTTTTGATGTATGAAAATATAATTACTTCTTTTCCTATATTACGGGTATTTGTTCATTAGGGGTAATGGATAATAGTACCATGGTATTGAATAATTTCCATTAACTTTGTCTGCTTTTGATGTATGAAAATATAATTACTTCTTTTCCTATATTACGGGTATTTGTTCATTAGGGGTAATGGATAATAGTACCATAGTATTGAATAATTTCCATTAACTTTGTCTGCCTTTTGATGTATGAAAATATAATTCTTCTTTTCCTATATTACGGGTATTTGTTCATTAGGGGTAATGGATAATAGTACCATGGTATTGAATAATTTCCATTAACTTTGTCTGCTTTTGATGTATGAAAATATAATTACTTCTTTTCCTATATTACGGCTATTTGTTCATTAGGGGTAATGGATAATAGTACCATGGTATTGAATAATTTCCATTAACTTTGTCTGTTTTTGATGTATGAAAATATAATTACTTCTTTTCCTATATTACGGGTATTTGTTCATTAGGGGTAATGGATAATAGTACCATGGTATTGAATAATTTCCATTAACTTTGTCTGCTTTTGATGTATGAAAATATAATTACTTCTTTTCCTATATTACGGGTATTTGTTCATTAGGGTAATGGATAATAGTACCATGGTATTGAATAATTTCCATTAACTTTGTCTGCTTTTGATGTATGAAAATATAATTACTTCTTTTCCTATATTACGGGTATTTGTTCATTAGGGGTAATGGATAATAGTACCATGGTATTGAATAATTTCCATTAACTTTGTCTGCTTTTGATGTATGAAAATATAATTACTTCTTTTCTATATTACGGCTATTTGTTCATTAGGGGTAATAGATAATAGTACCATGGTATTGAATAATTTCCATTAACTTTGTCTGCTTTTGATGTATGAAAATATAATTACTTCTTTTCCTATATTACGGGTATTTGTTCATTAGGGGTAATGGATAATAGTACCATGGTATTGAATAATTTCCATTAACTTTGTCTCTTTTGATGTATGAAAATATAATTACTTCTTTTCCTATATTACGGCTATTTGTTCATTAGGGGTAATGGATAATAGTACCATGGTATTGAATAATTTCCATTAACTTTGTCTGCTTTTGATGTATGAAAATATAATTACTTCTTTTCCTATATTACGGGTGTTTGTTCATTAGTGGTAATGGATAATAGTACCATGGTATTGAATAATTTCCATTAACTTTGTCTGCTTTTGATGTATGAAAATATAATTACTTCTTTTCCTATATTACGGCTATTTGTTCTTTAGGGGTAATGGATAATAGTACCATGGTATTGAATAATTTCCATTAACTTTGTCTGCTTTTGATGTATGAAAATATAATTACTTCTTTTCCTATATTACGGCTATTTGTTCATTAGGGGTAATGGATAATAGTACCATGGTATTGAATAATTTCCATTAACTTTGTCTGCTTTTGATGTATGAAAATATAATTAATTCTTTTCCTATATTACGGCTATTTGTTCATTAGGGGTAATGGATAATAGTACCATGGTATTGAATAATTTCCATTAATTTGTCTGCTTTTGATGTATGAAAATATAATTACTTCTTTTCCTATATTACGGGTATTTGTTCATTAGGGGTAATGGATAATAGTACCATGGTATTGAATAATTTCCATTAACTTTGTCTGCTTTTGATGTATGAAAATATAATTACTTCTTTTCCTATATTACGGGTATTTGTTCATTAGGGGTAATGGATAATAGTACCATGGTATTGAATAATTTCCATTAACTTTGTCTGCTTTTGATGTATGAAAATATAATTACTTCTTTTCCTATATTACGGCTATTTGTTCATTAGGGGTAATGGATAATAGTACCATGGTATTGAATAATTTCCATTAATTTGTCTGCTTTTGATGTATGAAAATATAATTACTTCTTTTCCTATATTACGGCTATTTGTTCATTAGGGGTAATGGATAATAGTACCATGGTATTGAATAATTTCCATTAACTTTGTCTGCTTTTGATGTATGAAAATATAATTACTTCTTTTCCTATATTACGGCTATTTGTTCATTAGGGGTAATGGATAATAGTACCATGGTATTGAATAATTTCCATTAACTTTGTCTGCTTTTGATGTATGAAAATATAATTACTTCTTTTCCTATATTACGGCTATTTGTTCATTAGGGGTAATGGATAATAGTACCATGGTATTGAATAATTTCCATTAACTTTGTCTGCTTTTGATGTATGAAAATATAATTACTTCTTTTCCTATATTACGGGTATTTGTTCATTAGGGGTAATGGATAATAGTACCATGGTATTGAATAATTTCCATTAACTTTGTCTGCTTTTGATGTATGAAAATATAATTACTTCTTTTCCTATATTACGGCTATTTGTTCATTAGGGGTAATGGATAATAGTACCATGGTATTGAATAATTTCCACTAACTTTGTCTGCTTTTGATGTATGAAAATATAATTACTTCTTTTCCTATATTACGGGTATTTGTTCATTAGGGGTAATGGATAATAGTACCATGGTATTGAATAATTTCCATTAACTTTGTCTGCTTTTGATGTATGAAAATATAATTACTTCTTTTCCTATATTACGGCTATTTGTTCATTAGGGGTAATGGATAATAGTACCATGGTATTGAATAATTTCCATTAACTTTGTCTGCTTTTGATGTATGAAAATATAATTACTTCTTTTCCTATATTACGGGTATTTGTTCATTAGGGGTAATGGATAATAGTACCATGGTATTGAATAATTTCCATTAACTTTGTCTGCTTTTGATGTATGAAAATATAATTATTCTTTTCCTATATTACGGCTATTTGTTCATTAGGGGTAATGGATAATAGTACCATGGTATTGAATAATTTCCATTAACTTTGTCTGCTTTTGATGTATGAAAATATAATTACTTCTTTTCCTATATTACGGGTATTTGTTCATTAGGGGTAATGGATAATAGTACCATGGTATTGAATAATTTCCATTAATTTTGTCTGCTTTTGATGTATGAAAATATAATTACTTCTTTTCCTATATTACGGCTATTTGTTCATTAGGGGTAATGGATAATAGTACCATGGTATTGAATAATTTCCATTAACTTTGTCTGCTTTTGATGTATGAAAATATAATTACTTCTTTTCCTATATTACGGCTATTTGTTCATTAGGGGTAATGGATAATAGTACCATGGTATTGAATAATTTCCATTAACTTTGTCTGCTTTTGATGTATGAAAATATAATTACTTCTTTTCCTATATTACGGGTATTTGTTCATTAGGGGTAATGGATAATAGTACCATGGTATTGAATAATTTCCATTAACTTTGTCTGCTTTTGATGTATGAAAATATAATTACTTCTTTTCCTATATTACGGGTATTTGTTCATTAGGGGTAATGGATAATAGTACCATGGTATTGAATAATTTCCATTAACTTTGTCTGCTTTTGATGTATGAAAATATAATTATTCTTTTCCTATATTACGGCTATTTGTTCATTAGGGGTAATGGATAATAGTACCATGGTATTGAATAATTTCCATTAACTTTGTCTGCTTTTGATGTATGAAAATATAATTACTTCTTTTCCTATATTACGGGTATTTGTTCATTAGGGGTAATGGATAATAGTACCATGGTATTGAATAATTTCCATTAATTTTGTCTGCTTTTGATGTATGAAAATATAATTACTTCTTTTCCTATATTACGGCTATTTGTTCATTAGGGGTAATGGATAATAGTACCATGGTATTGAATAATTTCCATTAACTTTGTCTGCTTTTGATGTATGAAAATATAATTACTTCTTTTCCTATATTACGGCTATTTGTTCATTAGGGGTAATGGATAATAGTGCCATGGTATTGAATAATTTCCATTAACTTTGTCTGCTTTTGATGTATGAAAATATAATTACTTCTTTTCCTATATTACGGGTATTTGTTCATTAGGGGTAATGGATAATAGTACCATGGTATTGAATAATTTCCATTAACTTTGTCTGCTTTTGATGTATGAAAATATAATTACTTCTTTTCCTATATTACGGCTATTTGTTCATTAGGGGTAATGGATAATAGTACCATGGTATTGAATAATTTCCATTAACTTTGTCTGCTTTTGATGTATGAAAATATAATTACTTCTTTTCCTATATTACGGCTATTTGTTCATTAGGGGTAATGGATAATAGTACCATGGTATTGAATAATTTCCATTAACTTTGTCCGCTTTTGATGTATGAAAACATAATTACTTCTACCTTTCCTATATTACGGCTATTTGTTCATTAGGGTAATGGATGATAGTACCATGGTATTGAATAATTTCATTAACTTTGTCTGCTTTTGATGTATGAAAATATAATTAATTCTTTTCCTATATTACGGGTATTTGTTCATTAGGGGTAATGGATAATAGTACCATGGTATTGAATAATTTCCATTAACTTTGTCTGCTTTTGATGTATGAAAATATAATTACTTCTTTTCCTATATTGCAGGTATTTGTTTCATTGGGGGTAATGGATAATAGTACCATGGTATTGAATAATTTCCATTAATTTTGTCTGCTTTTGATATATGAAAATATAATTACTTCTTTTCCTATATTACAGCTATTTGTTCATTAGGGGTAATGGATAATAGTACCATGGTATTGAATAATTTCCATTAACTTTGTCTGCTTTTGATGTATGAAAAATATAATTACTTCTTTTCCTATATTACAATTATTTGTTCATTGAGGGTAATGGATAATAGTACCATGGTATTGAATAATTTCCATTAACTTTGTCTGCTTTTGATGTATGAAAATATAATTACTTCTTTTCCTATATTACGGGTATTTGTTCATTAGGGGTAATGGATAATAGTACCATGGTATTGAATAATTTCCATTAACTTTGTCTGCTTTTGATGTATGAAAAATATAATTACTTCTTTTCCTATATTACGGGTATTTGTTGTTAAAGGGGCAATGGATAATAGTACCATGGTATTGAATAATTTCCATTAACTTTGTCTGCTTTTGATGTATGAAAATATAATTACTTCTTTTCCTATATTACGGGTATTTGTTCATTAGGGGTAATGGATAATAGTACCATGGTATTGAATAATTTCATTAACTTTGTCTGCTTTTGATGTATGAAAATATAATTACTTCTTTTCCTATATTACGGCTATTTGTTCATTAGGGGTAATGGATAATAGTACCATGGTATTGAATAATTTCCATTAACTTTGTCTGCTTTTGATGTATGAAAATATAATTACTTCTTTTTTCCTATATTACGGCTATTTGTTCATTAGGGGTAATGGATAATAGTACCATGGTGATGAATAATTTCCATTAACTTTTGTCTGTTTTGATGTATGAAAATATAATTACTTCTTTTCCTATATTACGGGTATTTGTTCATTAGGGGTAATGGATAATAGTACCTTAATTATTGAATAATTTCCATTAACTTTGTCTGCTGATGTATGAAAATATAATTACTTCTTTTCCTATGTGTATTACGGCTATTTGTTCATTAGGGGTAATGGATAATAGTACCATGGTATTGAATAATTTCCATTAACTTTGTCTACTTTTGATGTATGAAAATATAATTACTTCTTTTCCTATATTACGGCTATTTGTTCATTAGGAGTAATGGATAATAGTACCATGGTATTGAATAATTTCCATTAACTTTGTCTGCTTTTGATGTATGAAAATATAATTACTTCTTTTCCTATTACGGCTATTTGTTCATTAGGGGTAATGGATAATAGTACCATGGTGGTGAATAATTTCCATTAACTTTGTCTGCTTTTGATGTATGAAAATATAATTACTTCTTTCTATATTACGGCTATTTGTTCATTAGGGGTAATGGATAATAGTACCATGGTATTGAATAATTTCCATTAACTTTGTCTGCTTTTGATGTATGAAAATATAATTACTTCTTTTCCTATATTACGGCTATTTGTTCATTAGGGGTAATGGATAATAGTACCATGGTATTGAATAATTTCCATTAACTTTGTCTGCTTTGATGTGAAAATACTAATTACTTCTTTTCCTATATTACGGGTATTTGTTCCTTAGGGGTAATGGACTAATAGTACCATGGTATTGAATAATTTACATTAACTTTGTCTGCTTTTGATGTATAGAAAATATAATTACTTCTTTTCACATATTACATGACTGTTGTTCATTAGGGGTAATGGATAATAGAACCATGGTATTGAATAATTTTCCATTAACTTTGTCTGCTTTTCATGTATGAAAATATAATTACTTCTTTTCCTATATTACGGCTATTTGTTCATTAGGGGTAATGGATAATAGTACCATGGTATTGAATAATTTCCATTAACTTTGTCTGCTTTTGATGTATGAAAATATAATTACTTCTTTTCCTATATTACGGCTATTTTGTTCATTAGGGGTAATGGATAATAGTATCATGGTAATGAATATTTTCCATTAACTTTGTCTGCTTTTGATGTATGAAAATATAATTACTTCTTTTCCTATATTACGGCTATTTGTTCATTAGGGGTAATGGATAATAGTACCATGGTATTGAATAATTTCATTAACTTTGTCTGCTTTTGATGTATGAAAATATAATTACTTCTTTTCCTATATTACGGGTATTTGTTCATTAGGGGTAATGGATAATAGTACCATGGTATTGAATAATTTCATTAACTTTGTCTGCTTTTGATGTATGAAAATATAATTACTTCTTCCTATATTACGGCTATTTGTTCATTAGGGGTAATGGATAATAGTACCATGGTATTAAATAATTCTCATTAACTTTGTCTGATTTTGATGTATGAAAATATAATTACTTCTTTTCCTATATTACGGCTATTTGTTCATTAGGGGTAATGGATAATAGTACCATGGTATTGAATAATTTCCATTAACTTTGTCTGCTTTTGATGTATGAAAATATAATTACTTCTTTTTTCCTATATTACGGGTATTTGTTCATTAGGGTAATGGATAATAGTACCATGGTATTGAATAATTTCCATTAACTTTGTCTGCTTTTGATGTATGAAAATATAATTACTTCTTTTCCTATATTGGGTATTTGTTCATTAGGGGTAATGGATAATATTACCATGGTATTGAATAATTTCCATCAACTTTGTCTGCTTTTGATGTATGAAAATATAATTACTTCTTTTCCTATTACGGGTATTTGTTCATTAGGGGTAATGGATAATAGTACCATGGTATTGAATAATTTCCATTAACTTTGTCTGCTTTTGATGTATGAAAATATAATTACTTCTTTTCCTATATTACGGGTATTTGTTCATTAGGGGTAATGGATAATAGTACCATGGTATTGAACCATTTCCATTAACTTTGTCTGCTTTTGATGTATGAAAATATAATTACTTCTTTTCCTATATTACGGGTATTTGTTCATTAGGGGCAATGGATAATAGTACCATGGTATTGAATAATTTCCATTAACTTTGTCTGCTTTTGATGTATGAAAATATAATTACTTCTTTTCCTATATTACGGGTATTTGTTCATTAGGGGTAATGGATAATAGTACCATGGTATTGAATAATTTCCATTAACTTTGTCTGCTTTTGATGTATGAAAATATAATTACTTCTTTTCCTATATTACGGCTATTTGTTCATTAGGGGTAATGGATAATAGTACCATGGTGATGAATAATTTCCATTAACTTTGTCTGCTTTTGATGTATGAAAATATAATTACTTCTTTTCCTATATTACGGCTATTTGTTCATTAGGGGTAATGGATAATAGTACCATGGTATTGAATAATTTCCATTAACTTTGTCTGTTTTTTGATGTATGAAAATATAATTACTTCTTTTCCTATATTACGGGTATTTGTTCATTAGGGGTAATGGATAATAGTACCGTAAGTATTGAATAATTTCCATTAACTTTGTCTGCTTTTGATGTATGAAAATATAATTACTTCTTTTCCTATATTACGGCTATTTGTTCATTAGGGGTAATGGATAATAGTACCATAGTATTGAATAATTTCCATTAACTTTGTCTGCTTTTGATGTATGAAAATATAATTACTTCTTTTCCTATATTACGGCTATTTGTTCATTAGGGGTAATGGATAATAGTACCATGGTATTGAATAATTTTCATTAACTTTGTCTGCTTTTGATGTATGAAAATATAATTACTTCTTTTCCTATATTACAGCCTATTTATTTCATTAGGGGTAATGGATAATAGTACCATGGTATTGAATAATTTCCATTAACTTTGTCTGCTTTTGATGTATGAAAATATAATTACTTCTTTTCCTATATTACGGCTATTTGTTCGTTAGGGGTAATGGATAATAGTACCATGGTATTGAATAATTTCCATTAACTTTGTACTTTTGATGTATGAAAATATAATTACTTCTTTTCCTATATTACGGCTATTTGTTCATTAGGGGTAATGGATAATAGTACCATGGTATTGAATAATTTCCATTAACTTTGTCTGCTTTTGATGTATGAAAATATAATTACTTCTTTTCCTATATTACGGGTATTTGTTCCTTAGGGGTAATGGATAATAGTACCATGGTATTGAATAATTTACATTAACTTTGTCTGCTTTTGATGTATAAAAATATAATTACTTCTTTTCCTATATTACAGCTATTTGTTCATTAGGGGTAATGGATAATAGAACCATGGTATTGAATAATTTCCATTAACTTTGTCTGCTTTTCATGTATGAAAAATATAATTACTTCTTTTCCTATATTACGGGTATTTGTTCATTAGGGGTAATGGATAATAGTACCATGGTATTGAATAATTTCCATTAACTTTGTCTGCTTTTGATGTATGAAAATATAATTACTTCTTTTCCTATATTACGACTATTTGTTCGTGAGGATAATGGATAGCGGTATCATGGTAATGAATATTTTCCATTAACTTTGTCTGCTTTTGATGTATGAAAATATAATTACTTCTTCCTATATTACGGCTATTTGTTCATTAGGGCAATGGATAATAGTACCATGGTATTGAATAATTTCCATTAACTTTGTCTGCTTTTGATGTATGAAAATATAATTACTTCTTTTCCTATATTACGGGTATTTGTTCATTGAGGGTAATGGATAATAGTACCATGGTATTAGATAATTTCCATTAACTTTGTCTGCTTTTGATGTATGAAAATATAATTACTTCTTTTCCTATATTACGGCTATTTGTTCATTAGGGGTAATGGATAATAGTACCATGGTATTGAATAATTTCCATTAACTTTGTCTGCTTTTGATGTACTTGAAAATATAATTACTTCTTTTCCTATATTACGGCTATTTGTTCATTAGGGGTAATGGATAATAGTACCATGGTATTGAATAATTTCCATTAACTTTGTCTGCTTTTGATGTATGAAAATATAATTACTTCTTTTCCTATATTACGGGTATTTGTTCATTAGGGGTAATGGATAATAGTACCATGGTATTGAATAATTTCCATTAACTTTGTCTGCTTTTGATGTATGAAAATATAATTACTTCTTTTCCTATATTACGGGTATTTGTTCGTAGGGTATTAAGAGTAATATTACCATGGTATTGAATAATTCCATCAACTTTGTCTGCTTTTGATGTATGAAAATATAATTACTTCTTTTCCTATATTACGGCTATTTGTTCATTAGGGGTAATGGATAATAGTACCATGGTATTGAATAATTTCCATTAACTTTGTCTGCTTTTGATGTATGAAAATATAATTACTTCTTTTCCTATATTACGGCTATTTGTTCATTAGGGGTAATGGATAATAGTACCATGGTATTGAATAATTTCCATTAACTTTGTCTGCTTTTGATGTATGAAAATATAATTACTTCTTTTCCTATATTACGGCTATTTGTTCATTAGGGGTAATGGATAATAGTACCATGGTATTGAATAATTTCCATTAACTTTGTCTGCTTTTGATGTATGAAAATATAATTACTTCTTTTCCTATATTACGGCTATTTGTTCATTAGGGGTAATGGATAATAGTACCATGGTATTGAATAATTTCCATTAACTTTGTCTGCTTTTGATGTATGAAAATATAATTACTTCTTTTCCTATATTACGGCTATTTGTTCATTAGGGGTAATGGATAATAGTACCATGGTATTGAATAATTTCCATTAACGTTGTCTGCTTTTGATGTATGAAAATATAATTACTTCTTTTCCTATATTACGGCTATTTGTTCATTAGGTGTAATGGATAATAGTACCATGGTATTGAATAATTTCCATTAACTTTGTCTGCTTTTGATGTATGAAAATATAATTACTTCTTTTCCTATATTACGGCTATTTGTACCATTAGTAATGGATGATAGTACCATGGTATTGAATAATTTCCATTAACTTTGTCTGCTTTTGATGTATGAAAATCATAATTACTTCTTTTCCTATATTACGGCTACTGGTTCATTAGGGGTAATGGATAATAGTACCATGGTATTGAATAATTTCCATTAACTTTGTCTGCTTTTGATGTATGAAAATATAATTACTTCTTTTCCTATATTACGGGTATTTGTTCATTAGGGGTAATGGATAATAGTACCATGGTATTGAATAATTTCATTAACTTTGTCTGCTTTTGATGTATGAAAATATAATTACTTCTTTTCCTATATTACGGGTATTTGTTCAATAGGGGTAATGGATAATAGTACCATGGTATTGAATAATTTCCATTAACTTTGTCTGCTTTTGATGTATGAAAATATAATTACTTTTTCCTATATTACGGGTATTTGTTCATTAGGGGTAATGGATAATAGTACCATGTGGTATTGAATAATTTCCATTAACTTTGTCTGCTTTTGATGTATGAAAATATAATTACTTCTTTTCCTATATTACGGGTATTTGTTCATTAGGGGTAATGGATAATAGTACTCCATGGTATTGAATAATTTCCATTAACTTTGTCTGCTTTTGATGTATGAAAATATAATTACTTCTTTTCCTATATTACGGCTATTTGTTCATTAGGGTAATGGATAATAGTACCATGGTATTGAATAATTTCCATTAACTTTGTCTGCTTTTGATGTATGAAAATATAATTACTTCTTTTCCTACATTACGGCTATTTGTTCATTAGGGGTATGGATAATAGTACCGCGGTATTGAATAATTTCCATTAACTTTGTCTGCTTTTTGATGTATGAAAATATAATTACTTCTTTTCCTATATTACGGGTATTTGTTCATTAGGGGTAATGGATAATAGTACCATGGTATTGAATAATTTCCATTAACTTTGTCTGCTTTTGATGTATAAAAAAATATAATTACTTCTTTTCCTATATTACGGGTATTTGTTCATTAGGGGTAATGGGTAATAGTACTACGTATTGAATAATTTCCATTAACTTTGTCTGCTTTTGATGTATGAAAATATAATTACTTTTTTCCTATATTACGGCTATTTGTTCATTAGGGGTAATGGGATAATAGTACCATGGTATTGAATAATTTCCATTAACTTTGTCTGCTTTTGATGTATGAAAATATAATTACTTCTTTTCCTATATTACGGCTATTTGTTCATTAGGGGTAATGGATAATAGTACCATGGTATTGAATAATTTCCATTAACTTTGTCTGCTTTTGATGTATGAAAATATAATTACTTCTTTTCCTATATTACGGCTATTTGTTCATTAGGGGCATGGATAATAGTACCATGGTATTGAATAATTTCCATTAACTTTGTCTGCTTTTGATGTATGAAAATATAATTACTTTTTCCATATTACGGCTATTTGTTCATTAGGGGTAATGGATTATAGTACTTCCATGGTATTGAATAATTTCCATTAACTTTGTCTGCTTTTGATGTATGAACATAATTACTTCTTTTCCTATATTACGGGTATTTGTTCATTAGGGGTATGGATAATAGTACCATGGTACTGAATAATTTCCATTAACTTTGTCTGCTTTTGATGTATGAAAATATAATTACTTCTTTTCCTATATTACGGCTATTTGTTCATTAGGGGTAATGGATAATAGTACCATGGTATTGAATAATTTCCATTAACTTTGTCTGCTTTTGATGTATGAAAATATAATTACTTCTTTTCCTATATTACGGCTATTTGTTCATTAGGGGTAATGGATAATAGTACCATGGTATTGAATAATTTCCATTAACTTTGTCTGCTTTTGATGTATGAAAATATAATTACTTCTTTTCCTATATTACGGCTATTTGTTCATTAGGGGTAATGGATAATAGTACCATGGTATTGAATAATTTCCATTAACTTTGTCTGCTTTTGATGTATGAAAATATAATTACTTCTTTTCCTATATTACGGCTATTTGTTCATTAGGGGTAATGGATAATAGTACCATGGTATTGAATAATTTCCATTAACTTTGTCTGCTTTTGATGTATGAAAATATAATTACTTCTTTTCCTATATTACGGCTATTTGTTCATTAGGGGTAATGGATAATAGTACCATGGTATTGAATAATTTCCATTAAATTTGTCTGCTTTTGATGTATGAAAATATAATTACTTCTTTTCCTATATTACGGCTATTTGTTCATTAGGGGTAATGGATAATAGTACCATGGTATTGAATAATTTCCATTAACTTTGTCTGCTTTTGATGTATGAAAATATAATTACTTCTTTTCCTATATTACGGCTATTTGTTCATTAGGGGTAATGGATAATAGTACCATGGTATTGAATAATTTCCATTAACTTTGTCTGCTTTTGATGTATGAAAATATAATTACTTCTTTTCCTATATTACGGCTATTTGTTCATTAGGGGTAATGGATAATAGTACCATGGTATTGAATAATTTCCATTAACTTTGTCTGCTTTTGATGTATGAAAATATAATTACTTCTTTTCCTATATTACGGCAATTTGTTCATTAGGGGTAATGGATAATAGTACCATGGTATTGAATAATTTCCATTAACTTTGTCTGCTTTTGATGTATGAAAATATAATTACTTCTTTTCCTATATTACGGCTATTTGTTCATTAGGGGTAATGGATAATAGTACCATGGTATTGAATAATTTCCATTAACTTTGTCTGCTTTTGATGTATGAAAATATAATTACTTCTTTTCCTATATTACGGCTATTTGTTCATTAGGGGTAATGGATAATAGTACCATGGTATTGAATAATTTCCATTAACTTTGTCTGCTTTTGATGTATGAAAATATAATTACTTCTTTTCCTATATTACGGCTATTTGTTCATTAGGGGTAATGGATAATAGTACCATGGTATTGAATAATTTCCATTAACTTTGTCTGCTTTTGATGTATGAAAATATAATTACTTCTTTTCCTATATTACGGCTATTTGTTCATTAGGGGTAATGGATAATAGTACCATGGTATTGAATAATTTCCATTAACTTTGTCTGCTTTTGATGTATGAAAATATAATTACTTCTTTTCCTATATTACGTGTATTTGTTCATTAGGGGTAATGGATAATAGTACCATGGTATTGAATAATTTCCATTACCTTTGTCTGCTTTTGATGTATGAAAATATAATTACTTCTTTTTCTATATTACGGCTATTTGTTCATTAGGGGTAATGGATAATAGTACACTTGGTATTGAATAATTTCCATTAACTTTGTCTGCTTTGATGTATGAAAATATAATTACTTCTTTTCCTATATTACGGCTATTTGTTCATTAGGGGTAATGGATAATAGTACCATGGTATTGAATAATTTCCATTAACTTTGTCTGCTTTTGATGTATGAAAATATAATTACTTCTTTTCCTATATTACGGGTATTTGTTCATTAGGGGTAATGGATAATAGTACCATGGTATTGAATAATTTCCATTAACTTTGTCTGCTTTTGATGTATGAAAATATAATTACTTCTTTTCCTATATTACGGCTATTTGTTCATTAGGGGTAATGGATAATAGTACCATGGTATTGAATAATTTCCATTAACTTTGTCTGCTTTTGATGTATGAAAATATAATTACTTCTTTTCCTATATTACGGCTATTTGTTCATTAGGGGTAATGGATAATAGTACCATGGTATTGAATAATTTCCATTAACTTTGTCTGCTTTTGATGTATGAAAATATAATTACTTCTTTTCCTATATTACGGCTATTTGTTCATTAGGGGTAATGGATAATGATACCATGGTATTGAATAATTTCCATTAACTTTGTCTGCTTTTGATGTATGAAAATATAATTACTTCTTTTCCTATATTACGGCTATTTGTTCATTAGGGGTAATGGATAATAGTACCATGGTATTGAATAATTTCCATTAACTTTGTCTGCTTTTGATGTATGAAAATATAATTACTTCTTTTCCTATATTACGGCTATTTGTTTCATTAGGAAATTAATGGATAATAGTACCATGGTATTGAATAATTTCCATTAACTTTGTCTGCTTTTGATGTACCTTGAAAATATAATTACTTCTTTTCCTATATTGCGGCTATTTGTTCATTAGGGGTAATGGATAATAGTACCATGGTATTGAATAATTTCCATTAACTTTGTCTGCTTTTGATGTGAAAATATAATTACTTCTTTTCCTATATTTCGGCTATTTGTTCATTAGGGGTAATGGATAATAGTACCATGGTATTGAATAATTTCCATTAACTTTGTCTGCTTTTGATGTACTGAAAATATAATTACTTCTTTTCCTATATTACGGAGTATTTGTTCATTAGGGGTAATGGATAATAGTACCATGGTATTGAATAATTTCCATTAACTTTGTCTGCTTTTGATGTATGAAAATATAATTACTTCTTTTCCTATATTGCAGCTATTTGTTCATTAGGGGTAATGGATAATAGTACCATGGTATTGAATAATTTCCATTAACTTTGTCTGCTTTTGATGTATGAAAATATAATTACTTCTTTTCCTATATTACGAGTATTTGTTCATTAGGGGTAATGGATAATAGTACCATGCTATTGAATAATTTCCATTAACTTTGTCTGCTTTTGATGTATGAAAATATAATTACTTCTTTTCCTATATTACGGCTATTTGTTCATTAGGGGTAATGGATAATAGTACCATGGTATTGAATAATTTCCATTAACTTTGTCTGCTTTTGATGTATGAAAATATAATTACTTCTTTTCCTATATTACGGCTATTTGTTCATTAGGGGTAATGGATAATAGTACCATGGTATTGAATAATTTCCATTAACTTTGTCTGCTTTTGATGTATGAAAATATAATTACTTCTTTTCCTATATTACGGCTATTTGTTCATTAGGGGTAATGGATAATAGTACCATGGTATTGAATAATTTCCATTAACTTTGTCTGCTTTTGATGTATGAAAATATAATTACTTCTTTTCCTATATTACGGCTATTTGTTCATTAGGGGTAATGGATAATAGTACCATGGTATTGAATAATTTCCATTAACTTTGTCTGCTTTTGATGTATGAAAATATAATTACATCTTTTCCTATATTACGGCTATTTGTTCATTAGGGGTAATGGATAATAGTACCATGGTATTGAATAATTTCCATTAACTTTGTCTGCTTTTGATGTATGAAAATATAATTACTTCTTTTCCTTATTACGGCTATTTGTTCATTAGGGGTAATGGATAATAGTACCATGGTATTGAATAATTTCCATTAACTTTGTCTGCTTTTGATGTATGAAAATATAATTACTTCTTTTCCTATATTACGGGTATTTGTTCATTGAGGTAATGGATAATAGTACCATGGTATTGAATAATTTCATTAACTTTGTCCTTTTTGATGTATAAATATAATTACTTCTTTTCCTATATTACGGCTGTTGTTCATTAGGGGTAATGGATAATAGTACCATGGTATTGAATAATTTCCATTAACTTTGTCTGCTTTTGATGTATGAAAATATAGTACTTCTTTTCCTATATTACGGCTATTTGTTCATTGGAGGTAATGGATAATAGTACCATGGTATTGAATAATTTCCATTAACTTTGTCTGCTTTTGATGTATGAAAAATATAATTACTTCTTTTCCTATATTACGGCTATTTGTTCATTAGGGGTAATGGATAATAGTACCATGGTATTGAATAATTTCCATTAACTTTGTCTGCTGATGTATGAAAAATATAATTACTTCTTTTCCTATATTACGCATTA
The DNA here is from genome assembly GCA_037127315.1 of Ascarosepion bandense. NCBI lineage: Eukaryota > Metazoa > Mollusca > Cephalopoda > Sepiida > Sepiidae > Ascarosepion > Ascarosepion bandense. Next base: position 136,642 of record JBBBDQ010001406.1, on the reverse strand, counting down.
TTTGTTCGTTAGAGGTAAATGGATAATAGTACCATGGTATTGAATAATTTCCATTAACATCTGCTTTTGATGTATAAATATAATTACTTCTTTTCCTATATTACGGCTATTTGTTCATTAGGGGTAATGGATAATAGTACCATGAGTGAATAATTCCATTAACTTTGTCTGTTTTTGATGTATCTGAAAATATAATTACTTCTTTTCCTATATTACGGGTATTTGTTCATTAGGGGTAATGGATAATAGTACCATGGTATTGAATAATTTCCATTAACTTTGTCTGCTTTTGATGTATGAAAAATATAATTACTTCTTTTCCTATATTACGGCTATTTGTTCATTAGGGGTAATGGATAATAGTACCATGGTATTGAATAATTTCCATTAACTTTGTCTGCTTTTGATGTATGAAAATATAATTACTTCTTTTCCTATATTACGGCTATTTGTTCATTAGGGGTAATGGATAATAGTACCATGGTATTGAATAATTTCCATTAACTTTGTCTGCTTTTTTGATGTATGAAAATATAATTACTTCTTTTCCTATATTACGGCTATTTGTTCATTAGGGGTAATGGATAATAGTACCATGGTATTGAATAATTTCCATTAACTTTGTCTGCTTTTGATGTATGAAAATATAATTACTTCTTTTCCTATATTACGGCTATTTGTTCATTAGGGGTAATGGATAATAGTACCATGGTATTGAATAATTTCATTAACTTTGTCTGCTTTTGATGTATGAAAATATAATTACTTCTTTTCCTATATTACGGGTATTTGTTCATTAGGGGTAATGGATAATAGTACCATGGTATTGAATAATTTCCATTAACTTTGTCTGTTTTTGATGTATGAAAATATAATTACTTCTTTTCCTATGTTACATTGTTCATTATGGGTAATGGATAATAGTACCATGGTATTGAATAATTTCCATTAACTTTGTCTGCTTTTGATGTATGAAAATATAATTATTTCTTTTCCTATATTACGGCTATTTGTTCATTAGGGGTAATGGATAATAGTACCATGGTATTGAATAATTTCCATTAACTTTGTCTGCTTTTGATGTATGAAAATATAATTACTTCTTTTCCTATATTACGGGTATTTGTTCATTAGGGGTAATGGATAATAGTACCATGGTATTGAATAATTTCCATTAACTTTGTCTGCTTTTGATGTATGAAAATATAATTACTTCTTTTCCTATATTACGGCTATTTGTTCATTAGGGGTAATGGATAATAGTACCATGGTATTGAATAATTTCCATTAACTTTGTCTGCTTTTGATGTATGAAAATATAATTACTTCTTTTCCTATATTACGGCTATTTGTTCATTAGGGGTAATGGATAATAGTACCATGGTATTGAATAATTTCCATTAACTTTGTCTGCTTTTGATGTATGAAAATATAATTACTTCTTTTCCTATATTACGGCTATTTGTTCATTAGGGTTAATGGATAATAGTACCATGGTATTGAATAATTTCCATTAACTTTGTCTGCTTTTGATGTATGAAAATATAATTACTTCTTTTCCTATATTACGGGTATTTGTTCATTAGGGGTAATGGATAATAGTACCATGGTATTGAATAATTTCCATTAACTTTGTCTGCTTTTGATGTATGAAAATATAATTACTTCTTTTCCTATATTACGGCTATTTGTTCATTAGGGGTAATGGATAATAGTACCATGGTATTGAATAATTTCCATTAACTTTGTCTGCTTTTGATGTATGAAAATATAATTACTTCTTTTCCTATATTACGGCTATTTGTTCATTAGGGGTAATGGATAATAGTACCATGGTATTGAATAATTTCCATTAACTTTGTCTGCTTTTGATGTATGAAAATATAATTACTTCTTTTCCTATATTACGGGTATTTGTTCATTAGGGGTAATGGATAATAGTACCATGGTATTGAATAATTTCCATTAACTTTGTCTGCTTTTGATGTATGAAAATATAATTACTTCTTTTCCTATATTACGGGTATTTGTTCATTAGGGGTAATGGATAATAGTACCATGGTATTGAATAATTTCCATTAACTTTGTCTGCTTTTGATGTATGAAAATATAATTACTTCTTTTCCTATATTACGGCTATTTGTTCATTAGGGGTAATGGATAATAGTACCATGGTATTGAATAATTTCCATTAACTTTGTCTGCTTTTGATGTATGAAAATATAATTACTTCTTTTCCTATATTACGGGTATTTGTTCATTAGGGGTAATCGATAATAGTACCATGGTATTGAATAATTCCATTAACTTTGTCTGCTTTTTGATGTATGAAAATATAATTACTTCTTTTCCTATATTACGGAGTATTTGTTCATTAGGGGTAATGGATAATAGTACCATGGTATTGAATAATTTCCATTAACTTTGTCTGCTTTTGATGTATGAAAATATAATTACTTCTTTTCCTATATTGGCTATTTGTTCATTAGGGGTAATGGATAATAGTACCATGGTATTAGACAATTTTCCATTAACTTTGTCTGCTTTTGATGTGTAAATATAATTACTTCTTTTCCCACTATATTACGGCTATTTGTTCATTAGGGGTAATGGATAATAGTACCATGGTAATGAATAATTTCCATTAACTTTGTCTGCTTTTGATGTATGAAAATATAATTACTTCTTTTTCTATATTACGGCTATTTGTTCATTAGGGGTAATGGATAATAGTACCATGGTATTGAATAATTTCCATTAACTTTGTCTGTTTCTGATGTATGAAAATATAATTACTTCTTTTCCTATATTACGGCTGTTGTTCATTGAGGTAATGGATAATAGTACCATGGTATTGAATAATTTCCATTAACTGTGCTGCTTTGATGTATGAAAATATAATTACTTCTTTTCCTATATTACGGCTATTTATTTCATTAGGGGTAATGGATAATAGTACCATGGTATTGAATAATTTCCATTAACTTTGTCTGCTTTGATGTACTTAAATATAATTACTTCTTTTCCTATATTACGGCCTATTTGTTCCATTAGGGGTAATGGATAATAGTACCATGGTATGAATAATTTCATTAACTTTGTCTGCTTTTGATGTATGCTGAAAATATAATTACTTCTTTTTCTATATTACGGCTATTTGTTCATTAGGGGTAATGGATAATGGTACCATGGTATTGAATAATTTCCATTAACTTTGTCTGTTTGATGTATGAAAATATAATTACTTCTTTTCCTATATTACGGCTATTTGTTCATTAGAAGTCAATGGATAATAGTACCATGGTATTGAATAATTTCCATTAACTTTGTCTGCTTTTGATGTATGAAAATATAATTTCTTCTTTTCCTATATTACGGCTATTTGTTCATTAGGGGTAATGGATAATAGTACCATGGTATTGAATAATTTCCATTAACTTTGTCTGCTTTTGATGTATGAAAATATAATTAATTCTTTTCCTATATTACGGCTATTGGTCATTAGGGGTAATGGATAATAGTACCATGGTATTGAATAATTTCCATTAACTTTGTCTGCTTTTGATGTATGAAAATATAATTACTTCTTTTCCTATATTACGGCTGTTGTTCATTAGGGGTAATGGATAATAGTACCATGGTATTGAATAATTTCCATTGCTTTGTCTGCTTTTGATGTATGAAAATATAATTACTTCTTTTTCTATATTACGGCTATTTGTTCATTAGGGGTAATGGATAATAGTACCATGGTATTGAATAATTTCCATTAACTTTGTCTACTTTTGATGTGAAAAATATAATTACTTCTTTTCCTATATTACGGGTATTTGTTCATTAGGGGTAATGGATAATAGTACCATGGTATTGAATAATTTCCATTAACTTTGTCTGCTTTTTTTGTTATACATAGAAAATATAATTACTTCTTTTCCTATATTACGGCTATTTGTTCATTAGGGGTAATGGATAATAGTACCATGGTATTGAATAATTTCAAACTACTTTGTCTGCTTTTGATGTATGAAAATATAATTAATTCTTTTCCTATATTACGGCTATTTGTTCATTAGGGGTAATGGATAATAGTACCATGGTATTGAATAATTTCCATTAACTTTGTCTGCTTTTGATGTATGAAAATATAATTACTTCTTTTCCTATATTACGGCTATTTGTTCATTAGGGGTAATGGATAATAGTACCATGGTATTGAATATTTCCATTAACTTTGTCTGCTTTTGATGTATGAAAATATAATTACTTCTTTTCCTATAATGAAAACTGTTGTTCATTAGGGGTAATGGATAATAGTACCATGGTATTGAATAATTTCCATTAACTTTGTCTGCTTTTGATGTATGAAAATATAATTACTTCTTTTCCTATATTACGGCTATTTGTTCATTAGGGGGTAATGGATAATAGTACCATGGTGATGAATAATTTCCATTAACTTTGTCTGCTTTTGATGTATGAAAATATAATTACTTCTTTTCCTATGTTAGCTATTTGTTCATTAGGGGTAATGGATAATAGTACCATGGTATTGAATAATTTCCGTTAACTTTGTCTGCTTTTGATGTATGAAAATATAATTACTTCTTTTCCTATATTACGGCCTATTTGTTCATTAGGGGTAATGGATAATAGTACCATGGTATTGAATAATTTCCATTAACTTTGTCTGCTTTTGATGTATGAAAATATAATTACTTCTTTTCCTATATTACGGCTATTTGTTCATTAGGGGTAATGGATAGCAGTACCATGAGTATTGAATAATTTCCATTAACTTTGTCTGCTTTTGATGTATGAAAATATAAATTACACTTCTTTTCTATATTACAGCTATTTACAAAGGGGTAATGATTAATAGTACCATGGTATTGAATAATTTCCATTAGCATATTACTTTTGATGTATGAAAATATAATTACTTCTTTTCCTATATTACGGCTATTTGTTCATTAGGAGTAATGGATAATAGTACCATGGTATTGAATAATTTCCATTAACTTTGTCTGCTTTTGATGTATGAAAATATAATTACTTCTTTTCCTATATTACGGCTATTTGTTCATTAGGGGTAATGGATAATAGTACCATGAATAATTTTATTAACTTTGTCTGCTTTTGTTGTATGAAAATATAATTAATTCTTTTCCTATATTACGGGTATTTGTTCATTAGGGGTAATGGATAATAGTACCATGTTATTGAATAATTTCCATTAACTTTGTCTGCTTTTGATGTATGAAAATGTAATTACTTCTTTTTCTATGTTACGGCTATTTGTTCATTAGGGGTAATGGATAACCAGTACCATAGTATTGAATAATTTCCATTAACTTTGTCTGCTTTTGATGTATGAAAATATAATTACTTCTTTTCCTATACCAGGTATTTGTTCATTAGGGGTAATGGATAATAGTACCATGGTATTGAATAATTTCCATTAACTTTGTCTGTTTTTGATGTATGAAAATATAATTACTTCTTTTCCTATATTACGACTGTTGTTCATTAGGGGTAATGGATAATAGTACCATGGTATTGAATAATTTCCATTAACTTTGTCTGCTTTTGATGTATGAAAATATAATTACTTTAACGCCACATATTACGGCTATTTGTTCATTAGGGGTAATGGATAATAGTACCATGGTATTGAATAATTTCCATTAACTTTATCTGCTTTTGATGTATGAAAATATAATTACTTCTTTTCCTATATTACGGGTATTTGTTCATTAGGGGTAATGGATAATGAGTACCATGGTATTGAATAATTTCCATTAACTTTGTCTGCTTTTGATGTATGAAAAATATAGTCACTTCTTTCTATATTACGTTATTTGTTCATTAGGGGTAATGGATAATAGTACCATGGTATTGAATAATTTCCATTAACTTTGTCTGCTTTTGATGTATGAAAATATAATTACTTCCTTTTCCTATATTACGGCTATTTGTTCATTAGGGTAATGGATAATAGTACCATGGTATTGAATAATTTCCATTAACTTTGTCTGCTTTTGATGTATGAAAATATAATTACTTCTTTTCCTATATTACAGCTATTTGTTCATTAGGGGTAATGGATAATAGTACCATGGTATTGAATAATTTCCATGCTTTGTCTGCTTGCTGATGTATGAAAATATAATTACTTCTTTTCCTATATTACGGCTATTGTTCATTAGGGGTATGACGGGATAATAGTACCATGGTATTGAATAATTTCCATTAACTTTGTCTGTTTTGATGTATGAAAAGGCTCATAATTACTTCTTTTCCTATATTACGGCTATTTGTTCATTAGGGGTCATGGATAATAGTACCATGGTATTGAATAATTTCCATTAACTTTGTCTGCTTTTGATGTATGAAAATATAATTACTTCTTTTCCTATATTACGGCTATTTGTTCATTAGGGGTAATGGATAATAGTACCATGGTATTGAATAATTTCCATTAACCTGTCTTAACTTTGATGTATGAAAATATAATTACTTCTTTTCCTATATTACGGCTATTTGTTCATTAGGGGTAATGGATAATAGTACCATGGTATTGAATAATTTCCCATTAACTTTGTCTGCTTTTGATGTATGAAAATATAATTACTTCTTTTCCTATGTTACGGCTATTTGTTCATTAGGGGTAATGGATAGTAGTACCATGGTATTGAATAATTTCCATTAACTTTGTCTGCTTTTGATGTATGAAAATATAATTGCTGCTTTTCCTATATTACGGCTATTGTTCATTGAGGTAATGGATAATAGTACCATGGTGATGAATAATTTCATTAACTTTGTCTGTTTCTGATGTATGAAAATATAATTACTTCTTTTCCTATATTACGGCTATTTGTTCATTAGGGGTAATGGATAATAGTACCATGGTATTGAATAATTTCCATTAACTTTGTCTGCTTTTGATGTATGAAAATATAATTACTTCTTTTCCTATATTACGGCTATTTGTTCATTAGGGGTAATGGATAATAGTACCATGGTATTGAATAATTTCCATTAACTTTGTCTGTTTTTGATGTATGAAAATATAATTACTTCTTTTCCTATATTACGGCTATTTGTTCATTAGGGGTAATGGATAATAGTACCATGGTATTGAATAATTTCCATTAACTTTGCCTGCTTTTGATGTATGAAAATATAATTACTTCTTTTCCTATATTACGGCTATTTGTTCATTAGGGGTAATGGATAATAGTACCATGGTATTGAATAATTTCCATTAACTTTGTCTGCTTTTGATGTATGAAAATATAATTACTTCTTTTCCTATATTACGGCTATTTGTTCATTAGGGGTAATGGATAATAGTACCATGGTATTGAATAATTTCCATTAACTTTGTCTGCTTTTGATGTATGAAAATATAATTACTTCTTTTCCTATATTACGGCTATTTGTTCATTAGGGGTAATGGATAATAGTACCATGGTATTGAATAATTTCCATTAACTTTGTCTGCTTTTGATGTATGAAAATATAATTACTTCTTTTCCTATATTACGGCTATTTGTTCATTAGGGTAATGGATAATAGTACCATGGTATTGAATAATTTCCATTAACTTTGTCTGCTTTTGATGTATGAAAATATAATTACTTCTTTTCCTATATTACGGCTATTTGTTCATTAGGGGTAATGGATAATAGTACCATGGTATTGAATAATTTCCATTAACTTTGTCTGCTTTTGATGTATGAAAATATAATTACTTCTTTTCCTATATTACGGCTATTTGTTCATTAGGGGTAATGGATAATAGTACCATGGTGTTATTGAATAATTTCCATTAACTTTGTCTGTTTTTGATGTATGAAAATATAATTACTTCTTTTCCTATATTACGGCTATTTGTTCATTAGGGGTCATGGATAATAGTACCATGGTATTGAATAATTTCCATTAACTTTGTCTGCTTTTGATGTATGAAAATATAATTACTTCTTTTCCTATATTACGGCTATTTGTTCATTAGGGGTAATGGATAATAGTACCATGGTATTGAATAATTTCCATTAACTTTGTCTGCTTTTGATGTATGAAAATATAATTACTTCTTTTCCTATATTACGGCTATTTGTTCATTAGGGGTAATGGATAATAGTACCATGGTATTGAATAATTTCCATTAACTTTGTCTGCTTTTGATGTATGAAAATATAATTACTTCTTTTCCTATATTACGGCTATTTGTTCATTAGGGGTAATGGATAATAGTACCATGGTATTGAATAATTTCCATTAACTTTGTCTGCTTTTGATGTATGAAAATATAATTACTTCTTTTCCTATATTACGGCTATTTGTTCATTAGGGGTAATGGATAATAGTACAATGGTATTGAATAATTTCCATTAACTTTGTCTGCTTTTGATGTATGAAAATATAATTACTTCTTTTCCTATATTACGGCTATTTGTTCATTAGGGGTAATGGATAATAGTACCATGGTATTGAATAATTTCCATTAAATTTGTCTGCTTTTGATGTATGAAAATATAATTACTTCTTTTCCTATATTACGGCTATTTGTTCATTAGGGGTAATGGATAATAGTACCATGGTATTGAATAATTTCCATTAACTTTGTCTGTTTTTGATGTATGAAAATATAATTACTTCTTTTCCTATATTACGGGTATTTGTTCATTAGGGGTAATGGATAATAGTACCATGGTATTGAATAATTTCCATTAACTTTGTCTGTTTTTGATGTATGAAAATATAATTACTTCTTTTCCTATATTACGGCTATTTGTTCATTAGGGGTAATGGATAATTGTACCATGGTATTGAATAATTTCCATTAACTTTGTCTGCTTTTGATGTATGAAAATATAATTACTTCTTTTCCTATATTACGGCTATTTGTTCATTAGGGGTAATGGATAATAGTACCATGGTATTGAATAATTTCCATTAACTTTGTCTGTTTTTGATGTATGAAAATATAATTACTTCTTTTCCTATATTACGGCTATTTGTTCATTAGGGGTAATGGATAATAGTACCATGGTATTGAATAATTTCCATTAACTTTGTCTGCTTTTGATGTATGAAAATATAATTACTTCTTTTCCTATATTACGGCTATTTGTTCATTAGGGGTAATGGATAATAGTACCATGGTATTGAATAATTTCCATTAACTTTGTCTGCTTTTGATGTATGAAAATATAATTACTTCTCTTCCTATATTACGGCTATTTGTTCATTAGGGGTAATGGATAATAGTACCATGGTATTGAATAATTTCCATTAACTTTGTCTGCTTTTGATGTATGAAAATATAATTACTTCTTTTCCTATATTACGGCTATTTGTTCATTAGGGGTAATGGATAATAGTACCATGGTATTGAATAATTTCCATTAACTTTGTCTGCTTTTGATGTATGAAAATATAATTATTTCTTTTCCTATATTACGGGTATTTGTTCATTAGGGTAATGGATAATAGTACCATGGTATTGAATAATTTCCGTGCTGTCTACTTTTGTGATGTATGAAAATATAATTACTTCTTTTCCTATATTACATTATTTGTTCATTAGGGGTAATGGATAATAATTACCATGGTATTGAATAATTTCCATTAACTTTGTCTGCTTTTGATGTATGAAAATATAATTACTTCTTTTCCTATATTACAGCTATTTGTTCATTAGGGGTAATGGATAATAGTACCATGGTATTGAATAATTTCCATTAACTTTGTCTGTTTTTGATGTATGAAAATATAATTACTTCTTTTCCTATATTACGGGTATTTGTTCATTAGGGGTAATGGATAATAGTACCATAGTGATGAATAATTTCCATTAACTTTGTCTGCTTTTGATGTATGAAAATATAATTACTTCTTTTCCTATATTACGGCTATTTGTTCATTAGGGGTAATGGATAATAGTACCATGGTATTGAATAATTTCCATTAACTTTGTCTGCTTTTGATGTATGAAAATATAATTACTTCTTTTCCTATATTACGGGTATTTGTTCATTAGGGTAATGGATAATAGTACCATGGTATTGAATAATTTCCATTAACTTTGTCTGCTTTTGATGTATGAAAATATAATTACTTCTTTTCCTATATTACGGCTATTTGTTCATTAGGGGTAATGGATAATAGTACCATGGTATTGAATAATTTCCATTAACTTTGTCTGCTTTTGATGTATGAAAATATAATTACTTCTTTTCCTATATTACGGCTATTTGTTCATTAGGGGTAATGGATAATAGTACCATGGTATTGAATAATTTCCATTAACTTTGTCTGCTTTTGATGTATGAAAATATAATTACTTCTTTTCCTATATTACGGCTATTTGTTCATTAGGGGTAATGGATAATAGTACCAAAATTATTGAATAATTTCCATTAACTTTGTCTGCTTTTGATGTATGAAAATATAATTACTTCTTTTCCTATATTACGGCTATTTATTTCATTAGGGGTAATGGATAATAGTACCATGGTATTGAATAATTTCCATTAACTTTGTCTGTTTTTGATGTATGAAAATATAATTACTTCTTTTCCTATATTACGGATATTTGTTCATTAGGGGTAATGGATAATAGTACCATGGTATTGAATAATATTCCATTAACTTTGTCTGCTTTTGATGTATGAAAATATAATTACTTCTTTTCCTAATATTACGGCTATTTGTTCATTAGGGGTAATGGATAATAGTACCATGGTATTGAATAATTTCCATTAATTTTGTCTGTTTTTGATGTATGAAAATATAATTACTTCTTTTCCTATATTACGGCTATTTGTTCATTAGGGGTAATGGATAATAGTACCATGGTATTGAATAATTTCCATTAACTTTGTCTATTTTTGATGTATGAAAATATAATTACTTCTTTTCCTATATTACGGCTATTTGTTCATTAGGGGTAATGGATAATAGTACCATGGTATTGAATAATTTCCATTAACACTTGTCTGTTTTTTGATGTATGAAAATATTATTACTTCTTTTCCTATATTACGGCTATTTGTTCATTAGGGGTAAGGGATAATAGTACCATGGTATTGAATAATTTCATTAACTTTGTCTGTTTTTGATGTATGAAAATATAATTACTTCTTTTCCTATATTACGGCTATTTGTTCATTAGGGGTAATGGATAATAGTACCATGGTATTGAATAATTTCCATTAACTTTGTCTGCTTTTGATGTATGAAAATATAATTACTTCTTTTCTTATATTACGACTGTTGTTCATTAGGGGTAATGGATAATAGTACCATGGTATTGAATAATTTCCATTAACTTTGTCTGCTTTTGATGTATGAAAATATAATTACTTCTTTTCCTATATTAAGGCTATTCGTTCATTAGGGGTAATGGATAATAGTACCATGGTATTGAATAATTTTATTAAATTTGTCTGCTTTTGATGTGAAAATATAATTACTTCTTTATATTACGGGTATTTGTTCATTGAGGTAATGGATAATAGTACCATGGTATTGAATAATTTCCATTAACTTTGTCTGCTTTTGATGTATGAAAATATAATTACTTCTTTTCCTATATTACATTTGTTCATTAGGGGTAATGAGATGTATTGCCATGGTATTGAATAATTTCATTAACTTTGTCTGCTTTTGATGTATGAAAATATAATTACTTCTTTTCCTATATTACGGCTATTTGTTCATTAGGGGTAATGGATAATAGTGTATGTTATTGAATAATTTCATTAACTTTGTCTGTTTTTGATGTATGAAAATATAATTACTTCTTTTCTCATATTACGGCTATTTGTTCATTAGGAGGTAATGGACCAATAGTACCATGGTATTGAATAATTTCCATTAACTTTGTCTGCTTTTGATGTATGAAAATATACCTTACTTCTTTTCCTATATTACGGCTATTTGTTCATTAAAGGGTAATGGATAATAGTACCATGGTATTGAATAATTTCCATTAACTTTGTCTGTTTTTGATGTATGAAAATATAATTACTTCTTTTCCTATATTACGGATATTTGTTCATTAGGGTAATGGATAATAGTACCATGGTATTGAATAATTTCCATTAACTTTGTCTGTGATGTATGAAAATATAATTACTTCTTTTCCTATATTACGGCTATTTGTTCATTTAGGGGTAATGGATAATAGTACCATAGTAGTGAATAATTTCCATTAACTTTGTCTGTTTTTGATGTATGAAAATATAATTACTTCTTTTCCTATATTACGGCTATTTGTTCATTAGAGTCATGGATAATAGTACCATGGTATTGAATAATTTCCATTAACTTTGTCTGTTTTTGATGTATGAAAATATAATTACTTCTTTTCCTATATTACGGCTATTTTGTTCATTAGGGGTAATGGATAATAGTACCATGGTATTGAATAATTTCCATTAACACTTGTCTGTTTTTGATGTATGAAAATACGACATTATTACTTCTTTTCCTATATTACGACTGTTTTGTTCATTAGGAGTAATGGATAATAGTACCATGGTATTGAATAACTTTCCACATTACTTTGTCTGTTTTTGATGTATGAAAATATAATTACTTCTTTTCCTATATTGCATTATTTGTTCATTAGGGGTAATGGATAATAGTACCATGGTATTGGATAATTTCCATTAACTTTGTCTGCTTTTTTGATGTATGAAAATATAATTACTTCTTTGTATATTACGGCTATTTGTTCATTAGGGGTAATGGATAATAGTACCATGGTATTAGATAATTTCCATTAACTTTGTCTGCTTTTGATGTATGAAATATAATTACTTCTTTTCCTATATTACGGCTATTCGTTCATTAGGGGTAATGGATAATAGTACCATGGTATTGAATAGCTCATTAACTTTGTCTGCTTTTGATGTATGAAAATATAATTACTTCTTTTCCTATATTTTGGCCTATTTGTTCATTAGGGGTAATGGATAACCAGTACCATGGTATTGAATAATTTCCATTAACTTTGTCTGCTTTTGATGTATGAAAATATAATTACTTCTTTTCCTATGTTGCTTCATTTTGTTCATTAGGAGTAATGGATAATAGTACCATGGTATTGAATAATTTCCATTAACTTTGTCTGTTTTTGATGTATGAAAATATAATGCCTTCTTTTCCTATATTACGGCTATTTGTTCATTAGGGGTAATGGATAATAGTACCATGGTATTAATAATTTCACGTACTTGTCTGTTTTTGATGTATGAAAATATAATTACTTCTTTTCCTATATGACGGCTATTTGTTCATTAGGGGTAATGGATAATAGTACCATGGTATTGAATAATTTCCATTAACTTTGTCTGCTTTTGATGTATGAAAATATAATTACTTCTTTTCTTATATTACGGCTATTTGTTCATTAGGGGTAATGGATAATAGTACCATGGTATTGAATAATTTCCATTAACTTTGTCTGCTTTTGATGTATGAAAATATAATTACTTCTTTTCCTATATTACGGCTATTTGTTCATTAGGGGTAATGGATAATAGTACCATGGTATTGAATAATTTCCATTAACTTTGTCTGTTTTTGATGTATGAAAATATAATTACTTCTTTTCCTATATTACGGCTATTTGTTTATTAGGGGTAATGGATAATAGTTCCATGGTATTGAATAATTTCCATTAACTTTGTCTGCTTTTGATGTATGAAAATATAATTACTTCTTTTCCTATATTACGGGTATTTGTTCATTAGGGGTAATGGATAATAGTACCATGGTATTGAATAATTTCCATTAACTTTGTCTGCTTTTGATGTATGAAAATATAATTACTTCTTTTCCTATATTACGGCTATTTGTTCATTAGGGGTAATGGATAATAGTACCATGGTATTGAATAATTTCCATTAACTTTGTCTGCTTTTGATGTATGAAAATATAATTACTTCTTTTCCTATATTACGGCTATTTGTTCATTAGGGGTAATGGATAATAGTACCATGGTATTGAATAATTTCCATTAACTTTGTCTGCTTTTGATGTATGAAAATATAATTACTTCTTTTCCTATATTACGGCTATTTGTTCATTAGGGGTAATGGATAATAGTACCATGGTATTGAATAATTTCCATTAACTTTGTCTGCTTTTGATGTATGAAAATATAATTACTTCTTTTCCTATATTACGGCTATTTGTTCATTAGGGGTAATGGATAATAGTACCATGGTATTGAATAATTTCCATTAACTTTGTCTGCTTTTGATGTATGAAAATATAATTACTTCTTTTCCTATATTACGGCTATTTGTTCATTAGGGGTAATGGATAATAGTACCATGGTATTGAATAATTTCCATTAACTTTGTCTGCTTTTGATGTATGAAAATATAATTACTTCTTTTCCTATATTACGGCTATTTGTTCATTAGGGGTAATGGATAATAGTACCATGGTATTGAATAATTTCCATTAACTTTGTCTGCTTTTGATGTATGAAAATATAATTACTTCTTTTCCTATATTACGGCTATTTGTTCATTAGGGGTAATGGATAATAGTACCATGGTATTGAATAATTTCCATTAACATTGTCTGTTTTTGATGTATGAAAATATAATTACTTCTTTTCCTATATTACGGGTATTTGTTCATTAGGGGTAATGGATAATAGTACCATGGTATTGAATAATTTCCATTAACTTTGTCTGCTTTTGATGTATGAAAATATAATTACTTCTTTTCCTATATTACGGGTATTTGTTCATTAGGGGTAATGGATAATAGTACCATGGTATTGAATAATTTCCATTAACTTTGTCTGCTTTTGATGTATGAAAATATAATTACTTCTTTTCCTATATTACGGCTATTTGTTCATTAGGGGTAATGGATAATAGTACCATGGTATTGAATAATTTCCATTAACTTTGTCTGCTTTTGATGTATGAAAATATAATTACTTCTTTTCCTATATTACGGCTCTTTGTTCATTAGGGGTAATGGATAATAGTACCATGGTATTGAATAATTTCCATTAACTTTGTCTGTTTTTGATGTATGAAAATATAATTACTTCTTTTCCTATATTACGGCTATTTGTTCATTAGGGGTAATGGATAATAGTACCATGGTATTGAATAATTTCCATTAACTTTGTCTGTTTTTGATGTATGAAAATATAATTACATCTTTTCCTATATTACGGGTATTTGTTCATTAGGGGTAATGGATAATAGTACCATGGTATTGAATAATTTCCATTAACTTTGTCTGCTTTTGATGTATGAAAATATAATTACTTCTTTTCCTATATTACGGGTATTTGTTCATTAGGGGTAATGGATAATAGTACCATGGTATTGAATAATTTCCATTAACTTTGTCTGCTTTTGATGTATGAAAATATAATTACTTCTTTTCCTATATTACGGCTCTTTGTTCATTAGGGTTAATGGATAATAGTACCATGGTATTGAATAATTTCCATTAACTTTGTCTGCTTTTGATGTATGAAAATATAATTACTTCTTTTCCTATATTACGGCTATTTGTTCATTAGGGGTAATGGATAATAGTACCATGGTATTGAATAATTTCCATTAACTTTGTCTGCTTTTGATGTATGAAAATATAATTACTTCTTTTCCTATATTACGGCTATTTGTTCATTAGGGGTAATGGATAATAGTACCATGGTATTGAATAATTTCCATTAACTTTGTCTGTTTTTGATGTATGAAAATATAATTACTTCTTTTCCTATATTACGGGTATTTGTTCATTAGGGGTAATGGATAATAGTACCATGGTATTGAATAATTTCCATTAACTTTGTCTGCTTTTGATGTATGAAAATATAATTACTTCTTTTCCTATATTACGGCTATTTGTTCATTAGGGGTAATGGATAATAGTACCATGGTATTGAATAATTTCCATTAACTTTGTCTGCTTTTGATGTATGAAAATATAATTACTTCTTTTCCTATATTACGGCTATTTGTTCATTAGGGGTAATGGATAATAGTACCATGGTATTGAATAATTTCCATTAACTTTGTCTGCTTTTGATGTATGAAAATATAATTACTTCTTTTCCTATATTACGGGTATTTGTTCATTAGGGGTAATGGATAATAGTACCATGGTATTGAATAATTTCCATTAACTTTGTCTGTTTTTGATGTATGAAAATATAATTACTTCTTTTCCTATATTACGGGTATTTGTTCATTAGGGGTAATGGATAATAGTACCATGGTATTGAATAATTTCCATTAACTTTGTCTGCTTTTGATGTATGAAAATATAATTACTTCTTTTCCTATATTACGGGTATTTGTTCATTAGGGGTAATGGATAATAGTACCATGGTATTGAATAATTTCCATTAAATTTGATTAAATTTGTCTGCTTTTGATCTATGAAAATATAATTACTTCTTTTCCTATATTACGGCTATTTGTTCATTAGGGGTAATGGATAATAGTACCATGGTATTGAATAATTTCCATTAACTTTGTCTGTTTTTGATGTATGAAAATATAATTACTTCTTTTCCTATATTACGGCTATTTGTTCATCAGGGGTAATGGATAATAGTACCATGGTATTGAATAATTTCCATTAACTTTGTCTGTTTTTGATGTATGAAAATATAATTACTTCTTTTCCTATATTACGGCTATTTGTTCATTAGGGGTAATGGATAATAGTACCATGGTATTGAATAATTTCCATTAACTTTGTCTGCTTTTGATGTATGAAAATATAATTACTTCTTTTCCTATATTACGACTGTTGTTCATTAGGGGTAATGGATAATAGTACCATGGTATTGAATGAAATTTCCATTAACTTTGTCTGCTTTACAGAATGTATGAAAATATAATTACTTCTTTTCCTATATTACGGGTATAATTTCGTAGGGGTAATGGATAATAGTACCATGGTATTGAATAATTTCCATTAACTTTGTCTGCTTTTGATGTATGAAAATATAATTACTTCTTTTCCTATATTACGGCTATTTGTTCATTAGGGTTAATGGATAATAGTACCATAGGTAATGAATAATTTCCATTAAATTTGTCTGCTTTTGATGTATGAAAATATAATTACTTCTTTTCCTATATTACGGCTATTTGTTCATTAGGGGTAATGAGATAGTACCATGGTATTGAATAATTTCCATTAACTTTGTCTGCTTTTGATGTATGAAAATATAATTACTTCTTTTCCTATATTACGGCTATTTGTTCATTAGGTAATGGATAATAGTACCATGGTATTGAATAATTTCCATTAACTTTGTCTGCTTTTGATGTATGAAAATATAATTACTTCTTTTCCTATATTACGGTATTTGTTCATTAGGGGTAATGGATAATAGTACCATGGTATTGAATAATTTCCATTAACTTTGTCTGCTTTTGATGTATGAAAATATAATTACTTCTTTTCCTATATTACGGCTATTTAATTTTCATTAGGGGTAATGGATAATAGTACCATGGTATTGAATAATTTCCATTAACTTTGTCTGATTTGATGTATGAAAATATAATTACTTCTTTTCCTATATTACGGCTATTTGTTCATTAGGGGTAATGGATAATAGTACCATAATTATTGAATAATTTCCATTAACTTTGCTGTTTTTGATGTATGAAAAATATAATTACTTCTTTTCCTATATTACGTATTTGTTCATTAGGGGTAATGGATAATAGTACCATGGTATTGAATAATTTCCATTAACTTTGTCTGTTTTTGATGTATGAAAATATAATTACTTCTTTTCCTATATTACGGCTATTTGTTCATTAGGGGTAATGGATAATAGTACCATGGTGATGAATAATTTCCATTAACTTTGTCTGTTTTGATGTATGAAAATATAATTACTTCTTTTCCTATATTACGGGTATTGTTATTAGGGTAATGGATAATAGTACCATAGTGATGAATAATTTCCATTAACTTTGTCTGTTTTTGATGTATGAAAATATAATTACTTCTTTTCCTATATTACGGCTATTTGTTCATTAGGGGTAATGGATAATAGTACTTATGGTATTGAATAATTTCCATTAAATTTGTCTGCTTTTGATGTATGAAAATATAATTAATTCTTTTCCTATATTACGGGTATTTGTTCATTAGGGGTAATGGATAATAGTTCCGTAAGTATTGAATAATTTCCATTAACTTTGTCTGTTTTTGATGTATGAAAATATAATTACTTTATTTTCCCTATATTACGGCTATTTGTTCATTAGGGGTAATGGATAATAGTACCATGGTATTGAATAATTTCCATTAACTTTGTCTGCTTTGGATGTATGAAAATATAATTACTTCTTTTCCTATATTACGGCTATTTGTTCATTAGGGGTAATGTATAATAGTACCATGGTATTGAATAATTTCCATTAACTTTGTCTAACTTTTGATGTATGAAAATATAATTACTTCTTTTCCTATATTACAGCTATTTGTTCATTAGGGGTAATGGATAATAGTACCATGGTATTGAATAATTTCCATTAACTTTGTCTGCTTTTGATGTATGAAAAATATAATTACTTCTTTTCCTATATTAGCTATTTGTTCATTAGGGGTAATGGATAATAGTACCATGGTATTGAATAATTTCCATTAACTTTGTCTGTTTTGATGTATGAAAATATAATTACTTCTTTTCCTATATTACGGCTATTTGTTCATTGAGGTAATGGATAATAGTACCATGGTATTGAATAATTTCCATTAACTTTGTCTGTTTTTGATGTATGAAAATATAATTGCTTCTTTTCCTATATTACGGCTATTTGTTCATTAGGGGTAATGGGTAATAGTACCATGGTATTGAATAATTTCCATTAACTTTGTCTGTTTTTGATGTATGAAAATATAATTACTTCTTTTCCTATATTACGGGTATTTGTTCATTAGGGGTACGATAATAGTACCATGGTATTGAATAATTTCCATTAAATTTGTCTGTTTTTGATGTATGAAAATGTAATTAATTCTTTTCCTATATTGATGGCTATTTGTTCATTAGGGGTAATGGATAATAGTACCATGGTATTGAATAATTTCCATTAACTTTGTCTGTTTTTGATGTATGAAAATATAATTACTTCTTTTCCTATATTACGGCTATTTGTTCATTAGGGGTAATGGATAATAGTACTATGGTATTGAATAATTTCCATTAACTTTGTCTGCTTTTGATGTATGAAAATATAATTACTTCTTTTCCTATATTACGGCTATTTGTTCATTAGGGGTAATGGATAATAGTACTATATGGTATTGAATAATTTCCATTAACTTTGTCTGCTTTTGATGTATGAAAATATAATTACTTTTCCTATATTACGGTTTGTTCATTAGGGGTAATGGATAATAGTACCATGGTATTGAATAATTTCCATTAACTTTGTCTGCTTTTGATGTATGAAAATATAATTACTTCTTTTCCTATATTACGGCTATTTGTTCATTAGGGGTAATGGATAATAGTACCATGGTATTGAATAATTTCCATTAACTTGCCCTGTTTTTGATGTATGAAAATATAATTACTTTTCCTATATTACGGTTATTTGTTCATTAGGGGTAATGGATAATAGTACCATGGTATTGAATAATTTCCATTAAATTTGTCTGTTTTTGATGTATGAAAATATAATTACTTCTTTTTCCTATATTACGGCTATTTGTTCATTAGGGGTAATGGATAATAGTACCATGGTATTGAATAATTTCCATTAACTTTTCTGCTTTTGATGTATGAAAATATAATTACTTTTTCCTATATTACGGGTATTTGTTCATTAGGGGTAATGGATAATAGTACCATGGTATTGAATAATTTCCATTAACTTTGTCTGCTTTTATTGATGTATGAAAATATAATTACTTCTTTTCCTATATTACGGGTATTTGTTCATTAGGGGTAATGGATAATAGTACCATGGTATTGAATAATTTCCATTAACTTTGTCTGTTTTTGATGTATGAAAATATAATTACTTCTTTCCTATATTACGGCTATTTGTTCATTAGGGGTAATGGATAATAGTACCATGGTATTGAATAATTTCCATTAACTTTGTCTTGCTTTTGATGTATGAAAAAATATAATTACTTCTTTTTCCTATATTACGGCTATTTGTCTAATAGGGGTAATGATAATAGTACCAGCGGTATTGAATAATTTCCATTAACTTTGTCTGTTTTTGATGTATGAAAATATAATTACTTCTTTTTTCCTATATTACGGGTATTTGTTCATTAGGGGTAATGGATAATAGTACCATGGTATTGAATAATTTCCATTAACTTTGTCTGCTTTTGATGTATGAAAATATAATTACTTCTTTTCCTATATTACGGCTATTTGTTCATTAGGGGTAATGGATAATAGTACCATGGTATTGAATAATTTCAATTTAACTTTGTCTGCTTTTGATGTATGAAAATATAATTACTTTTCCTATATTACGGGTATTGGTTCATTAGGGGTAATGGATAATAGTACCATAGTATTGTATAATTTCCATTAAATTTGTCTGCTTTGGTGTATGAAAATATAATTACTTTTTTCCTATATTACGGTATTTGTTCATTAGGGCTAATGGATAATAGTACCATGGTATTGAATAATTTCATTAACTTTGTCTGTTTTTGATGTATGAAAATATAATTACTTCTTTTCCTATATTACGGCTATTTGTTCATTAGGGGTAATGGATAATAGTACCATGGTATTGAATAATTTCCATTAACTTTGTCTGCTTTTGATGTATGAAAATATAATTACTTCTTTTTTCCTATATTACGGGTATTTAGTTCATTAGGGTAATGGATAATAGTACCATGGTATTGAATAATTTCCATTAACTTTGTCTGCTTTTGATGTATGAAAATATAATTACTTCTTTTCCTATATATTACGGCTATTTGTTCATTAGGGGTAATGGATAATAGTACCATGGTATTGAATAATTTCCATTAACTTTGTCTGCTTTTGATGTATGAAAATATAATTACTTCTTTTCCTATATTACGGGTATTTGTTCATTGGGGGTAATGGATAATAGTACCATGGTATTGAATATTTTCCATTAACTTTGTCTGCTTTTGATGTATGAAAATATAATTACTTCTTTTCCTATATTACGGCTATTTGTTCATTAGGGGTAATGGATAATAGTACCATGGTATTGAATAATTTCCATTAACTTTGTCTGTTTTTGATGTATGAAAATATAATTACTTTTTTCCTATATTACGGCTATTTGTTCATTAGGGGTAATGGATAATAGTACCATGGTATTGAATAATTTCCATTAACTTTGTCTGCTTTTGATGTATGAAAATATAATTACTTCTTTTCCTATATTACGGCTATTTGTTCATTAGGGGTAATGGATAATAGTACCATGGTATTGAATAATTTCCATTAACTTTGTCTGTTTTTGATGTATGAAAATATAAGTGTTTCCATTCTTTTCCTATATTACGGCTATTTGTTCATTAGGGGTAATGGATAATAGTACCATGGTATTGAATAATTTCCATTAATTTGTCTGTTTTTGATGTATGAAAATATAATTACTTCTTTTCCTATATTACGGCTATTTGTTCATTAGGGGTAATGGATAATAGTACCATGGTATTGAATACCATTAACTTTGTCTGCTTTGATGTATGAAAATATAATTACTTCTTTTCCTATATTACGGCTATTTGTTCATTAGGGGTAATGGATAATAGTACCATGGTATTGAATAATTTCATTAACTTTGTCTGCTTTTGATGTATGAAAATATAGTTTCATTTCTTTTCCTATATTACGGGTATTTGTTCATTAGGGGTACGGATAATAGTACCATGGTATTGAATAATTTCCATTAACTTTGTCTGCTTTTGATGTATGAAAATATAATTACTTCTTTTCCTATATTACGGCTATTTGTCTATTAGGGGTAATGGATAATAGTACCATGGTATTGAATAATTTCCATTAACTTTGTCTGCTTTTGATGTATGGAAATATAATTACTTCTTTTCCTATATTATTATTATTTGTTCATTAGGGGTAATGGATAATATACCATGGTATTGAATAATTTCCATTAACTTTGTCTGCTTTTGATGTATGAAAATATAATTACTTCTTTTCCTATATTACGGGTATTTGTTCATTAGGGGTAATGGATAATAGTACCATGGTATTGAATAATTTCATTAAATTTGTCTGCTTTGGTGTATGAAAATATAACTACTTCTTTTCCTATATTACGGGTATTTGTTCATTAGGGCTAATGGATAATAGTACCATGGTATTGAATAATTTCCATTAACTTTGTCTGTTTTTGATGTATGAAAATATAATTACTTCTTTTCCTATATTACGGCTATTTGTTCATTAGGGGTAATGGATAATAGTACCATGGTATTGAATAATTTCCATTAACTTGCTCCGTTTTTGATGTATGAAAATATAATTACTTTTTCCTATATTACTGGGTATTTGTCTATTAGGGGCATTTTGATAATAGTACCATGGTATTGAATAATTTCCATTAACTTTGTCTGCTTTTGATGTATGAAAATATAATTACTTCTTTTCCTATATTACGGCTATTTGTTCATTAGGGGTAATGGATAATAGTACCATGGTATTGAATAATTTCCATTAACTTTGTCTGCTTTTGATGTATGAAAATATAATTACTTCTTTTCCTATATTACGGGTATTTGTTCATTAGGGGTACAGATAATAGTACTACGGTATTGAATATTTTCCATTAACTTTATCTTGCTTTTGATGTATGAAAATATAATTACTTTTTTCCTATATTACGGCTATTTGTTCATTAGGGGTAATGGATAATAGTACCATGGTATTGAATAATTTCCATTAACTTTGTCTGTTTTTGATGTATGAAAATATAATTACTTCTTTTCCTATATTACGGCTATTTGTTCATTAGGGGTAATGGATAATAGTACCATGGTATTGAATAATTTCCATTAAATTTGTCTGTTTTTGATGTATGAAAATATAATTACTTCTTTTCCTATATTACGGCTATTTGTTCATTAGGGGTAATGGATAATAGTACCATGGTATTGAATAATTTTCCCATTAACTTTGTCTGTTTTTGATGTATGAAAATATAATTACTTCTTTTCCTATATTACGGCTATTTGTTCATTAGGGGTAATGGATAATAGTACCATGGTATTGAATAATTTCCATTAACTTTGTCTGTTTTTGATGTATGTGAAAATATAATTACTTTCTTTTTCCTATAATATTATTATTTGTTCATTAGGGGTAATGATAATAGTACCATGGTATTGAATAATTTCCATTAACTTTGTCTGCTTTTGATGTATGAAAATATAATTACTTCTTTTCCTATATTACGGCTATTTGTTCATTAGGGGTAATGGATAATAGTACCATGGTATTGAATAATTTCCATTAACTTTGTCTGCTTTTGATGTATGAAAATATAATTACTCTTTTCCTATATTACGGGTATTTGTTCATTAGGGGTAATGGATAATAGTACCATGGTATTGAATAATGTCCATTAACTTTGTCTGCTTTTGATGTATGAAAATATAATTACTTCTTTTCCTATATTACGGCTATTTGTTCATTAGGGGTAATGGATAATAGTACCATGGTATTGAATAATTTCCATTAACTTTGTCTGTTTTTGATGTATGAAAATATAATTACTTCTTTTCCTATATTACGGCTATTTGTTCATTAGGGGTAATGGATAATAGTACCATGGTATTGAATAATTTCCATTAACTTTGTCTGCTTTTGATGTATGAAAATATAATTACTTCTTTTCCTATATTACGGCTATTTGTTCATTAGGGGTAATGGATAATAGTACCATGGTATTGAATAATTTCCATTAACTTTGTCTGCTTTTGATGTATGAAAATATAATTACTTCTTTTCCTATATTACGGCTATTTGTTCATTAGGGGTAATGGATAATAGTACCATGGTATTGAATAATTTCCATTAACTTTGTCTGTTTTTGATGTATGAAAATATAATTACTTCATTTCCTATATTACGGCTATTTGTTCATTAGGGGTAATGGATAATAGTACCATGGTATTGAATAATTTCCATTAATTTTGTCTGCTTTTGATGTATGAAAATATAATTACTTCTTTTCCTATATTACGGCTATTTGTTCATTAGGGTTAATGGATAATAGTACCATGCTATTGAATAATTTCCATTAACTTTGTCTGTTTTTGATGTATGAAAATATAATTACTTCTTTTCCTATATTACGGCTATTTGTTCATTAGGGGTAATGGATAATAGTACCATGGTATTGAATAATTTCCATTAACTTTGTCTGTTTTTGATGTATGAAAATATAATTACTTCTTTTCCTATATTACGGCTATTTGTTCATTAGGGGTAATGGATAATAGTACCATGGTATTGAATAATTTCCATTAACTTTCTCTGCTTTTGATGTATGAAAATATAATTACTTCTTTTCCTATATTACGGCTATTTGTTCATTAGGGGTAATGGATAATAGTACCATCGTATTGAATAATTTCCATTAACTTTGTCTGCTTTTGATGTATGAAAATATAATAATTTACTTCTTTTCCTATATTACGGCTATTTGTTCATTAGGGGTAATGGATAATAGTACCATGGTATTGAATAATTTCCATTAACTTTGTCTGCTTTTGATGTATGAAAATATAATTACTTCTTTTCCTATATTACGGCTATTTGTTCATTAGGGGTAATGGATAATAGTACCATGGTATTGAATAATTTCCATTAACTTTGTCTGCTTTTGATGTATGAAAATATAATTACTTCTTTTCCTATATTACGGCTATTTGTTCATTAGGGGTAATGGATAATAGTACCATGGTATTGAATAATTTCCATTAACTTTGTCTGCTTTTGATGTGAAAATATAATTACTTCTTTTCCTATATTACGGCTATTTGTTCATTAGGGGTAATGGATAATAGTACCATGGTATTGAATAATTTCCATTAACTTTGTCTGCTTTTGATGTATGAAAATATAATTACTTCTTTTCCTATATTACGGCTATTTGTTCATTAGGGGTAATGGATAATAGTACCATGGTATTGAATAATTTCCATTAACTTTGTCTGCTTTTGATGTATGAAAATATAATTACTTCTTTTCCTATATTACGGCTATTTGTTCATTAGGGGTAATGGATAATAGTACCATGGTATTGAATAATTTCCATTAACTTTGTCTGCTTTTGATGTATGAAAATATAATTACTTCTTTTCCTATATTACGGGTATTTGGTCATTAGGGGTAATGGATAATAGTACCATGGTGATGAATAATTTCCATTAACTTTGTCTGCTTTTGATGTATGAAAATATAATTACTTCTTTTTTCCTATATTACGGCTATTTGTTCATTAAGGGTAATGGATAATAGTACCATGGTATTGAATAACTTCCATTAACTTTTTCTGTTTTTGATGTATGAAAATATAATTACTTCTTTTCCTATATTACGGCTATTTGTTCATTGGGGTAATGGATAATAGTACCATGGTATTGAATAATTTCCATTAACTTTGTCTGTTTTTGATGTATGAAAATATAATTACTTCTTTTCCTATATTACGGGTATTTGTTCATTAGGGGTAATGGATAATAGTACCATGGTATTGAATAATTTCAGTAACTTTGTCTGTTTTTGATGTATGAAAATATAATTACTTCTTTTCCTATATTACGGCTATTTGTTCATTAGGGGTAA
Source organism: Ascarosepion bandense (assembly GCA_037127315.1). Classification (NCBI taxonomy): domain Eukaryota; kingdom Metazoa; phylum Mollusca; class Cephalopoda; order Sepiida; family Sepiidae; genus Ascarosepion; species Ascarosepion bandense. The sequence continues at coordinate 110,769 of JBBBDQ010001406.1, read as the reverse complement.
TGGATAATAGTACCATGGTATTGAATAATTTCCATTAACTTTGTCACTTTTGATGTATGAAAATATAATTACTTCTTTTCCTATATTACGGCTATTTGTTCATTAGGGTAATGGATAATAGTACCATGGTATTGAATAATTTCCATTAACTTTGTCTGCTTTTGATGTATGAAAATATAATTACTTCTTTTCCTATATTACGGGTATTTGTTCATTAGGGGTAATGAGTAAACTAGTACCATGGTATTGAATAATTTCATTAACTTTGTCTGCTTTTGATGTATGAAAATATAATTACTTCTTTTCCTATATACGGCTATTTGTTCATTAGGGGTAATGGATAATAGTACCATGGTATTCCATTAACTTTGTCTGCTTTTGATGTATGAAAATATAATTACTTCTTTTCCTATATTACGATTATTTGTTCGTGGGGTAATGGATAATAGTACATGGTATTGAATAATTCCATTAACTTTGTCTGTTTTTGATGTATGAAAATATAATTACTTCTTTTTCTATATTACGGCTATTTCTTCATTAAGGGTAATGGATAATAGTACCATGGTATTAAATAATTTCCATTAACTTTGTCTGTTTTTGATGTATGAAAATATAATTACTTCTTTTCCTATATTACGGCTATTTCTTCATTAGGGGTAATGGATAATAGTACCATGGTATTGAATAATTTCCGTGCTTTGTCTGCTTTGATGTATGAGAAAATATAATTACTTCTTTTCCTATATTACGGCTATTTGTTCATTAGGGGTAATGGATAATAGTACCATGATGAATAATTTCCATTAACTTTGTCTGTTTTTGATGTATGAAAATATAATTACTTCTTTTCCTATATTACGGCTATTTGTTCATTAGGGTAATGGATAATAGTACCATGGTATTGAATAATTTCCATTAACTTTGTCTGTTTTTGATGTATGAAAATATAATTACTTCTTTTCCTATATTACGGCTATTTGTTCATTAGGGGTAATGGATAACTGATACCATGGTATTGAATAATTTCCATTAACTTTGTCTGTTTTTGATATGAAAATATAATTACTTCTTTTCCTATATTACGGCTATTTGTTCATTAGGGGTAATGGATAATAGTACCATAATTGATGATGTTCGTACTTTGTCTACTTTTGATGTATAAAAATATAATTACTTCTTTTCCTATATTACGGCTATTTGTTCATTAGGGGTAATGGATAATAGTACCATGGTATTGAATAATTTCCATTAAATTTGTCTGCTTTTGATGTATGAAAATATAATTACTTCTTTTCCTATATTACGAAGATTATTTGTTCATTAGGGGTAATGGATAATAGTACCATGGTATTGAATAATTTCCATTAACTTTGTCTGCTTTTGATGTATGAAAATATAATTACTTCTTTTCCTATATTACGGCTATATGTTCATTAGGGGGGTAATGGATAATAGTACCATGGTATTGAATAATTTCCATTAACTTTGTCTGCTTTTGATGTGGCAGTATTTACTTGTATTGCGGGTATTTGTTCATTAGGGGTAATGGATAATAGTACCATGGTATTGAATAATTTCCATTAACTTTGTCTGTTTTGATGTATGAAAATATAATTACTTCTTTTCCTATATTACGGCTATTTGTTCATTAGGGGTAATGGATAATAAAACCATGGTATTGAATAATTTCCATTAACTTTGTCTGTTTTTGATGTATGAAAATATAATTACGTCTTTTCCTATATTACGGCTATTTCTTCATTAGGGGTAATGGATAATAGTACCATGGTATTGAATAATTTCCATTAACTTTGTCTGCTTTTTTGATGTATGAAAATATAATTACTTCTTTTCCTATATTACGGCTATTTGTTCATTAGGGGTAATGGATAATAGTACCATGGTATTGAATAATTTCCATTAACTTTGTCTGCTTTTGATGTATGAAAATATAATTACTTCTTTTCCTATATTACGTATTTATTTTATTCAGGGTAATGGATAATAGTACCATGGTATTGAATAATTTCCATTAACTTTGTCTGCTTTTGATGTATGAAAATATAATTAATTCTTTTTCCTATATTACGGCTATTTGTTCATTAGGGGTAATGGATAATAGTACCATGGTATTGAATAATTTCCATTAACTTTGTCTTTTGATGTATGAAAATATAATTACTTCTTTTCCTATATTACGGCTATTTGTTCATTAGGGGTAATGGATAATAGTACCATGGTATTGAATAATTTCCATTAACTTTGTCTGCTTTTGATGTATGAAAATCATAATTAATTCTTTTCCTATATTACGGCTATTTGTTCATTAGGGGTAATGGATAATAGTACCATGGTATTGAATAATTTCCATTAACTTTGTCTGCTTTTGATGTATGAAAATATAATTACTTCTTTTCCTATATTACGGCTATTTGTTCATTAGGGGTAATGGATAATAGTACCATGGTATTGAATAATTTCCATTAACTTTGTCTGCTTTTGATGTATGAAAATATAATTACTTCTTTTCCTATATTACGGCTATTTGTTCATTAGGGGTAATGGATAATAGTACCATGGTATTGAATAATTTCCATTAACTTTGTCTGCTTTTGATGTATGAAAATATAATTACTTCTTTTCCTATATTACGGCTATTTGTTCATTAGGGGTAATGGATAATAGTACCATGGTATTGAATAATTTCCATTAACTTTGTCTGCTTTTGATGTATGAAAATATAATTACTTCTTTTTCTGTATTACGGGTATTTGTTCATTAGGGGTAATGGATAATAGTACCATGGTATTGAATAATTTCCATTAACTTTGTCTGTTTTTGATGTATGAAAATATAATTACTTCTTTTCCTATATTACGGCTATTTGTTCATTAGGGGTAATGGATAATAGTACCATGGTATTGAATAATTTCCATTAACTTTGTCTGTTTTTGATGTATGAAAATATAATTACGTCTTTTCCTATATTACGGCTATTTCTTCATTAGGAATTAATGGATAATAGTACCATGGTATTGAATAATTTCCATTAACTTTGTCTGCTTTTGATGTATGAAAATATAATTACTTCTTTTCCTATATTACGGCTATTTGTTCATTAGGGGTAATGGATAATAGTACCATGGTATTGAATAATTTCCATTAACTTTGTCTGCTTTTGATGTATGAAAATATAATTACTTCTTTTCCTATATTACGGCTATTTGTTCATTAGGGGTAATGGATAATAGTACCATGGTATTGAATAATTTCCATTAACTTTGTCTGCTTTTGATGTATGAAAATATAATTAATTCTTTTCCTATATTACGGCTATTTGTTCATTAGGGGTAATGGATAATAGTACCATGGTATTGAATAATTTCCATTAACTTTGTCTGCTTTTGATGTATGAAAATATAATTACTTCTTTTCCTATATTACGGCTATTTGTTCATTAGGGGTAATGGATAATAGTACCATGGTATTGAATAATTTCCATTAACTTTGTCTGCTTTTGATGTATGAAAATATAATTACTTCTTTTCCTATATTACGGCTATTTGTTCATTAGGGGTAATGGATAATAGTACCATGGTATTGAATAATTTCCATTAACTTTGTCTGCTTTTGATGTATGAAAATATAATTACTTCTTTTCCTATATTACGGCTATTTGTTCATTAGGGGTAATGGATAATAGTACCATGGTATTGAATAATTTCCATTAACTTTGTCTGCTTTTGATGTATGAAAATATAATTACTTCTTTTCCTATATTACGGCTATTTGTTCATTAGGGGTAATGGATAATAGTACCATGGTATTGAATAATTTCCATTAACTTTGTCTGCTTTTGATGTATGAAAATATATTACTTCTTTTCCTATATTACGGCTATTTGTTCATTAGGGGAGTAATGGATAATAGTACCATGGTATTGAATAATTTCCATTAACTTTGTCTGCTTTTGATGTATGAAAATATAATTACTTCTTTTCCTATATTACGGCTATTTAGGGGTAATGGATAATAGTACCATGGTATTGAATAATTTCCATTAACTTTGTCTGCTTTTGATGTATGAAAATATAATTACTTCTTTTCCTATATTACGGCTATTTGTTCATTAGGGAATGGATAATAGTACCATGGTATTGAATAATTTCCGACTTTCTCTTACTTTTGATGTATGAAAATATAATTACTTCTTTTCCTATATTACGGCTATTTTGTTCATTAGGGTAATGGATAATAGTACCATGGTATTGAATAATTTCCATTAACTTTGTCTGCTTTTGATGTATGAAAATATAATTACTTCTTTTCCTATATTACGGCTATTTGTTCATTAGGGGTAATGGATAATAGTACCATGGTATTGAATAATTTCCATTAACTTTGTCTGCTTTTGATGTATGAAAATATAATTACTTCTTTTCCTATATTACGGCTATTTGTTCATTAGGGGTAATGGATAATAGTACCATGGTATTGAATAATTTCCATTAACTTTGTCTGCTTTTGATGTATGAAAATATAATTACTTCTTTTCCTATATTACGGCTATTTGTTCATTAGGGTAATGGATAATAATAATAATTATTGAATAATTTCCATTAACTTTGTCTGCTTTTGATGTATGAAAATATAATTACTTCTTTTCCTATATTACGGCTATTTGTTCATTAGGGGTAATGGATAATAGTACCATGGTATTGAATAATTTCCATTAACTTTGTCTGCTTTTGATGTATGAAAATAAAATTACTTCTTTTCCTATATTACGGCTATTTGTTCATTAGGGGTAATGGATAATAGTACCATGGTATTGAATAATTTCCATTAAATTGTCTGCTTTTGATGTATGAAAAATATAATTACTTCTTTTCCTATATTACGGCTATTTGTTCATTAGGGGTAATGGATAATAGTACCATGGTATTGAATAATTTCCATTAACTTTGTCTGCTTTTGATGTATGAAAATATAATTACTTCTTTTCCTATATTGCATTATTTGTTCATTAGGGGTAATGGATAATAGTACCATGGTATTGAATAATTTCCATTAACTTTGTCTGCTTTTGATGTATGAAAATATAATTACTTCTTTTCCTATATTACGGCTATTTGTTCATTAGCGGTAATGGATAATAGTACCATGGTATTGAATAATTTCCATTAACTTTGTCTGTTTTTGATGTATGAAAATATAATTACTTCTTTTCCTATATTACGGCTATTTGTTCATTAGGGTTAATGGATAATAGTACCATGGTATTGAATAATTTCCATTAACTTTGTCTGTTTTTGATGTATGAAAATATAATTACTTCTTTTCCTATATTACGGCTATTTGTTCATTAGGGGTAATGGATAATAGTACCATGGTATTAATAATTTCCATTAACTTTGTCTGCTTTTGATGTATGAAAATATAATTACTTCTTTTCCTATATTACGGCTATTTGTTCATTAGGGGTAATGGATAATAGTACCATGGTATTGAATAATTTCCATTAACTTTGTCTGCTTTTGATGTATGAAAATATAATTACTTCTTTTCCTATATTACGGGTATTTGTTCATTAGGGGTAATGGATAATAGTACCATGGTATTGAATAATTTCCATTAACTTTGTCTGCTTTTGATGTATGAAAATATAATTACTTCTTTTCCTATATTACGGCTATTTGTTCATTAGGGGTAATGGATAATAGTACCATGGTATTGAATAATTTCCATTAACTTTGTCTGCTTTTGATGTATGAAAATATAATTACTTCTTCCTATATTACGGCTATTTGTTCATTAGGGGTAATGGATAATAGTACCATGGTATTGAATAATTTCCATTAACTTTGTCACCTTTTGATGTATGAAAATATAATTACTTCTTTTCCTATATTACGGGTATTTGTTCAATTAGGGGTAATGGATAATAGTACCATAGTATTGAATAATTTCCATTAACTTTGTCTGCTTTTGATGTATGAAAATATAATTACTTCTTTTTCTATATTACGGCTATTTGTTCATTAGGGGTAATGGATAATAGTACCATGGTATTGAATAATTTCCATTAACTTTGTCTGCTTTTGATGTATGAAAATATAATTACTTCTTTTCCTATATTACGGCTATTTGTTCATTAGGGGTAATGGATAATAGTACCATGGTATTGAATAATTTCCATTAACTTTGTCTGCTTTTGATGTATGAAAATATATTTACTTCTTTCCTATATTACGGGTATTTGTTCATTAGGGGTAATGGATAATAGTACCATGGTATTGAATAATTTCCATTAACTTGTCTGCTTTTGATGTATGAAAATATAATTACTTCTTTTCCTATATTACGGCTATTTGTTCATTAGGGGTAATGGATAATAGTACCATGGTATTGAATAATTTCCATTAGCTTTGTCTGCTTTTGATGTATGAAAATATAGTACTTCTTTTCCTATATTACGGCTATTTGTTCATTAGGGGTAATGGATAATAGTACCATGGTATTGAATAATTTCCATTAACTTTGTCTGCTTTTGATGTATGAAAATATAATTACTTCTTTTCTATATTACGGCTATTTGTTCATTAGGGGTAATGGATAATAGTACCATGGTATTGAATAATTTCCATTAACTTTATTTTTGATGTATGAAAATATAATTACTTCTTTTCCTATATTACGGGTATTTGTTCATTAGGGGTAATGGATAATAGTACCATGGTATTGAATAATTTCCATTAACTTTGTCTTTTGATGTATGAAAATATAATTACTTCTTTTCCTATATTACGGGTATTTGTTCATTAGGGGTAATGGATAATAGTACCATGGTATTGAATAATTTCCATTAACTTTGTCTGCTTTTGATGTATGAAAATATAATTACTTCTTTTCCTATATTACGGCTATTTGTTCATTAGGGGTAATGGATAATAGTACCATGGTATTGAATAATTTCCATTAACTTTGTCTGCTTTTGATGTATGAAAATATAATTACTTCTTTTCCTATATTACGGCTATTGTTCATTAGGGGTAATGGATAATAGTACCATGGTATTAACTTTGTCTGCTTTTGATGTATGAAAATATAATTACTTCTTTTCCTATATTACGGCTATTTGTTCATTAGGGGTAATGGATAATAGTACCATGGTATTGAATAATTTCCATTAACTTTGTCTGCTTTTGATATATGAAAATATAATTACTTCTTTTCCTATATTACGGCTATTTGTTCATTAGGGGTAATGGATAATAGTACCATGTATTGAATAATTTCCATTAACTTTGTCTGCTTTTGATGTATGAAAATATAATTACTTCTTTTCCTATATTACGGCTATTTGTTCATTAGGGGTAATGGACTAATAGTACCATGGCATTGAATAATTTCCATTAACTTTGTCTGCTTTTGATGTATGAAAATATAATTACTTCTTTTCCTATATTACGGGTATTTGTTCATTAGGGGTAATGGATAATAGTACCATGGTATTGAATAATTTCCATTAACTTTGTCTGCTTTTGATGTATGAAAATATAATTAATTCTTTTCCTATATTACGGGTATTTGTTCATTAGGGGTAATGGATAATAGTACCATGGTATTGAATAATTTCCATTAACTTTGTCTGCTTTTGATGTATGAAAATATAATTACTTCTTTTCCTATATTACGTTGTTTGTTCATTAGGGGTAATGGATAATAGTACCATGGTATTGAATAATTTCCATTAACTTTGTCTGCTTTTGATGTATGAAAATATAATTACTTCTTTTCCTATATTACGGCTATTTGTTCATTAGGGGTAATGGATAATAGTACCATGGTATTGAATAATTTCCATTAACTTTGTCTGCTTTTGATGTATGAAAATATAATTACTTCTTTTCCTATATTACGGCTATTTGTTCATTGAGGGTAATGGATAATAGTACCATGGTATTGAATAATTTCCATTAACTTTGTCTGCTTTTGATGTATGAAAATATAATTACTTCTTTTCCTATATTACGGCTATTTGTTGTTAGGGGTAATGGATAATAGTACCATGGTATTGAATAATTTCCATTAACTTTGTCTGCTTTTGATGTATGAAAATATAATTACTTCTTTTCCTATATTACGGCTATTTGTTCATTAGGGGTAATGGATAATAGTACCATGGTATTGAATAATTTCCATTAACTTTGTCTGCTTTTGATGTATGAAAATATAATTACTTCTTTCTATATTACAGCTATTTGTTCATTAGGGGTAATGGATAATAGTACCATGGTATTGAATAATTTCCATTAACTTTGTCTGCTTTTGATGTATGAAAATATAATTACTTCTTTTCCTATATTACGGCTATTTGTTCATTAGGGGTAATGGATAATAGTACCATGGTATTGAATAATTTCCATTAACTTTGTCTGCTTTTGATGTATGAAAATATAATTACTTCTTTTCCTATATTACGGCTATTTGTTCATTAGGGGTAATGGATAATAGTACCATGGTATTGAATAATTTCCATTAACTTTGTCTGCTTTTGATGTATGAAAATATAATTACTTCTTTTCCTATATTACGGCTATTTGTTCATTAGGGGTAATGGATAATAGTACCATGGTATTGAATAATTTCCATTAACTTTGTCTGCTTTTGATGTATGAAAATATAATTACTTCTTTTCCTATATTACGGCTATTTGTTCATTAGGGGTAATGGATAATAGTACCATGGTATTGAATAATTTCCATTAATTTGTCTGCTTTTGATGTATGAAAATATAATTACTTCTTTTCCTATATTACGGCTATTTGTTCATTAGGGGGTAATGGATAATAGTACCATGGTATTGAATAATTTCCATTAACTTTGTCTGCTTTTGATGTATGAAAATATAATTACTTCTTTTCCTATATTACAACTGTTGTTCATTAGGGGTAATGGATAATAGTACCATGGTATTAGATAATTTCAGTAACTTGTCTGCTTTTGATGTATGAAAATATAATTACTTCTTTCCCTATATTACGGCTATTTGTTCATTGAGGTAATGGATAATAATAACATGGTATTGAATAATTTCCATTAACTTTGTCTGCTTTTGATGTATGAAAATATAATTACTTCTTTTCCTATAATACGGCTATTTGTTCATTAGGGGTAATGGATAATAGTACCATGGTATTGAATAATTTCCATTAACGTCTTTTGATGTATGAAAATATAATTACTTCTTTTCCTATATTGACTATTTGTTCATTAGGGGTAATGGATAATAGTACCATGGTATTGAATAATTTCCATTAATTTGTCTGCTTTGATGTTATGAAAATATAATTTCTTCTTTTCCTATATTACGGCTATTTGTTCATTAGCGGTAATGGATAATAGTACCATGGTATTGAATAATTTCCATTAACTTTGTCTGTTTTTGATGTATGAAAATACTAATTACTTCTTCCTATAATACGTATGAACAAGTAGGGTTAATGGATAATAGTACCATGGTATTGAATAATTTCCATTAACTTTGTCTGTTTTTGATGTATGAAAATATAATTACTTCTTTTCCTATATTACGGCTATTTGTTCATTAGGGGTAATGGATAATAGTACCATGGTATTGAATAATTTCCATTAACTTTGTCTGCTTTTGATGTATGAAAATGTAATTACTTCTTTTCCTATATTACGGCTATTTAATTTCATTAGGGGTAATGGATAATAGTACCATGGTATTGAATAATTTCCATTAACTTTGTCTGCTTTTGATGTATGAAAATATAATTACTTCTTTTCCTATATGCGGGTATTTGTTCATTATGGGTAATGGATAATAGTACGCGTATTGAATAATTTCCATTAACTTTGTCTGCTTTTGATGTATGAAAATATAATTACTTCTTTTCCTATATTACGGCTATTTGTTCATTAGGGGTAATGGATAATAGTACCATGGTATTGAATAATTTCCATTAACTTTGTCTGCTTTTGATGTATGAAAATATAATTGTTACTTTTCCTATATTACGGCTATTTGTTCATTAGGGGTAATGGATAATAGTACCATGGTATTGAATAATTTCCATTAACTTTGTCTGCTTTTGATGTATGAAAATATAATTACTTCTTTTCCTATATTACAGGTATTTCTTCATTAGGGGTAATGAAGTAATAGTACCATGGTATTGAATAATTTTCCATTAACTTTGTCTGTGATGTATGAAAATATAATTGCTTCTTTTCCTATATTACGGCTATTTGTTCATTAGGGGTAATGGATAATAGTACCATGGTATTGAATAATTTCCATTAACTTTGTCTGCTTTTGATGTATGAAAATATAATTACTTCTTTTCCTATATTACGGCTATTTGTTCATTAGAGTAATGGATAATAGTACCATGGTATTAGATAATTTCCATTAACTTTGTCTGCTTTTGATGTATGAAAATATAATTACTTCTTTTCTATATTACGGGTATTTGTTCATTAGGGGTAATGGATAATAGTACCATGGTATTGAATAATTTCCATTAACTTTGTCTGCTTTTGATGTATGAAAATATAATTACTTCGCTTTTCTATATTACGGCTATTTGTTCATTAGGATAATGGATAATAGTACCATGAGTATTGAATAATTTCCATTAACTTTGTCTGCTTTTGATGTATGAAAATATAATTGCTTCTTTTCCTATATTACGGCTATTTGTTCATTAGGGGTAATGGATAATAGTACCATGGTATTGAATAATTTCCATTAACTTTGTCTGCTTTTGATGTATACAAATATAATTACTTCTTTTCATATTACGGCTATTTGTTCATTAGGGTAATGGATAATAGTACCATGGTATTGAATAATTTCCATTAACTTTGTCTGCTTTTGATGTATAAATATAATTACTTCTTTTCCCTGTACGGGTATTTGTTCATTAGGGTAATGGATAATAGTACCATGGTATTGAATAATTTCCATTAACTTTGTCTGCTTTTGATGTATGAAAATCTGTTACTTCTTTTCCTATATTACGGGTATTTGTTCATTAGGGGTAATGGATAATAGTACCATGGTATTGAATAATTTCCATTAACTTTGTCTGCTTTTGATGTATGAAAATATAATTACTTCTTTTCCTATATTACGGGTATTTGTTCATTAGGGGTAATGGATAATAGTACCATGGTATTGAATAATTTCCATTAACTTTGTCTGCTTTTGATGTATGAAAATATAATTACTTCTTTTCCTATATTACGGGTATTTGTTCATTAGGGGTAATGGATAATAGTACCATGGTATTGAATAATTTCCATTAACTTTGTCTGCTTTTGATGTATGAAAATATAATTACTTCTTTTCCTATATTACGGGTGTTTGTTCATTAGGGGTAATGGATAATAGTACCATGGTATTGAATAATTTCCATTAACTTTGTCTGCTTTTGATGTATGAAAATATAATTACTTCTTTTCCTATATTACGGCTATTTGTTCATTGAGGGTAATGGATAATAGTACCATGGTATTGAATAATTTCCATTAACTTTGTCTGCTTTTGATGTATGAAAATATAATTACTTCTTTTCCTATATTACGGGTATTTGTTCATTAGGGGTAATGGATAATAGTACCATGGTATTGAATAATTTCCATTAACTTTGTCTGCTTTGATGTATGAAAATATAATTACTTCTTTTCCTATATTACGGGTATTTGTTCATTAGGGGTAATGGATAATGATACTGCGGTATTGAATAATTTCATTAACTTTGTCTGCTTTTGATGTATGAAAATATAATTACTTCTTTTCCTATATTACAGCTATTTGTTCATTAGGGGAATGGATAATAGTACCATGGTATTGAATAATTTCCATTAACTTTGTCTGCTTTTGATGTATGAAAGAAAATATAATTACTTCTTTTCCTATATTACGGGTATTTGTTCATTAGGGGTAATGGATAATAGTACCATGGTATTGAATAATTTCCATTAACTTTGTCTGCTTTTGATGTATGAAAATATAATTACTTCTTTTCCTATATTACGGCTATTTGTTCATTAGGGGTAATGGATAATAGTACCATGGTATTGAATAATTTCCATTAACTTTGTCTGCTTTTGATGTATGAAAATATAATTACTTCTTTTCCTATATTACGGGTATTTGTTCATTAGGGGTAATGGATAATAGTACCATAATTATTGAATAATTTCCATTAAAACTTTGTCTGCTTTTGATGCATGAAAATATAATTACTTCTTTTCCTATATTACGGGTATTTGTTCATTAGGGGTAATGGATAATAGTACCATGGTATTGAATAATTTCCATTAATTTTGTCTGCTTTTGATGTATGAAAATATAATTACTTCTTTTCCTATATTACGGGTATTTGTTCATTAGGGGTAATGGATAATAGTACCATGGTATTGAATAATTTCCATTAACTTTGTCTGCTTTTGATGTATGAAAATATAATTACTTCTTTTCCTATATTACGGCTATTTGTTCATTAGGGGTAATGGATAATAGTACCATGGTATTGAATAATTTCCATTAACTTTGTCTGCTTTTGATGTATGAAAATATAATTACTTCTCTTCCTATATTACGGCTATTTGTTCATTAGGAATTATTGTCGGATAATAGTACCATGGTATTGAATAATTTCCATTAACTTTGTCTGCTTTGATGTATGAAAATATAATTACTTCTTTTCCTATATTACGGGTATTTGTTCATTAGGGGTAATGGATAATAGTACCATGGTATTGAATAATTTCCATTAACTTTGTCTGCTTTTGATGTATGAAAATATAATTACTTCTTTCTATATTACGGATATTTGTTCATTAGGGGTAATGGATAATAGTACCATGGTATTGAATAATTTCCATTAACTTTGTCTGCTTTGATGTATGAAAATATAATTACCTCTTTTCCTATATTACGTCTATTTGTTCATTAGGGGTAATGGATAATAGTACCATGGTATTGAATAATTTCCATTAACTTTGTCTGCTTTTGATGTATGAAAATATAATTACTTCTTTTCCTATATTACGGCTATTTGTTCATTGAGGGTAATGGATAATAGTACCATGGTATTGAATAATTTCCATTAACTTTGTCTGCTTTTGATGTATGAAAATATAATTACTTCTTTTCCTATATTACGGGTATTTGTTCATTAGGGGTAATGGATAATAGTACCATGGTATTGAATAATTTCCATTAACTTTGTCTGCTTTTGATGTATGAAAATATAATTACTTCTTTTCCTATATTACGGGTATTTGTTCGTACAGGGTAATGGATAATAGTACCATGGTATTGAATAATTTCCATTAACTTTGTCTGTTTTTGATGTATGAAAATATAATTACTTCTTTTCCTATATTACGGCTATTTGTTCATTAGGTAATGGATAATAGTACCATGGTATTGAATAATTTCCATTAACTTTGTCTGCTTTTGATGTATGAAAATATAATTACTTCTTTTCCTATATAACTAGGGTATTTGTTCATTAGGGGTAATGGATGATAGTACCATGGTATTGAATAATTTCCATTAACTTTGTCTGCTTTTTTGATGTATGAAAATATAATTATTCTTTTCCTATATTACGGCTATTTGTTCATTAGGGGTAATGGATAATATTACCATGGTATTGAATAATTTCCATTAACTTTGTCTGTTTTTGATGTATGAAAATATAATTACTTCTTTTCCTATATTACGGGTATTTGTTCATTAGGGGTAATGGATAATAGTACCATGGTATTGAATAATTTCCATTAACTTTGTCTGCTTTTGATGTATGAAAATATAATTACTTCTTTTCCTATATTACGGGTATTTGTTCATTAGGGGTAATGGATAATAGTACCATGGTATTGAATAATTTCCATTAACTTTGTCTGCTTTTGATGTATGAAAATATAATTACTTCTTTTCCTATATTACGGGTATTTGTTCATTAGGGGTAATGGATAATAGTACCATGGTATTGAATAATTTCCATTAACTTTGTCTGCTTTTGATGTATGAAAATATAATTACTTCCTTTTCCTATATTACGGCTATTTGTTCATTAGGGGTAATGGATAATAGTACCATGGTATTGAATAATTTCCATTTAACTTTGTCTGTTTTTGATGTATGAAAATATAATTACTTCTTTTCCTATATTACGGGTATTTGTTCATTAGGGTAATGGATAATAGTACCATGGTATTGAATAATTTCCATTAACTTTGTCTGCTTTTGATGTATGAAAATATAATTACTTCTTTTCCTATATTACAGGTATTTGTTCATTAGGGTAATGGATAATAGTACCATGGTATTGAATAATTTCCATTAACTTTGTCTGCTTTTGATGTATGAAAATATAATTACTTCTTTTCCTATATTACGGGTAATTTTATTTCATTAGGGGTAATGGATAATAGTACCATGGTATTGAATAATTTCCATTAACTTTGTCTGCTTTTGATGTATGAAAATATAATTACTTCTTTTCCTATATTACGGCTATTTGTTCATTAGGGGTAATGGATAATAGTACCATGGTATTGAATAATTTCCATTAACTTTGTCTGCTTTTGATGTATGAAAATATAATTACTTCTTTTCCTATATTACGGCTATTTGTTCATTAGGGGTAATGGATAATAGTACCATGGTATTGAATAATTTCCATTAACTTTGTCTCTTTTGATGTATGAAAATATAATTGCTTCTTTTCCTATATTACGTATTTGTTCATTAGGGGGTAATGGATAATAGTACCATGGTATTGAATAATTTCCATTAACTTTGTCTGCTTTTGATGTATGAAAATATAATTACTTCTTTTCCTATATTACGGGTGTTTGTTCATTAGTGGTAATGGATAATAGTACCATGGTATTGAATAATTTCCATTAACTTTGTCTGCTTTTGATGTATGAAAATATAATTACTTCTTTTCCTATATTACGGCTATTTTGTTCATTAGGGGTAATGGATAATAGTACCATGAGGTATTGAATAATTTCCATTAACTTTGTCTGCTTTTGATGTATGAAATATAATTACTTCTTTTCCTATATTACGGCTATTTGTTCATTAGGGGTAATGGATAATAGTACCATGGTATTGAATAATTTCCATTAACTTTGTCTGCTTTTGATGTATGAAAATATAATTAATTCTTTTCCTATATTACGGCTATTTGTTCATTAGGGTAATGGATAATAGTACCATGGTATTGAATAATTTCCATTAATTTGTCTGCTTTTGATGTATGAAAATATAATTACTTCTTTTCCTATATTACGGGGTATTTGTTCATTAGGGGTAATGGATAATAGTACCATGGTATTGAATAATTTCCATTAACTTTGTCTGCTTTTGATGTATGAAAATATAATTACTTCTTTTCCTATATTACGGCTATTTGTTCATTAGGGGTAATGGATAATAGTACCATGGTATTGAATAATTTCCATTAACTTTGTCTGCTTTTGATGTATGAAAATATAATTACTTCTTTTCCTATATTACGGGTATTTGTTCATTAGGGGTAATGGATAATAGTACCATGGTATTGAATAATTTCCATTAACTTTGTCTGCTTTTGATGTATGAAAATATAATTACTTCTTTTTCTATATTACGGCTATTTGTTCATTAGGGGTAATGGATAATAGTACCATGGTATTGAATAATTTCCATTAATTTGTCTGCTTTTGATGTATGAAAATATAATTACTTCTTTTCCTATATTACGGCTATTTGTTCATTAGGGGTAATGGATAATAGTACATGGTATTGAATAATTTCCATTAACTTTGTCTGCTTTTGATGTATGAAAATATAATTACTTCTTTTCCTATATTACGGCTATTTGTTCATTGGGGGTAATGGATAATAGTACCATGGTATTGAATAATTTCCATTAACTTTGTCTGCTTTTGATGTATGAAAATATAATTACTTCTTTTCCTATATTACGGCTTCTATTTGTTCATTAGGGGTAATGGATAATAGTACCATGGTATTGAATAATTTCCATTAACTTTGTCTGCTTTGATGTATGAAAATATAATTACTTCTTTTCCTATATTACGGGTATTTGTTCATTAGGGGTAATGGATAATAGTACCATGGTATTGAATAATTTCCATTAACTTTGTCTTAACTTTGATGTATGAAAATATAATTACTTCTTTTCCTATATTACGGCTATTTGTTCCATTAGGGGTAATGGATAATAGTACCATGGTATTGAATAATTTCCATTAACTTTGTCTGCTTTTGATGTATGAAAATATAATTACTTCTTTTCCTATATTACGGGTATTTGTTCATTAGGGGTAATGGATAATAGTACCATGGTATTGAATAATTTCCATTAACTTTGTCTGCTTTTGATGTATGAAAATATAATTACTTCTTTTTTCCTATATTACGGCTATTTGTTCATTAGGGGTAATGGATAATAGTACCATGGTATTGAATAATTTCCATTAACTTTGTCTGCTTTTGATGTATGAAAATATAATTACTTCTTTTCCTATATTACGGGTATTTGTTCATTAGGGGTAATGGATAATATTTCATGAGTATTGAATAATTTCCATTAACTTTGTCTGCTTTTGATGTATGAAAATATAATTATTCTTTTCCTATATTACGGCTATTTATTCATTAGGAGTAATGGATAATAGTACCATGGTGACGAATAATTTCAGTAACTTTGTCTGCTTTTGATGTATGAAAATATAATTACTTCTTTTCCTATATTACGGGTATTTGTTCATTAGGGGTAATGGATAATAGTACCATGGTATTGAATAATTTCCATTAATTTTGTCTGCTTTTGATGTATGAAAATATAATTACTTCTTTTCCTATATTACGGCTATTTGTTCATTAGGGGTAATGGATAATAGTACCATGGTATTGGATAATTTCCATTAACTTTGTCTGCTTTTGATGTATGAAAATATAATTACTTCTTTTCCTATATTACGGCTATTTGTTCATTAGGGGTAATGGATAATAGTACCATGGTATTGAATAATTTCCATTAACTTTGTCTGCTTTTGATGTATGAAAATATAATTACTTCTTTTCCTATATTACGGGTATTTGTTCATTAGGGGTAATGGATAATAGTACCATGGTATTGAATAATTTCCATTAACTTTGTCTGCTTTTGATGTATGAAAATATAATTACTTCTTTTCCTATATTACGGCTATTTGTTCATTAGGGGTAATGGATAATAGTACCATGGTATTGAATAATTTCCATTAACTTTGTCTGCTTTTGATGTATGAAAATATAATTACTTCTTTTCCTATATTACGGCTATTTGTTCATTAGGGTAAATGGATAATAGTACCATGGTATTGAATAATTTCCATTAACTTTGTCCGCTTTTGATGTATGAAAATATAATTACTTCTTTTCCCTATATTACGGCTATTTGTTCATTAGGGGTAATGGATGATAGTACCATGGTATTGAATAATTTCCATTAACTTTGTCTGCTTTTGATGTATGAAAATATAATTACTTCTTTTCCTATATTACGGGTATTTGTTCATTGAGGTAATGGATAATAGTACCATGGTATTGAATAATTTTCATTAACTGTCTACTTTGATGTATGAAAATATAATTACTTCTTTTCCTATATTACGGGTATTTGTTCATTAGGGTAATGGATAATAGTACCATGGTATTGAATAATTTCATTAACTTTGTCTGCTTTTGATATGAAAATATAATTACTTCTTTTCCTATATTACAGCCTATTTGTTCATTAGGGGTAATGGATAATAGTACCATGGTGATGAATAATTTCCATTAAATTTGTCTGCTTTTGATGTATGAAAATATAATTACTTCTTTTCCTATATTACGGGTATTGTTCATTAGGGGTAATGGATAATAGTACCATGGTATTGAATAATTTCCATTAACTTTGTCTGCTTTTGATGTATGAAAATATAATTACTTCTTTTCCTATATTACGGGTATTTGTTCATTAGGGGTAATGGATAATAGTACCATGGTATTGAATAATTTCCATTAACTTTGTCTGCTTTTGATGTATGAAAATATAATTACTTCTTTTCCTATATTACGGGTATTTGTTCATTAGGGGCAATGGATAATAGTACCATGGTATTGAATAATTTCCATTAACTTTGTCTGCTTTTGATGTATGAAAATATAATTACTTCTTTTCCTATATTACGAATTGTTGTTCATTAGGTAATGGATAATAGTACCATGGTGATATGAATAATTTCCATTAACTTTGTCTGCTTTTGATGTATGAAAATATAATTACTTCTTTTCCTATATTACGGCTATTTGTTCATTAGGGTAATGGATAATAGTACCATGGTATTGAATAATTTCCATTAACTTTGTCTGCTTTTGATGTATGAAAATATAATTACTTCTTTTCCTATATTACGGCTATTTGTTCATTAGGGGTAATGGATAATAGTACCATGGTATTGAATAATTTCCATTAACTTTGTCTGTTTTGATGTATGAAAATATAATTACTTCTTTTCCTATATTACGGGTATTTGTTCATTAGGGGTAATGGATAATAGTACCATGGTATTGAATAATTTCCATTAACTTTGTCTGCTTTTGATGTATGAAAATATAATTACTTCTTTTCCTATATTACGGCTATTTGTTCATTAGGGGTAATGGATAATAGTACCATGGTATTGAATAATTTCCATTAACTTTGTCTGCTTTTGATGTATGAAAATATAATTACTTCTTTTCCTATATTACGGCTATTTGTTCATTAGGGGTAATGGATAATAGTACCATGGTATTGAATATTTCCATTAACTTTGTCTGCTTTTGATGTATGAAAATATAATTACTTCTTTTCCTATATTACGGCTATTTGTTCATTAGGGGTAATGGATAATAGTACCATGGTATTGAATAATTTCCATTAACTTTGTCTGCTTTTGATGTATGAAAATATAATTACTTCTTTTCCTATATTACGGCTATTTGTTCATTAGGGGTAATGGATAATAGTACCATGGTATTGAATAATTTCCATTAACTTTGTGCTTTTGATGTATGAAAATATAATTACTTCTTTTCTATATTACAGCTATTTGTTCATTAGGGGTAATGGATAATAGTACCATGGTATTGAATAATTTCCATTAACTTTGTCTGCTTTTGATGTATGAAAATATAATTACTTCTTTTCCTATAATGCAGGTATTTGTTCCTTAGGGGTAATGGATAATAGTACCATGGTATTGAATAATTTCCATTAACTTTGTCTGCTTTTCATGTATGAAAATATAATTACTTCTTTTTCTATTACGGCTATTTGTTCATTGAGGGTAATGGATAATAGTACCATGGTATTGAATAATTTCCATTAACTTTGTCTGCTTTTCATGTATGAAAATATAATTACTTCTTTTCCTATATTACGGGTATTTGTTCATTAGGGTAATGGATAATAGTACCATGGTATTGAATAATTTCCATTAACTTTGTCTGCTTTTGATGTATGAAAATATAATTACTTCTTTTCCTATATTACGGCTATTTGTTCATTAGGGGTAATGGATAATAGTATCATGGTAATGAATAATTTCCATTAACTTTGTCTGCTTTTGATGTATGAAAATATAATTACTTCTTTTCCTATATTACGGCTATTTGTTCATTAGGGGTAATGGATAATAGTACCATGGTATTGAATAATTTCTAACTTTGTCTACTTTTGATGTATGAAAATATAATTGCTTCTTTTCCTTTATTACGGGTATTTGTTCGTGGGGGTAATGGATAATAGTACCATGAGTATTGAATAATTTCCATTAACTTTGTCTGCTTTTGATGTATGAAAATATAATTACTTCTTTTCCTATATTACGGCTATTTGTTCATTAGGGGTAATGGATAATAGTACCATGGTATTGAATAATTTCCATTAACTTTGTCTGCTTTTGATGTATGAAAATATAATTACTTCTTTTCCTATATTACGGCTATTTGTTCATTAGGGGTAATGGATAATAGTACCATGGTATTGAATAATTTCCATTAACTTTGTCTGCTTTTGATGTATGAAAATATAATTACTTCTTTTCCTATATTACGGGTATTTGTTCATTAGGGTAATGGATAATAGTACCATGGTATTAGATGTTATTAACTTTGTCTGCTTTTGATGTATGAAAATATAATTACTTCTTTTCCTATATTACGGGTATTTGTTCATTAGGGGTAATGGATAATATTACCATGGTATTGAATAATTTCCATCAACTTTGTCTGCTTTTGATGTATGAAAATATAATTACTTCTTTTCCTATATTACGGCTATTTGTTCATTAGGGGTAATGGATAATAGTACCATGGTATTGAATAATTTCCATTAACTTTGTCTGCTTTTGATGTATGAAAATATAATTACTTCTTTTCCTATATTACGGCTATTTGTTCATTAGGGGTAATGGATAATAGTACCATGGTATTGAATAATTTCCATTAACTTTGTCTGCTTTTGATGTATGAAAATATAATTACTTCTTTTCCTATATTACGGCTATTTGTTCATTAGGGGTAATGGATAATAGTACCATGGTATTGAATAATTTCCATTAACTTTGTCTGCTTTTGATGTATGAAAATATAATTACTTCTTTTCCTATATTACGGCTATTTGTTCATTAGGGGTAATGGATAATAGTACCATGGTATTGAATAATTTCCATTAACTTTGTCTGCTTTTGATGTATGAAAATATAATTACTTCTTTTCCTATATTACGGCTATTTGTTCATTAGGGGTAATGGATAATAGTACCATGGTATTGAATAATTTCCATTAACGTTGTCTGCTTTTGATGTATGAAAATATAATTACTTCTTTTCCTATATTACGGCTATTTGTTCATTAGGGGTAATGGATAATAGTACCATGGTATTGAATAATTTCCATTAACTTTGTCTGCTTTTGATGTATGAAAATATAATTACTTCTTTTCCTATATTACGGCTATTTGTTCATTAGGGGTAATGGATGATAGTACCATGGTATTGAATAATTTCCATTAACTTTGTCTGCTTTTGATGTATGAAAATATAATTACTTCTTTTCCTATATTACGGCTATTTGTTCATTAGGGGTAATGGATAATAGTACCATGGTATTGAATAATTTCCATTAACTTTGTCTGCTTTTGATGTATGAAAATATAATTACTTCTTTTCCTATATTACGGCTATTTGTTCATTAGGGGTAATGGATAATAGTACCATGGTATTGAATAATTTCCATTAACTTTGTCTGCTTTTGATGTATGAAAATATAATTACTTCTTTTCCTATATTACGGGTATTTGTTCATTAGGGGTAATGGATAATAGTACCATGGTATTGAATAATTTCCATTAACTTTGTCTGCTTTTGATGTATGAAAATATAATTACTTCTTTTCCTATATTACGGGTATTTGTTCATTAGGGGTAATGGATAATAGTACCATGGTATTGAATAATTTCCATTAACTTTGTCTGCTTTTGATGTATGAAAATATAATTACTTCTTTTCCTATATTACGGGTATTTGTTCATTAGGGGTAATGGATAATAGTACCATGGTATTGAATAATTTCCATTAACTTTGTCTGCTTTTGATGTATGAAAATATAATTACTTCTTTTCCTATATTCCGGCTATTTGTTCATTAGGGGTAATGGATAATAGTACCATGGTATTGAATAATTTCCATTAACTTTGTCTGCTTTTGATGTATGAAAATATAATTACTTCTTTTCCTATATTACGGCTATTTGTTCATTAGGGGTAATGGATTATAGTACCATGGTATTGAATAATTTCCATTAACTTTGTCTGCTTTTGATGTATGAAAATATAATTACTTCTTTTCCTATATTACGGGTATTTGTTCATTAGGGGTAATGGATAATAGTACCATGGTACTGAATAATTTCCATTAACTTTGTCTGCTTTTGATGTATGAAAATATAATTACTTCTTTTCCTATATTACGGCTATTTTGTTCTATTAAGAATGACGGATAATAGTACCATGGTGAATAATTTCCATTAACTTTGTCTTAACTTTAAAATTATAACTGAAAATATAATTACTTCTTTTTTCTATATTGCAGCTATTTGTTCGTGGAGTAATAGATAATAGTACCATGATGTTGAATAATTTCCATTAACTTTGTCACCAAGCATGAATGTATGAAAATATAATTACTTCTTCCTATATTACGGCTATTTGTTCATTAGGGGTAATGGATAATATTTCCTTCATTATTAGACATCATGTTCATTAACTTTGTCTGCTTTTGATGTATGAAAATATAATTACTTCTTTTCCTATATTGCAGCTGTTGTTCATTAGGGGTAATGGATAATAGTACCATGGTATTGAATAATTTCCATTAACTTTGTCTGCTTTTGATGTATGAAAATATAATTACTTCTTTTCCTATATTACGGGTATTTGTTCATTAGGGGTAATGGATAATAGTACCATGGTATTGAATAATTTCCATTAACTTTGTCTGCTTTTGATGTATGAAAATATAATTACTTCTTTTCCTATATTACGGCTATTTGTTCATTAGGGGTAATGGATAATAGTACCGTAGTATTGAATAATTTCCATTAACTTTGTCTGCTTTTGATGTATGAAAATATAATTACTTCATACCTATATTACGGCT
The DNA here is from genome assembly GCA_037127315.1 of Ascarosepion bandense. Classification (NCBI taxonomy): domain Eukaryota; kingdom Metazoa; phylum Mollusca; class Cephalopoda; order Sepiida; family Sepiidae; genus Ascarosepion; species Ascarosepion bandense. The sequence continues at coordinate 87,966 of JBBBDQ010001406.1, read as the reverse complement.
ATTTGTTCATTGGGGGTAATGGATAATAGTGCCATGGTATTGAATAATTTCCATTAACTTTGTCTGCTTTTGATGTATGAAAATATAATTACTTCTTTTCCTATATTACGGGTATTTAGAAGTGGGGTAATGGATAATAGTACCATGGTATTGAATAATTTCCATTAACTTGTCTGCTTTTGATGTATGAAAATATAATTACTTCTTTTCCTATATTACGGCTATTTGTTCATTGGGGTAATGGATAATAGTACCATGGTATTGAATAATTTCCATTAACTTTGTCTGCTTTTGATGTATGAAAATATAATTACTTTAACTTTTCCTATATTACGGCTATTTGTTTCATTGGGGGTAATGGATAATAGTACCATGGTGATGAATAATTTCCATTAACTTTGTCTGCTTTTGATGTACAAGAAATATAATTACTTCTTTTCCTGTTTAAGCTGTTGTTCATTAGGGGTAATGAATGTGTCACTTCATAGTACCATAGTATTGAATAATTTTCCATTAACTTTGTCTGCTTTTGATGTATGAAAATATAATTACTTCTTTTCCTATATTACAGCTATTTGTTCATTAGGGTAATGGATAATAGTACCATATTCGAATAATTTCCATTAACTTTGTCTTTGATGTATGAAAATATAATTACTTCTTTTTCTATATTACGACTGTTGTTCATTAGGGGTAATGGATAATAGTACCATGGTATTGAATAATTTCCATTAACTTTGTCTGCTTTTGATGTGTGAAAATATAATTACTTCTTTTCCTATGTTAGCTATTTGTTCATTAGGGGTAATGGATAATAGTACCATGGTATTGAATAATTTTTCCATTAACTTTGTCTGCTACGCGATGTATGAAAATATAATTACTTCTTTTCCTATATTACGTGTATTTGTTCATTAGGGGTAATGGATAATAGTACCATGAAGTATTGAATAATTTCCATTACCTTTGTCTGCTTTTGATGTATGAAAATATAATTACTTCTTTCTATAATACAGCTGTTTGTTCATTAGAGGTAATGGATAATAGTACCATGGTATTGAATAATTTCCATTAACTTTGTCTGCTTTGATGTGTGAAAATATAATTACTTCTTTTTCCTATATTACGTGTTTGTTCATTAGGAGTAATGGATAATAGTACCATAGTATTGAATAATTTCCATTAACTTTGTCTGCTTTTGATGTATGAAAATATAATTACTTCTTTTCCTATATTACAGGTATTTGTTCATTAGGGGTAATGGATAATAGTACCATGGTATTGAATAATTTCAGCGTACTTTGTCTGCTTTTGATGTATGAAAATATAATTACATCTTTTCCTATATTACGGCTATTTGTTCATTAGGGGTAATGGATAATGGTACCGTAGTGAATAATTTCATTAACTTTGTCTGCTTTTGATGTATGAAAATATAATTACTTCTTCTGTATTCTGCAGGTATTTGTTCATTAGGGGTAATGGATAATAGTACCATGGTATTGAATAATTTCCATTAACTTTGTCTGCTTTTGATGTGTGAAAATATAATTACTTCTTTTCTATATTGCGGCTATTTGTTCATTAGGGTAATGGATAATAGTACCATGGTATTGAATAATTTCCATTAACTGTCTGCTTTTGATGTATGAAAATATAATTACTTCTTTTTCTTCGGCTGTTTTTATTCATTAGGGGTAATGGATAATAGTACCATAGTGTTAGACGATTTCCATTAACTTTGTCTGCTTTTGATGTATGAAAATATAATTACTTCTTTTCCTATATTACCGGCTATTTGTTCATTAGGGTAATGAATAATAGTACCATGGTATTGAATAATTTCCATTAACTTTGTCTGCTTTTGATGTGTGAAAATATAATTATGCTTACTGTATTTACGGCTATTTGTTCATTAGGAGCGTGGATAATAGTGCCATAGTATTGAATAATTTCCATTAACTTTGTCTGCTTTTGATGTATAGAAAATATAATTACTTCTAACACTATTACCGGCTATTTGTTCGTTAAAAATAATGGATAATAGTACCATGACATTAGTAATTTCCATTAACTTTGTCTGCTTTTGATGTATGAAAAATACTATTTACTTCTTTCCTATATTTTTGGGTATTTTGTTCATTAGGGGTAATGGATAATAGTACCATGATGATGAATAATTTCCATTAACTTTGTCTGCTTTTGATGTATGAAAATATAATTACTTCTATTTTCCTGTAATGGCTATTTGTTCATTAGGGTAATGGATAATAATGCATAGTGAATAATTTCCATTAACTTTGTCTGCTTTTGATGTATGAAAATATAAGTGCTATTTTCCCTGTATTTTGGTGTTGTTCATTAGGGGTAATGGATAATAGTACCATGCTATTGAATAATTTCCATTAACTTTGTCTGCTTTTGATGTATGAAAATATAATTACTTCTTTTCCTATATTACGGCTATTTGTTCATTAGGGGTAATGGATAATAGTACCATGGTATTGAATAATTTCCATTAACTTTGTCTGCTTTTGATGTATGAAAATATAATTACTTCTTTTCCTATATTACGGCTATTTGTTCATTAGGGGTAATGGATAATAGTACCATGGTATTGAATAATTTCCATTAACTTTGTCTGCTTTTGATGTATGAAAATATAATTACTTCTTTTCCTATATTACGGCTATTTGTTCATTAGGGGTAATGGATAATAGTACCATGGTATTGAATAATTTCCATTAACATTGTCTGCTTTTGATGTATGAAAATATAATTACTTCTTTTCCTATATTACGGCTATTTGTTCATTAGGGGTAATGGATAATAGTACCATGGTATTGAATAATTTCCATTAACTTTGTCTGCTTTTGATGTATGAAAATATAATTACATCTTTTCCTATATTACGGCTATTTGTTCATTAGGGGTAATGGATAATAGTACCATGGTATTGAATAATTTCCATTAACTTTGTCTGCTTTTGATGTATGAAAATATAATTACTTCTTTTCCTATATTACGGCTATTTGTTCATTAGGGGTAATGGATAATAGTACCATGGTATTGAATAATTTCCATTAACTTTGTCTGCTTTTGATGTATGAAAATATAATTACTTCTTTTCCTATATTACGGGTATTTGTTCATTAGGGGTAATGGATAATAGTACCATGGTATTGAATAATTTCCATTAACTTTGTCTGCTTTTGATGTATGAAAATATAATTACTTCTTTTCCTATATTACGGCTATTTGTTCATTAGGGGTAATGGATAATAGTACCATGGTATTGAATAATTTCCATTAACTTTGTCTGCTTTTGATGTATGAAAATATAATTACTTCTTTTCCTATATTACGGCTATTTGTTCATTAGGGGTAATGGATAATAGTACCATGGTATTGAATAATTTCCATTAACTTTGTCTGCTTTTGATGTATGAAAATATAATTACTTCTTTTCCTATATTACGGCTATTTGTTCATTAGGGGTAATGGATAATAGTACCATGGTATTGAATAATTTCCATTAACTTTGTCTGCTTTTGATGTATGAAAATATAATTACTTCTTTTCCTATATTACGGCTATTTGTTCATTAGGGGTAATGGATAATAGTACCATGGTATTGAATAATTTCCATTAACTTTGTCTGCTTTTGATGTATGAAAATATAATTACTTCTTTTCCTATATTACGGCTATTTGTTCATTAGGGGTAATGGATAATAGTACCATGGTATTGAATAATTTCCATTAACTTTGTCTGTTTTTGATGTATGAAAATATAATTACTTCTTTTCCTATATTACGGGTATTTGTTCATTAGGGGTAATGGATAATAGTACCATGGTATTGAATAATTTCCATTAACTTTGTCTGCTTTTGATGTATGAAAATATAATTACTTCTTTTCCTATATTACGGCTATTTGTTCATTAGGGGTAATGGATAATAGTACCATGGTATTGAATAATTTCCATTAACTTTGTCTGCTTTTGATGTATGAAAATATAATTACTTCTTTTCCTATATTACGGCTATTTGTTCATTAGGGGTAATGGATAATAGTACCATGGTATTGAATAATTTCCATTAACTTTGTCTGCTTTTGATGTATGAAAATATAATTATTTCTTTTCCTATATTACGGCTATTTGTTCATTAGGGGTAATGGATAATAGTACCATGGTATTGAATAATTTCCATTAACTTTGTCTGCTTTTGATGTATGAAAATATAATTACTTCTTTTCCTATATTACGGCTATTTGTTCATTAGGGGTAATGGATAATAGTACCATGGTATTGAATAATTTCCATTAACTTTGTCTGCTTTTGATGTATGAAAATATAATTACTTCTTTTCCTATATTACGGGTATTTGTTCATTAGGGGTAATGGATAATAGTACCATGGTATTGAATAATTTCCATTAACTTTGTCTGCTTTTGATGTATGAAAATATAATTACTTCTTTTCCTATATTACGGGTATTTGTTCATTGGAGTAGTGATAATAGTGAAATTGTATTTTTTGGTAATCGCAGCAAAAAGGTTGGGAACCTATGACATATGGCAATTAACTAACTGATTGATATTATTTAATACAGAGCCTGATTTGCCAAAAGTCATTGTTAAAGGTATGCAAAAATAATGTTTAGTGATGCATTTGTAAGTTGTTATAATGGATGTCTATCTATTGACCAATGATATCTAGTGTGGAAAACAATCTCTAAGCTCATCTTATGGCGGACTTATAAGTTTATTCTTACTAATCAATTATCCAATTTCTGGAATGACTTGGATGTTTAACGTCCATTGGTCTGTGTTGTTACATGTCTAACAGGAATATCTGATAAAATAGATTACCACTCGCACTGGACATCGGCCTCATGATCGTAACTAGAAGAGTCTGATTGAATTATCTGCCGAAACAAACAAGTTAAATTAACACTAATCACATCTACTCATTACCGAATCTATCAGACGTATAACAGGAAACCAGTGCAAGTTCTCTTACTTTCTGTAAGATGTGTGTGAAGAACCCACAGCAAAAGGATCATACTAGAACCGTCTGACAGCAGACATCATTTCAACTAATCTGATGGTATTTTTATCGTTAGAGTTGGGTGGGTCACAAATAAATCTGGTTATGGTCTCCAGATTGGTGGATCTATAAAGGTGCAGTGTGTTCTTCTTCTATGTGCATTGTCCTTTTAAGACGAAAGCAATAATGTCTTTCCATGTCTCCCTATCCCTGGTGGCTTTTAGCACACCTTCTCCTGTTTCACAATGCAAACTTTGTTCTATCATGAACCTGATTAGGTCCTTCAAATAATTTATCCGCTGCTTTCCCCTGTCTCTTTTCCATCTATCTGTCCTGATAGTATCAGGTTCTTCAAGCCCTCTTTTCTCATTGCATGACACAGGAACTTCAGTTGTCTCTTTCTAAAGCTCAGTATTAATTTCCTTTTCGTTTCCATCATTTGCAAAACCTCATAATTACTCACATGCTCGGTCCATGGTATTCGCAGCATTCTTCCGTAGAACCACATTTCAGTTGCTTCATGTTTTTCTTTCAACTTCGATGATATTGTCCAGCATTCACTGCCATAGTGAAGAACTGACATCACATAGCAATCCAGCACTCTTTTCTTTGTCTCTAGTGAAATTTTCCTGTGTGTTAGTACTTTACTCAGCTCCTGGAATGCATCCTTGTGCTTTTAGATCTCAGGAATAAAAATGTCTAGAAACTGCTGTAATCACAAAGTCAAGGCTCAGTTTATATATTGATTGTCATATGGAACTGATCTCCCACTTTATATAACCGCAACATCCTTTTGTAGAACCACATTTCCGCTGCTTCAAGTTTTGTCCTCATTTTCGATGATAATGTCCAGTATTCAATGCCGTATTGAAGAACTGACATCACATAGCAATCCAGTACTCTCTTCTTTGTTTCTAGCAAAATTGTCTTGTTTCTTATTACTATACTCAACTTCTGGTTTGCATTAAATTCAACGCTTTTTTATTAATGGTTTAATTCCATCTAATCTAAACATCTTATTTTGCAAAGATGACTTCAGAAGTGACAACTAGCAACATCTTTTTAAAATGGGAAAAGTTTTAGCATCGTGATGTTAGCAAGTATCTGCAGAAAATGGTTTGGCCTTAGTGACACTCCTGCTGAATTTAGGAGAAGAGAGAATTTTGAAATATCCCAAGTTCTTGACGTCTTGCATCTAATCGTATTAACCACACGCCGATGGTTGATTTCTGATTGGCTATGTAACTATGCTGAGCGGAAATTAGTTACAGTTTCTGCGAGATAGCATCTTACCTAGCGTGAACAACGGTCTGAACAATGCAATGACACTGAAATCCTCGGTCATGAAGATATCGATTTATCCCAACCATCGATGGCTCGTCAATGAGAACTGTACGAAATTTTACTCACACGGTTTGAGTTAACCGGTTGTATGGCTTTTAGGCATTTTTCAAAGTTGCCGCACGCTGGGAACGATTACTCTAGACTGATATCATGAAAAAGTCACCTGCTTGACTAATCGATCACAGTGGGATCCGAACCCAGACTTCATGGACAGAAAAGGGATTCTTCTAAACACTCGGTTACGCGCTCGTTGACACACATAAAAACTGTGGTAATACGATTGGCGGTCCAGGGAATGACGGTAAACTACATCCAACAGCGAGGCCTCTGATTGGGAGGTTGTTAGGAGTATGGAACCACCTCTTAATTGCTGTTGTTCTCAGGTGCACCCTGACCCGGAGTGGTAGCACCTGTTAGAGTCCCAGCTATGAAATTACAAAAATACAGTTATCTATCTATCTATCTATCTATCTATCTATCTATCTATCTATCTATCTATCTATCTATATAAACAGACTTTTATAGAAGAATATACATTTTTGAATGAAAAATATTACCAACAATACAAAATTAATACCATTACACATTTTTGAAGAAAAAACTTATTGCCATCATACGTTTTGAAGGAAAAAAATATTCCAGCAATACATTTTTGAATAGAAAACTAGAAGAGATCTTGAGTTTTCTAAAATAAGATCAAAATTAAAAAAAAGTTTTCATCAAAATCTTACTAAATCAACATTCTTACTATAACCGAACATTAAAAAAAATATTTAAACTCTACCTTTTCGGCATTAAATGACCCACAGATTTTGATAGGCCGTTAACCTTCTAAGGTCATTCGTATCATATTTGATACAGTATGAAAACAAGCCTTGAAAGAAATATTTTCCTGAAAAATTTTTTAACAGAAATATTTTATAAATTTCAAATGAAAGCAGTACTGACTGCTCAGTCAATGAATACCAAATGTTCCCTTATAGGGAAATACCAAATGTTTCCTTATAGGGAAATACTGTATCAAATATGATACGAATGGCCCTAGAGGGTTAAGAGAAATATTTTATAAATTTCAAATGAAAGCAGTACTGACTGCTCAGTCAATGAATACGAATGGCCCTAGAGGGTGAAACAAAACTTAAACTCATACTAAATAGCATTGGCTATCATTCTAGAGGAGACGATCCCAGCGTGCGGTAACTGTGAAAAGTGCCGTAAGCAATGTAACCTGTTAACCCAAACCTTGTGAGTAAAATTCAGTAGACAGCTCCCCATTGAGCAGCCATTGAAGACTGGATTAATTCGATAGCATCAAGACCGAGTGTTTGAGTATCATAGCATTGTTCAGACTGTTTTTCACGCCAGGTAAAACGCTACATCCCAGAAACTGTAACTAAGTTCCGCTCAGCAGTTACAGTATAAACTACAGGTGGGCTCTGTGAGTGTTGAATAAACACAAGTGTGCCTGAAAAGACGTTTGCAATAAGGACTAGCTATCCGCTACGGTAGACAAGTATCCTCGAATACGAGTGTCCAGCCATTTTTTATGGGTGCTTAGAATATTCTACGCAATCAAACTGGCATGACAAAAGTTTCTGTTTTTCGAGTTCTCCATCTTCTGACACCTGATTAAAAGTGATAAATCAAATATATATATATATATATATATATATATATATTATGGACTCTCCCGTCGATTTCGACGTATGAGTGTCTAACTCAGACTGCCACACAGAGAATTGTTTAGAGTGGTGAAGGCTTGTGTAGCACCATCCACACTTTTTGGAACTGCTGATAACAGAAAATCGGTGCAGAAGTTTGCCACGGATCGCATGAACAGCAGACCTCAGATATTTAACCCGTAAGGGGAAGGACAGGGCGGATTAATACCTTTCCCAAGGGTACCAGTGCGTGAGTGAATGCAGCGTATTCGACTGGAAACATATATATATATATATATATATATATATATATATATATATATATATAAAGTATACCTAGTGAGCCAACAAACCTACCAATGTTTCATCTAAGCGGATCGTCATGGAAAACTTTCCCTGACGATCCGCTAAGGTGAAATCTTGGTAGGTTTGTTGGCTCACTAGGTATACTTAATCTATTCAGCTCTACCTAAGTATTTTTTTAATCACCCCAAGCAAGGCATTTCACTGCCACTATTGCGCATGGGGCTACATAGGGGAAGGTAAAGAGAAGGAGTGGTTAGACATAGGGAATGTCAGGAGGAAGGTGACAGATGAGTAAGGATACCGAGGATGAGGGTTGGGTAGATGGGAAGAGTGTTTCATAGAATGGGAGCAGGTTAGTGTGTTAGGAGGTGTCTATTGACCTTACATTTAAACTCCTGGAGATTGTAGCCGTCGGGGAAGCAATCGTTTGGAAGAGAATTCCACAGTCGGGAAGTGCGAGGAAAGAAACTGTTGGAGTAGAAGTTACGGCTACATTTTATCGGTTTCACTGTAAAAGAGTGGGATCTAGTTGCTAATCTAGTATCTCGTTCAAGTTCGTATTTAGGGGGCACTAGTGATCTAAGTTCATCGGAGCAGAAGCCGTGAAAGTATTTATAGAAGAGACACAGGGAAGCCACCTCGCGCCGGTGGGAGAGAGACTGCAGGCGGTCTGCCAAGTCGGTATCTATCACATTACAGACCCTCCTCTGAACCTTATCGAGAAGCCCGAGGAGAACAGCAGGGGCACCCGACCAGATATGGCAGCAGTATTCAATGCACGGGCGGATGGTAGATTTATAAATGTGCAGGATAGATTTAGACGGAAAAAACTTCCGGGCCCTACACAGAGAACCGACTTTCATAGCAGCGGATTTAGTAATGGATTCGATACAGTCATTCCATTTGAGGTCCGCTGAAGGTGTGAGACCAAGTGTTTTACTCTTTGGGAGGCAAGCCTGGTCCATGCTAATGGGAGGTAGGTGAGATTGTCGATGATGGTTAATTGAGAGTAGCTTCGTTTTAGAATTTACTAGCCATTTCTTACCCCCGTCCAATATGGATTGGAGGTCTTTTTCTATCTCGGCTGGAAGGTTAGCTTTGACGCCTACACCAGATTTTTGTTGGAGGCGAGAGCAAACTGTGGTATCATCGGCGTACAAACCTATTTGGGCTCTTATGGAATCATGGAGATCATTAATGTATATCAGGAAGAGTGTAGGACTTAAGATGGAGCCTTGGGGGACACCTGCGTTTGTATGGTAGTTCTGAGAGGCATGTCCGTTTAATACCACCTTCATTGTGCGGTTAGAGAGGAATGACTGGATTAGTTCAAACAAATGTCCAGTTATACCATAGCTCCGCAGTTTAAATAGAAGGCCAGCATGCCAAACTCTGTCGAACGCCATAGATATATCCAATGCAACGGTTCGGGCTTCGCCATTCCTGTCGAGTGCCTGGTATATGTACTCGGTGATGGTCGTTAGCATATCAGCAGTAGACCTGGTGAAGTGGAAACCATATTGCTTGTCCGAGAGGAGCCTGTGTGCTGTGAGATGCTGAACCAACTCGGCGTTGATAATGGCTTCGAACACTTTGCCAAAGATCGGAAGAAGGCTGATAGAGCGGTAATTTGCAGGGTCAGAGGGTTCTCCAGTGTTTTTAAATATAGGTAAATAAAATATTTAAATATATAAGTATTAAGCGCTTCTTGTTAGTTGATTACTCGTATCGGGGTTTTTTTTTCTTTGGGCTACGTGCTGACTCGGTTCGAATCCTTTTGACTGATATTCATGTACTTAGATTTTATTTCTTTTTTTTATAACCATTTTTCCTTCCACATATATCCGCGGAGGATATTTCGACACGTGTATAGTTATAAGTTTGTCTTTATATATATATATATATATATATATATATATATACTACCGGCCATAATTAATGAATATTTGTAAATGAAAATAGAGTCGTTCCTTTGTTAATATTGCACAATAACATGTGCATCAAATGAATTTATAAATATTTAATAATTACATATATTGCAATTTCATCAATGAAAAAAATGACCAAAATTTAGGGTGATTCGGACGAGTTCATCTATGCTTACTTGCATTGTAAAATTTTGCAAATAAATAATTTAAAAAGAACATTCTTTTTTGATTTCGCAATAAATACTAAAATACTATGAAATACCTAATTTCCTTTAAAAAAAAAGTGGGATTGTCTAATAATTATGGCCGGTAGTGTCTATCTAATCTAATGCTTTGTTTAATTTAGAATTTAAAATTCGCATTTTCTAGCATTAATTCCTAATAAACTTGTTGGAAACTAAATTTTAATTTCTGATTAAATTTTTTGATTAAATAATAACCTTAATGCCCCTATAAGTTGTTTTTAGAGTTTGTTCTTATGTCCTCCAAATTTGAAAGTACTTGTATTTTGATTGGTCACGACAGACTATGTAAAAATTTCCCCCGATTAAAAAGAGTTTGGCTAGTTTTGAACCTATTAAAATTCTTTATCTCGTAATCAGCACCATCACGCAATAAAACATAACTAATGTCGAAACAAAATAACTGCTTTGGTAGTGATAACATATTAATTTTCTGATTGTAAATAAATATTATTCGATTTATATTGTATTGAGAACATTTTAAAGAATAATGTTTTTTTGGAAAAGAAATTTTATTACATACATACCTACACTATACTTGGATATATATATATATATTTATATAAGAGAAATTAAGGCAGACACGTTATTTTATGATAAATCGGAAGTATAGTCTGATTTACGATGAAATAACATGTCTGCCTTATTTTTTCTTATATTTGCTCAATATGTATTTATATACATATATATTTAGAACACGCACACGCACACACAAGCACACACACATACAAAATAGGGTAGAATAAATTAAAATAAACACGCGCAAATAGACACGCACACATGACACGGTCACGGACACTCACACGCCACCAGATAAATGAGATAGATAAAACAACACTAATGAAACGGATACTCTTCAGCCCGTTCAAAGAGTCAATGGAACTATCCGGTCACACTAAGATAAACCACACATACAAGCAGACCATAAATGCCCCAACTAGAATACACACACACACACACACACACACACACACACACACACACAGAGCAGCTAAAATACACAGACATACACACGCACACACACATACACCCGCACTCACACACACACACACGTACAGCAGAAGTGGACAACCCGGAACAGCCACACACACACGTACAGCCACACACACACACACACACACGGACAGACACACACACACACACACACACACACAGAGAGAGAGAGAGAGAGAGAGAGAGAGAGCGAGAGAGCAGCAATGGACAACCCGGAATAGCCATTCTTAGAGACGCCGTGAAGAGACCTGGACAGACAAAAGCTTCTTTGCCATTCTGAAGATGAGATTTTGATTTCGAAATATTAATGTTTAATAAATAGGTAATACCCAACAACTTTTTTACCTTCCTTTATTTTACTCAACGCATTGTGATAGCCTTCAAGACATAACCCATACATCTATCTATCTATCTATCTATCTATCTATCTATCTATCTATCTATCTATTTGTTTTATATCCATCTCTCTATTTAGTTATCAATCTGGCTTATATATTTGACTATCTGTTTGTCTACTGTCTGTCTATCTGTCTGTCTCTCTCCCTCTCATTCTTTATATATATATATATATATATATATATATATATATATTGTTTAATCTATTCTTATTCAACCTTTTAATCAAAAATGCTCAAAAGAAATATTTCGAATTCAATAAACGCCTTCTGGCACTACATATGTTCATCAAACCGGTCCGAAATCTTGTTAACTAATTTGATTTTTTCAATGAAGATATTTTAAAGGAAATCTCAAATGGCGTTATAAATTGGAACCTTGTGCCTCTAGTCGAAACTAACCAAAGTGCGTCAAGAATATCCATAATTTAAGAAATTATTTTTTTACCTTTGACCTGTTCCCACCAAAGAAATTAATGCTGTTGCCTCAGAATATGAGTGAACCGTATTCGGCAGATCGTTTCTCAAATAAAAGGAAGTCAAACATTATTAATACAATCTGTTCTTATATTTAGCATGAATAAATCTATTTTAAACTTTCTTTGGCAAAACTTAATTTGTTTTCTCTATATGCCATTCTTTCGAAGACGCTTTCTTTATTCTAAATTGGGTAAAGTAGACGACGGTATTGACGTCTGTAATTCATCGTTCATCCAGGGTTGGATTTTCACTTTTCTTTCAGTATGATGGAGCACCTCTCTTCTATGCTTTGTTTGTAAGGGACTACATTAACCAAACCTTTTCATCGCGTCGATTCAAAAGCAGGGACAGCATCGAATGGCCACATCATTCACCTGGCCTAACACCAACGAATTTATTTATTTGAGGTGTAGCTGAGAACAAGGTGTTTTGTATTGTATTGTTTTGTATATATAATTATTTCATTGTTTTTTGTATATATAATTTTGTTTTTTGTATATATAATTATTTCATTGTTTTGTATATATAATTATTTCACCAAAAAGCAAGGCGGTTTTACTGCCACTGTTGATCAGAGTGTTACATAGAGGAAAGTGATGAGAAAGAGGGGTAGGTTATAAGGGATATCAGGAGGAGGGAAATATACGGATAAGAATACCGGTTTAATGGGGTTGAAGTGGATGAAATAAAAAGCTTGAGAGAAAGAATTCTAGTTAGTGAGAAAGGAGATGTCTATTGACTTTACATTTAAATTCCTGGAGATTGTAGTTTCGGGGAAGCAAGTATATGGAAAGGAATTCCACAGGCGAGAAGAGCGAGAAAAGAAGCTATTAGTGTACAAATTGCGGTTACATTTCATCGGTTTCACTGTAAAAGGGTGGGACCTAATTACTAATCTAGTAGCTCGTGTAAATTCATATCTAAGGGCAGCAGTGAGCTATGTCCAATTTGTAGATGAGACCCAGGAAAGCCACGTCACCCCGGTGAGTGAGCGAATACAGCCGAGCTGACAAGTCGGTATTGATCACATTACAGATTCTCCCTTGGATTTTGTCAAGGACCCCGAGGTGAATAGCAGGGGCACCTGACTAGATGTGGCAGCAGGATTCAATACACGGTAGATGGTAGATTTAAATAAGTAGCATTGAACCGGTATGTCTGTAACAAACACTTATAAATATAATAAAATTTATTTTAAATAGGCACTACGAAATGTAAGTATACTGTTTCCCCTATATTTACATATATTCACACGAAATATCTCAGTTAATATCGATAAAGAAAAAATACTTCAGCCATTTTTATGCAATCGAAAAACAAATCTCAATAACTAACGAAATAAGGTAGATAAAAAAATTCAATTATGATGAAGTCTATTCATTATTATCTGCATATTCAAATTTTTATATTACACTTTTATTAAAGCATAAAAATGTCGTCTGTTCCTATTTTTCTATTTTTTTCTTTTTCTGAGCATTGAAGCAAGTTCGCTTATTTTTTTAATCATTTCACCCCAAGCATGGCAGTGTTACTGCAACGGTTGCGAAGGTCGTTACATAGGGGAAAGTGATGAGAAAGTGGGTTACTTATAGGGGATGTCAGAAAGAGGGTAATAGACGGATGAGAATACCGGGGTAATGTGGGTGGAGTAGATAGAGAAAAGAGCTTCAGAGAAAGGACGCAACAGAAATGGGGCTCTCCAGAAATATACTGAGGATAAAATGGATGGAGCGTGTAAGTAACAAAAAGTCTGAAAAAATCGCTGAATCGTATGTGTCGAGCTGGCTTGGCTGGCTTAGAGCTGTCCCTAGATAGTTTGAATAGCGTAGCTTAAAAAATGTAGGCGTGAATAGCTTACAAGTCACACACAGACTCACAGATTGCCTTATATATATATATATATATTGTGTAAATTTTGGCAGCATTTTTTCATTAATACAGGTTTCATTGAATAATATAGACAAGTTCTGTCTATTTATTTTGTGTAAGATCCTTTCGTATGATCTGATTAGCTTGATAGTGCTGTCATGAAAAGACGACAAGAAATCGCAGTAATTGTTGATTTTTTTATAAGGTCTAAGCTTTCGGCTTACATACACTCGTTGAAAATACATATATACTTAGACAAGAAAATAATAAACGAAAACTTAAAATTCTCGAAGCTGTCTACATCAAACAGTTTAAACCTAGCTTAAATAAAATAAATTTCGACACCACTAACATACTCCAATGTCTATAATCGACGAAAGAGGTCATAGTTACTATGCTTACCCTCTACACCCATAGTAGTAGCAGTTCCCAGACCAATCCCCTCATGCCACTATACTCTCATTTGACCAAAAACCTACTACCACCATTTCGTTCACGGCCTGCGGCCATCTCCGACGCAAAAAATAAATCTTCTATGTTCACTGTATGTTAAATGTTCATCCTTTGATAATGGCTTATGTAAGCCGAAAGCTCAGACCTGATAAAAAAATCAACAATAACTGCGATTTCTTGTCGTCGTTTCATGACAACACTATCAAGCTAATCAGATCATACGAAAGGATCATACACAAAATAAATAGACAGAACTTGTCTATATTATTCAATGAAACCTGTATTGATATATATATATTTTTTTCTAAACATATGCTGTTACATATAAGAGACAATGAATGTCTATTATGTTTAATCAGGAGCCGTTCTAAACGTCGCATTTTTGCTTTAATTTCAGTTGAAAATTAACACAAAAATTCTCCAACATTTGGATAATTATTTATTGGTTTTCTTCTAAGCTTTTGGCTCACATGAGCCATCTTCAGAGAGGTTGTTTAAACTGAAATATTATAAAATCCACTATCACCGACGATTTTATTTTGTATTGACATAAAACTCCGATTGGCAACACACTGTTATTTATACATATGAAAATACTCATATGTATAAATATGATTCAGTTGTTATTAGTGTTCAATGTAATATAAACAACACTTTAATTATCTATAATAATATATACATATATACATATATACATATTATCCTACCTCAGTGGCACAACCCGATGCACTATGCAATCCTCAGGTACATATTGAAAAAGGAATATATTTTTTCCACTTGTGCATATATATATATATACATATATATATATATATATATATATATACCACAGCTCATCAGTGCGGCCAGACATATCCACTTGCTTCTGGCCGGGATCGAATCTCGACCGATTTGGTGTCAGTCGGAGTCTCTACTCCCTAAGCCATCGGCGCATGGCATCAGAGAAGGGACATTTTAACGTCTTGTATATAAGCAGTGTATACAGACGCCAGTCACATAGAGAACTCAATTCATTTCTGAAAAGTCAAGTGGAAACTATATATATATATATATATATATATATATATATATATATATAGTTTCCACTTCGGCTATAATGCGTGACTCTTCAGAAATGAATTGAGTTCTCTCGGTGACTGGCGTCTGTATACACTGCTTATATACAAGACTTTAAAATGTCCCTTCTCTGATACGATGCGCCGATGGCTTAGGGAGTAGAGACACAGACTGACACCAAATCGTCGAGTTTCGATCCCGGCCAGAAGCAAGTGGGTATGTCTGGCCGCACTGATGAGCTGTGATACGGCGAGGCGGGCTTGTATGTGGGTGGCTTATATATATATATATATTCCACTTTTATTTTAACATGCTCTCTATCTCCTAAATATAGTACAAAATAATTTATTTCACAAACATCACACACACACGCAAATATATATAGGTGTGTGTGTTTGTGCGTGTTTGTGTGTATGTATGTATATATGCAAACAGATGGAATGAGGTTGTTTTGCTAAATATCAATTAGACCTATCCTAAAAAAATGTGATGATATTTATTTTGATTTTTCCGATTAAAACATTTTGTCATTAAAAAGTTGGCCAAGAGATTACGTGAGGGGAGATTAAATCACTGAGAATAGAATAAATATTATAAAAAAAGAAAGCAAAAGGATAAAAAAATATATTTAGATACAATTCTTATTTTTTAATACAATCCCCAAAAGCGAATATCAGTCTCCTGCCTGTACAATAGAGAGAGAAAGAGAGAGGGAGAGAGTGATAGATAGATAGATAGATAGATAGATAGATAGAGAGAGAGAGATAGAGAGAGCGAGAGAGAGATTGAGAAAGAAAAATTGAGAGAGAGAGAGAGAGAGAGAGAGAGAGAGAGTACGTCGAAATCAACGTGATATTTTCGGTATTGTTTCTTGGCGAAAGTTGGATGGCGGCCCAGAAATATCCTGAAATATCGCGGTTTCATATTCCGAAATCACGCCACATGTCTGTACCTCCCTTGATGAAGACATGTTTTCTTCTGAAAATTTTTTCTTGCAAAATAAACACAAACAGCAAACACCAATTTAATGCCAGAGACTGTAGAAAAAAACGACCCAAACAAAACAATAGAAAAATCAAATACCCTTTTGTAGATGTTGGAGAAAGAAAAAAATTCAAATTAGTTGATGAGACCGTGAGTCAGTGTGTCACAGTCAGTCACTTACATGAATTGAAAGTTTTTAATAAACAACGAAAAAATGAAGTGAAAATATTTTATCCAATAATAATATTAAAATAATAATAATATAATTTACGGAAAATCACGAAAATTAACGAAACGTTTTAACAACCGACATACTGAAATTATTTGCTTGAACATTATTTTTAATCGATACTCGTATTTGAGTAGATATTCTTTTGTTTAATCAAACAGTATATTTATTTCTACTGGCCAGATTATTTACGATAATGTGTGTCATTCGGCAGGATTCGAACCTGGCAACCCTATCAACATAGATGAAGCCACCAATTGATCTAGAGCGTCTTAGACAATTCGACCAAAAATGATGTCATAGCCTAAACGATATCAAATCAAGCCTTTATTTATATTATTCAGTATGATATTGTTCGTCTTATTATTTAACCCATAAGTGGAGGGAAGAGACGGATTAATACATTTCCCAAAATCTATATCCATTGTGCCATGTGTTCTTAAGGTTAGTTCCTGTGACTTGATCTAAAGAATTGTGAGTTCAATACCAGACTACAGAATTAGTGAACAAGTAACTTACAGGGTAAGAGGGAGATAACTCATAGCTAACAGAAGTGGCTCTACTATGTAAGGAATGAAAATGATATGCTCCAGTGATTGTAATAAATAGTTACGTTTGAAATCCCTAGCACCTGAAGAAAGCCGGAGCGTAGAACGCCCGAAACGTCGTACAAATGGCAACAAAGATGAGGACAATGGCCAGAATAATGAAAACGCCAATAATAACGATTTGTATCGTTGTATAGATCTTTTCCAAGATGTCCTTGTTTCTTGTTGACCCTCGGCAATCTCTGAACAACAACTCAGTGTTAATATCACTAAAAAGTTAATGGCTGCTCCGTTACACAGTCAGGAATGAGCCCTTAAATTATTTGGATTCCTGTTTCTAAAAGACAATTATCCACTGTTCCGGGTATTTTAAGTTGGAATTTTGAACCCGTGCGTCACTGATGAAAACCATATCTAAACTTATTTATAAATGGAACGTTGTCTGTGTGTGTGTGTGTGTGTGTGTGTGTGTGTGTGTGTGTATGTCCGTTACCTATAGACCGCGAACAGGCTGAACCTATTTTCTTGAAAATTTACACAGTTGTACTATAAGCGTCTGCGAGTGTTCTTAACTAGGTTTTATGTTGAGGTACCCCTGATAAATATCGAAAAGCGATAATCGAAAAAATCGGGTTATAGAAGAAGTGGTCCGATTTTAATTAAATTTGATACACTCATAGACAAAGACATAAGAAACTATATTCAGAAGTTTCAAGCTTGCAATTCTTACAATAGTGCAGAAAATCGATAATATATATATATATATATATATATAAAAGGTTAAGATGTTTGTGTGTATGTCTGTTTATCTGCCTATTTGTCTGTATTTTTTCAGCCTTTTTATTTTATTTTTTGCTTCGCGTTTGGCTCTACGTTGGTATAATTGTAGTTCCTAGTCTCAGCCATGATACCATTTACTCAGAGGACTTATTTAGCCTTCAAAATTCAATTTACGACGAAAAATCCTATTTGATATCGATACGAGGAAATCAAAATTTTACTTATATCCATTCATTTTTCTTTCACTCTGCAGTTTCGCTTTAACTGGAAACAACTATTGCTTTTTAGTCTTTCGTGCCAACGTTCAAAAAGTCTGATCTCCAGGACCATGGATTAGTTTTAAAGCTTTCATTACACCCGAGCAACGCCGGGCTATACTGCTAGTAAGAATTAAAGGTAAACCAAAAAATACAGGATACATTTTCCAGTGCAGAAACAGGGAGCTCATCCCTAAAAAAGAAAAACGAGGAAAGTCCTGCCATAGAAACAAGCTCTTTTTTTAATTGTTTCACCCCAAGCAAGGCGGTATCGCCACTGATGCGCAAGGGGGCTACATAAGAGTAAAAAATTAGATAGGCGAGTAAATAGAACGACGAAGCAGTTAGAAAGGAGAAAGAGAAGGATGGGAATACGGAAATGATGACAGTTGCAAAGGTAGACAGAAAGGAAAAGCTATACAGTGTGATGTAGAAAGAACAAGTGTCAAGTTGTTAAGAGATGGGTATTGACATTGAATTTAAATTTTGGACCCATTCGTCAGTGATGGGAACCATATTAGAACTAAAGGTCAAACCAAAGATACAGAAATGCATCTTCCACTGGATAAACAGGGAGCTCATCCCTCAAGAAGGAACCTACCTGGGGTGAAAAAACAGCCATAGAAACAAGCTCTTACAAAAGTAATTTATTGTCCGCTCAACACAAGCGGGATAATCCCAACGATGACTTTGCGGATTTTCGTAGATCATTTAAATAGAAAAAAACTATACATAAGCGTAGAATATCGAGTCAATAGCTAAATCCACTGCTAGGAAGATTGGGTCACTGTTTGGTCAGGATGTTTTTTCCACCTTAAGCTGTCCTGCATATATACAAATCAACCATTCGTCAGTGCATGGAATACTGCTGCCATATATGGTCTGGTGTCCCCGCTGTCCATCTCCGTGTTCTTGACAGGCTCCAAAGGAGAATCAGTAATGTTATAGGTACCGACTTAGCGGCTCGATTACAGCCCGTTTCCCACCGACGAGATATGGCTTCCCTTTGTCTGTTCTATAAATACTTCCATGGCTTCTGCTCCAACGAACTTAAGTCACTGGTGCCTCCGCAACAGGTGTTAACTCGTGCAACCAGACTGGCATCTGGGTCTCACCCATTCACAGTTAGATCAGCCAATTACAGGCGACAATTCTACCCCTCAGATGCTTTCCTTGCACTTCCCGCCTGTGGAACTCGCTTCCTTATTCTTGCTTTCCTGACGGCTACAACCTCCAGGAATTTAAATGCAAGGTCAATACTCATCTCTTAACTACTTGACCCTATTTCTTTCCACACCGCCCTGTATAGCCTGTCTTTTCTCTCCACCTATGCAACTGTCATCACACCTGTATTCCCATCCTTCTCTTGCTCCTTTCTAACTGGTTCGTCCTTCTCTTCACTCTCCTCTAATCTTTTTTCTTTTGTAGCCTCCTGCACATCAGTGGTGTTACCGCCTTGCCCGGGGTGATATGATTAAAATAAATTATTTTCGTAAGTTTGCACAAACTTTAGAACATAACATTTCTTGTCAAACAAATGACATTGGAAGAAAAAGAAGAAAACAGCAATTACAATGTATTATGACGAAAATACACTAGCCAATGGGAGAAGATATTTCATGAGAAATAACCGCTTGTTTTTGGCGAATTACAGAAATAAAAAGAACACCAACTAGAACTTTTGAATCAATAGAACATGAAAAGTCACCAAAAATGTTAATAGATCAAACTGGCATTACACTAACCCACGACCATAATGAAAAATCTAAGATAGACAACACTTTTAAAAAATGCTGGAAGTTTAGATAATTTGGAAAGGCGTCATGTTAGTCGCTCGCGAGCAAGCAATAAAACGAGTCCAAACACACATTAAAGCATGATATTTTACGGAAAACAAGAATATAACACAAACAACCAAAGAAAAATAGTAAAAACATATAAGTTAGACATCAAATATTGAGATAGAGCAAGAAGAACTCTCAAAATTACAGCCAACATGTATAACCTCAAAACTATTAAACTCTACGAGGCTGTATTTAGCGTACTATTTACATCTGCGTAAAAACTCTTAATAAATCAATATATGCGTCATTATTAGCAGGAACAAAAAATTAAATATCAGATTAAATATAAAGTAGAGTTCAAAGTCAGAAAAGAAACATTAATTAAGAAATTGAACAATTTAGAACTGAATTATAATTATCGATGCATTTTCAAGACGAACAAATGTAAGGACATGAAAAGGCAGAAGTGTCAAAAGAAAATACCAAACTTGGAATGAAAATTAAGTCCTATGATGGGAACCATATAAGAAATAAAGGTCATGACGTTGTAGGCAGATTGTTAATGTTTATTAATTCGGCCTTGTGTCAAACGTAACCGAATTCCCTACAACTTACAGGTTTCTTAGTTGTCATCATCAGAAGGTTGTAGATTAATTGTTTGGAGACTGTGGATTTGTAGGAGAAAAAATATACATTTTGAATCTTAAAATGGAACTTTATTAAAAGAATGAATAACAAGAATATGTAATAGTTAAAAGTTCGTTAAGAAAGTTAAGGGTATCAAGAGTTCATAGTATTATCTTGGTTGAGTATGAATGTTGTGACGGAGAAGAAGTAAAAGGAATCAGCACACGAGAAAGAAAGAGATAGAGGACAGTGTGCGACGCGACCTTACGTCCGGGTTGACTTGAAGTTTCTCTCATTACATTTTAGTTTGTCGTCTCGCTTCTCCCATCTGAATGACTAACTGACACAGACCAAAGCCTTTATAGCCATTTAGTTTATTTTCGCTCTGCATCGCTAACTCTTTAGCACAGGACTGATTAAAGTGACACCCCTCCAAACGATTAAAGTGACACCCCTCCAAACGATTAAAGTGACACCCCTCCAAACGATGGAAGAAATATAGTCCTGGGGAATTTTTTTTTCTTTTAAAAACATGACACAACAGCAGTTTGGAATAATCAATAAGCAAAACGGATGGAAAATAAACCAAAATAAACTTTAGCGGTAATCATAAATGCTGATGCCGAATAAGCACTAAAAAGTAGACAACTAGAAAAGACCAGGTTTAGAGAATAGTTAAGCATTTTGGCTCTGTTATCTAAATAAAGCACACAAAATACTAGCCACTGAACTCCAGGAAATATCAATGATAATTCTAAGATTCTGGCTTGGTGAACCAAAGGAATTACACTCCATTTACACGAGTAAATGCAGACCACTTAGGTGTCTTCTTACTACTAACATAATGTTGACATCTATTCTGACAAAACAAACGTATTCCATCTCAGAAAAAAATGACATACTACTTTTTTGAACAAAAAAAGATTGCAAACGTATCTATTTGGAAAGTAAAAATCAATTATTTATAAACAGAATGATCTTGGAAAACTACTTCAATATGAAAGAAATCTCAGAACTGCCTAAATGGATTATCGTAGTGCATTTCATAATGTACCACATTTATGGATCTTAACGTCTTTAAATATCTACAAGGTATGTTCTGTCGTTATCAATTTCATAAAACAATTTATGTCGGTATGAAAAAAAAAAAAAAAACAGCACTTCACCTCAATCACATAAATGGAATCTATAAACCTGGTGTAATATATACATCAACAGAAGAATATTTCAAGCATCATCTCTGCTCATTTACTGTTTTATATGTTCTGAATAACAGGATGGGATGTGACTAAATTATCTCGAAAGAAAAATAAGCGACCTATCTTACGTGGATGACTCAAAGTTGTAGTTAGAAATGAGAGTGAGCAGGAAGCGCTCAGGAAAACAATGAAATATTTCAGTGATGACAATGGAATGGAATTTAGTTTGTATTAATATTAAAAAGACACGATTATACAATGATCAATACAGCAACCTTCCTTTATTAGCTTAGACTCTGGGGTAATAATCAAAGATTTAGAGCAATAAAAAGCTCATAATTACTTCCATGTAAATGATGAAGAAGATACTCACCATAAAAAGAAATAAATAATGTGAAATGAGTACTATAGAATATTGTGATAGAGATCTAAACTTATTTATAAATGGAACTTTGTCTGTGTGTATTTGTCTGTGTGTGTCTGTGTGTGTGTGTCTGTTACCTATAGACTCTGAAACGGCTGAACCGATTTTCTTGAAAAATCGGGTTATAGAAGGAGTGGTCCGTTTTTAATCAAATTTGATACACTCATAAACGAAGACATAAGAAACGATATTCAGAAGTTTCAAGGTTGCAGAAAGTCGATAATATATATATATATAATATATATCTATCTCTTCTCTCTCCAGGACAGATTGGGTTCTATAGCCTTGGCCGGTAAGCATTCTACCGCAGAAAGCAATGGTAACCTACTGCGGGAAAACCTTTTGCTCAGTCAGTCATGTCTGTTTCGAGTCATAATCGTCCAAGAGTGTATTACGTATGGCACTAAACTGACTGATCCAGATAAAAGAATATGGCAGAATAGATTAGGTTGTATAGCGGCGGTTGGCAAGCAGCCTACTGCAAAAAGTAAAGGCAACCTACTGCGGGAAAATCTTTTGTTCATTCCTCATGTCTCTTTGGTGACATGATCACCAAAGTGTGTTTCACGTACGGCACTTAACTGGCTCACGGAATAGTTGGAAATATAATTAAAATTTGTACAGGGCTAAAATGGGGGATCAGTTTTCTATTGCTAAGAAGTTATAAACTGATCACCCACTAATACTTATAATAATGTGATTATAATCTATCTCTTCTCTCTCCAGGACAGATTGGGTTCTATAGCCTTGGCCGGTAACCATTCCACCGCTTAAAGCAATGGCAACCTACTGCGGGATAATTTTCTGCTCAGTCATTCATGTCTCTTTCGATACATGATCACCCAAGCGTGTATCATGTTTGGCACTAAACTGACTGACAAACATTTCCGCCGAGGTTTTGGGTGAAGCTCGTGAAAACATTTCAAAATAAACTATTTTACGTGCGTTGTTCGATTTTTTTTTTTTCAGTTTTCCATTTTATTTTTCAATTTTACTGAAAAACCAAGGAAATAAATGAAGTCTACGAAAATTTATTACTTCCCTTGAATCTTCATGAAAAATTACAAACTCTATCTGTTTAGTACGTCTTCTTGTACACAACGACGCAAATTTAATCTGGGTGTTAAATTTTGTCGTGTAACAAAAGAGAATCGTTGTTTTTATTCCTTCAAAATGATCCGTTACTGGTTACTATTGTGAATTCTGAAAAGGGTGTTCATTATTTAAGTATTTCTTTTGCCTGCAGTCCACTTTGAAGTTGCTGGACAACACATGTTGGCTTCCGAAAAAAAATGTCTGCACACACATTTGCTGCAGAAACTAATTTGCTTGTGTTGTAGTCTAATATTCTACTGGAGTCTAATATTTCCACAAGGGGGGATGTACAAGACTCTTGTCAACATCTGAAAAAATTCAATATATCAATCTTATTTACCCCATCTTATTTTATTTAACATCGTCTTATTTTAGTAATTTTTCTGTTAAACAAGGGTAAGCATTCTTTCTATTAAATCACATTTAGTATTTCTGCTATATAATAGTGGTTGTGCATTGTGGTGCAATCGATATAGGCTCGGAACTAGAAATTGGGGAGCCGAGTTCGAATTTCAGTTGAATTCTTTGCATTCACGTACGCGCAAATATCTATAGGAAAGATATTAATATGTCTTTTCCATCCAATTACGGGTTAAATAACAGCGCAGATTGGGTTCTATAGCCTTGGCTGTCAACCCGTCTACCATAGAAAGTAATGGCAACCAAATGCAGGATAATCTTCTGCCCAGTTAGTCATGTCTCGAAAGAGACATGATCACCCACGCGTGTATCCCGTATGGTACTTAACTGACTGAATAGCGATTTACTAAAATTCTCTAAGCTTATTTCCGTATGGCAAGATTCTTTTAAAAAAAAACTCACTGAGTGACATGAGTGAGAATGTAGCTTAAAAATTCTGTAAACTTAGCTTTTGCCGGTCTTCGTAAGCTGACTGATTAATATCACAGCCTGGTCAATGTACATGAAAAAAAAAGTACGTTTGGCTAAAATGCATAATTAATAAGAATGAAAGGCGCTGGAATCTGAAAAAGCGTATCTGTTTCTAAAAATTATAATTTAAAATAAACTCTGAACTGCTAATGAAAGCAATAAAAAAAGAATTAAATAATCAAAATCAGCCATTTGATTTTTTTTTCTTTATCAGCAATGTCCAATGGCTAATACGGTGGATTCAATTATCTATGGTCGGCTTATCCGACAATATTTATAAAAAATTAATTAGCCATTTACCTAAACAAAAAAAAAATGCCTAATCTGCCTTGCGAGGATCAGTTTCCGATTATAAAAAGAGGTTCCTAAACATAGAAACAAAGAAAAGAGGACTGGATTGCTATGTGATATCTGTCCTTCTTTATGGAAATGAATGCTGGATAATTTCATCAAAGATGAAGAAGAGGCTCGAGACAGCAGAAATGTGGATTTACAGAAGGATGCTGAGGATACCATGGACAGAGAACGTGTGCAACGATGAGGTGTTGGAAAGGATGCAAATGAGAAGAAAACTGATAATAAATATCAGGAAGAGACAAATGAGGTTCCTGGGACAGGTAATGAGGAACGAGGACCTGGAGAACTTGATACTCACAGGTCGGATAAATGAAAGAAGAGACAAGAGAAAACAGCGCGAGACGTATTGTCAAGTCTGGGCAAATGTTCGACGGAGCAGGGCTTGGAAAAGATACAAAGTGAAAAATTACTGAGAGCGACAAGAGATAGAGCTAAGTGAAAGTCCATGATCGCCTTATCCCTGAAGTGACACAGCACAAGAAGAAGAAGAAGAAGATGATGATGATGATGATGATATAGTGGTAAATAATTGGGATAACAATGATTTTGAAGGAAACATAACAACAAACCTTAACAAAAGATCTCAAAAATATGAATCAAGATAAACATTTCGTAAGAACCTATAATGTTATCTAAACTTATTTATAAATACAATTTTGTCCCTGTGTGTGTGTCTCTGTGTGTCCGTTACCTATAGATTCCGAAACGGCTGAACCGATTTTCTTTAAAATTTACACAGTTGTACTATAAGCGTCTGCGAATGTTCTTAGCTAGGTTTTATGTCGAAGTACTCGCTGATAAATATCGAAAATCGATAATCGAAAAAATCGGGTTATAGAAGGAGTGGTCCGATTTTAATCAAAATTTCATACACTCATAGACAAAGACATAAGAAACGATATTCAGAAGTTTCAAGGTTGCAGTTCTTACAATGGTGCGGAAAATCCATAATATATATATAAAATCCAAGATGTTTGTGTGTGTGTCTGTTTATCTGCCTGTATATCTGTATTTTTTCAGTCCTTTTATTTTAGTTTTTGCTTCGGATTTGGCTCTAAGTAGGTATATTTGTAGTTCTTAGACTCATCCATGATATCATTTACTCAGAAGACTTATTTAGCCTTGAAAATTTAGTTTACGATGAAAAATCTTATTTGATATCGATATCAGGAAATCAAAATTTGACTTACATCCATTTATTTTTCTTTCAGTCTACGGTTTCGCTTTAACTGGAAAGAACTATTGCATTTAGTGCCAACGTCCAAAGAGTCTGAGCTCCAGGACCATGGATTAGTTTTAAAGCTTTCATTACACCCGAGCAACTCCGGGCTATACTGCTAGTAATTAAAATAAGAGAAATAAATAAATAATTTAAAAAAGATTACTGGAAGACCATAATTTTACTACCTTTGAAAATACACTGATTAGACTCACTAATGAAGAAAATCATATTTTGACCAATCAAAAAAGCTTTCCTTAGCAAAATCTAATAGGATAATTAAACAAATAATAACAAAGAAACCAAAATGTCACAATATCTAAAAATATATGTATATTTTAAATTGCCAAATTTAGCCATATTTC
Source organism: Ascarosepion bandense (assembly GCA_037127315.1). Classification (NCBI taxonomy): domain Eukaryota; kingdom Metazoa; phylum Mollusca; class Cephalopoda; order Sepiida; family Sepiidae; genus Ascarosepion; species Ascarosepion bandense. Next base: position 61,427 of record JBBBDQ010001406.1, on the reverse strand, counting down.
GATCAGATATATGCTATAAGTACAATATAATGCCGTGAGCTAATGAGAATCAAAGCAGCTTTTTCCAACCGTATCTCTACATTTGTATATAATAATGGAATTTCAAACAAAACCAGAATCTAAATGTGATGTAATGGATATGCATACACCTTGGTTCTCCCTCACAGTAATATGATTGGCCGGTTTTAGCCATAAATACAGACTAAGCCGGCGACGCCTAGAACCACGCCTATTGGGACACTTATTGAATACGCCTATTAGATAAGCCTACGCCTAAGCATACTGCATAGAACTACGACGAGTATGGGTCCATAAGGGCTACTTGCTAAATTGTCCTACCCGGTTACATTTGCCAAAACCACTTAGCTACTTCGAGCAATATAGATATTCTTTTCCGGGACAAAAAAAAAATAAATATTATTCATTCTCCGATGCTGAGTCCCTCTTAGCATCATTATTGCCAAAATACAGCCAACTGGTGATATTAAACTGTTAGAAAGTATATTTATAATCGTTTCACCCCAATCAAGGCAGTACTGCCACTGGTGCGCATGGGCCTACATGAGAGGAGAGTGAAAAGAAAAAGGAACAAGACACAGAGGGTGTCGGAAAATGGATCAGTGAATAGTGAAAATACTGTTGTGTTGTGGCTTACCTGAGAGGAGGGCGAAAAAAAATAATTAAGGAACAAGTTACAGGTGGTGTCAGGGGAAGAATAAGAGAAAGATTTAAAACGTTTACCCTTACCATCATGACTTATTAAGTACAAAGCGTCTACTAAGGCTCCTGCTACATGGAACACATACCCACTTTCGTTTACTACGAATTAAGTACCAGGTTGCTACTAAATGTATTCGCGTGCATGAATTTACCTATATCTTTCAATAATTCCAGAATCGTTCGCTCTCTTTCTCTCATATACGACAGTACTTTTACACTTAATCTCTTTAAAACTTAAAGTTTCACCTCATTCCCCTGTATTATTATTCCATGTTATACAAACGTGTATTTTGTATTTATAACACAAGACTAATTTACACTACCAGCCATAATTATTAAGCTACCCCAGTGTTTTCAAAAATGATGTATTTCACACTATTTTTAGTATTCATTGCCAAGTGAATAATTGTAAATGAAAAAAGAATAGATCTTTTGTTAATACTGCGCAATAACATGTGCATCAAATGAATGTAATTATATTTAATAATTACTTATATTGCCGTTTCATCAATGAAAGAATAAGAAAAATGAAGGGTGATTCGGACGAGTTCATCTTTGCTTCTCTGCCTTGTAAAATTTTGCAAACTAATAATAACAAAAAAAAAACATTCTGTTTTCATTTAGAATCATCAAATTAAAAATACTATGAAATGCATGATTTCTTTAAAAAACTGGCGTGGCCTAATAATTATGCCCGGTGTGGTGTATAGACATATATTTTAACATATATATATATATATATATATATATATATATATATATATATCATCTACGTATCGTTCATTCAGCAATGAATTAGAACACTTTCAGCTATTGGACAGGTGTATAATGATAATGTACACGCTAAAACATCTGCCTCCTTCTACCGAGCTCATTTTTGCAAAGTAATAATTATAAAAGAACCACTATATTTTCATTTAGAATTATCCACTTAAAAATAGTATGAAATACATCATTTCTTTAAAAAAAAACTGTGGTCGCCTAATAATTTTGCCAGAAAACGATCTGCCGACACGTAAAGTCAACGTTAAAGATAACTCCTAAAAATCCTAGGTGCCACTCGAGGTAGTTGTTATTCCTAAGAGGGTTAAATTTGGGGGAAGATAGCGTTTGATCAACGACTTGAACAGGTTAAATTTGTCGTGCTCGAAGATGATTGTGCGTCGTTTCTACAAATCAGCATTTCCATCGAAGTAGCCTTTCGAGTAGAATATGAAGGAAATGAGAGTAGTTCGCTATCATGTGCATGCCATGGCAAATGTTACTTGTGAAAGTGAAAACTGGTGAAACTGTTTGAACACATTTCATAAAAATAGCGATAGTGCAGCGAGGTGCTTGCGACGTCTTGTCTGCGGGAAAGTGGTTGTAGGGTGGAAGTAATCCCTCACTCACAAGGACAAGGGGACGGGTATGGACGCAATCGAGAGTTAAAAAAAGATTTTAGGAGCTTCTAAAATTATTCGACAGCAGTATTATATTGTCGGCCAGAAACAAATCAACCATGGAGTACAGCTGCCCTATATGGTCAGGCGCCCCTGCTGTTCATCTCAGTGTTCTTGACAGGCTCCAAAGGATAATCAGTAATGTGATAGGTACCGACTTGGCGGCTCGACTCCAGCCGCTTCCCCACCGACGGGATGTGGCTTCCCTTTGTCTGTTCTATAAATACTTTCATGGCTTCTGATCCAACAAACTTAGGTCACTGGTGCCTCCGCAACAGTTGTTTACTCGTGCAACCAGATTGGCAACTGGGTCTCACTTATTCACAGTTAGTTCAACCATATGCAGACGACATTTCGACTCCTGCAGTTTCTTTTCTCGCACTTCCCGCCTGTGGAACTTGCTTGCGTATGCTTGCTTTCCTGACGGTTACAACCTCCAGGAATTTAAATGCAATGTCAATACTCATCTATTAACCACTTGACTCTAGTTCTTTCTTCATCACCCTGTATATACTTTTCTTCTCTCTCTTTGCAACTGTCATCAGACTTGCATTCCCACCCTTCTCTTGCTCCTTTCTAACTCGTTCGTCTTTCTTTTCACTCTCCTCCTATCTAATCCTTTTTTACTTTTATGTACCCCCAGCACATCAGCGGCGTTACCGCCTTGCTGGGGGTGATACGTTTAAAAAGAAATCAGGCACTTGGAATGATAGAAGATAGCGGGAGAAATCACGTACTTACCAGAGCGCTAGATGAAACCGACCATTCTTCAAATTTCTTTAACGATAGTTTGTACGTATGAATTATAGAAAATAAAGAAAATGAACATAGGACACACATTACTCTTGTTCAACACATAAAATCAAATATTAAGCTGATAACTTGATTTATATTTTTCAAAAGATTTGCCATATGTAGACACTAAAATTTCACCATTTCTAAAAACACATTGATTAGAGTTACCAAGCCAGAAAACCTTTTTTCGACCAACTAAGAAAACTCTTCTTAACAAAATCTAATAAGAGAAATGTACAAATAATAACAAAGAAACCAAAATTTCACAATATCTAAAAATATATGTATATTCTAAATTGCCAGGCCACAAAGCCATATTTCGACCAACCAAACAAAAGTATGGTATAAGTAGTATATAAAGCCATGTGAATCAAAGCGGCTTTTTTTAAACAGATTTTTGTATATAATAATGGAATATCAAACAAAAGTAGAATTTAAAAATAAATATTATTCCATCTTCGATTCTGTGTTCCTCTTAACATAATCAGAACCAAAATACAGCCAGCAGGCGATTTTAGAATGCATCATACTATTTAATCGATGGACCGTTTTGATCAATTCCCTCGTTTTAGTTCTCAGTATCTGATTATTTCAAGAGATCTTTCTGTATGTCAAAACACCCTCCTTACCAAAATAACTAGTAGGGTATTGGTTTAGGCACCGAAGAGTGTCGTTGCGCCTATTTTTATTGTTTTTTTTTTTTTTGGTGAGGTGATGTCTTTCAATTAGGCCGGGTAGCGTTGACACATCTGCCGAAACAGACTGTTTTCTTGCGAAAGGTACGCGTTCACAAGTTGCAATCTCAGTCGGGAGAGAATATTCTTTAATTGTGTCAGGAATTAATTGGTTATATGCGGGATAATGTTGGCCTGGCTAAGTTATTAGACAATCATCATTTTCCTAATGATCTGTTTGCAACATTCTAACAAAAGCGCCATAAATTCCTCGAAACGTTTAACATCACTGGATTGGGAGTTTGTTTGAGTTTTCCATCTCGTTTATTGTTTTAATTGTATTTCAATTTAATTTAAACAACACTTACAAAATTGCATTATTAATCGAAACGTTATTGTTTTTAAAACAAGAGCTCCCATAAAATATTTAAACATGAAAGTATAAAAGAATTTAAAATAATTTTCAAATCAGTATTTATCTAGCCTGTTAGTATCAGGTTCTCCAAGCCCTCCTTCCTCATTGTATGTCCCAGGAACTTTAGGTGTCTATTCCTGATGCTCGGTATTAATTTACTCTTCGTTTCCATCATTTCCGAAACCTCATGCTCACATGCTTGATCCATGATATTCGCAGCATCCTTCTGTAGAACCACATTTCAGTTGGTTCAAGTTTTTCTTTCATCTTTGATGATATTGTCCAACATTCACTGCTATACTGAAGAACCGACATAGCAATCCATTACTCACGTCTTTGTTTCTAGCGAAATTGTCCTGTTTCTTAATACTTTACTCAACATCAGGAATTCTTCCTTTGCCATATCAATTCGCCTTGGGATCTCTGTGTTGAGCTTTCCGTCTTCTGTTATAACACTTCGCAGGTACTTAAATGTTTGTTCCTGCTTTATTCTAGTATCCCCCACCTGTATTTGGTATATTGGGCTGTTTTGTACTGATGACCATGCATTCGCTTTTCTTGCAGTTTATTCGTAGTCCTTTCTTCTCACTCTCTTCAGCTACCTTCTGTAGGAGGTCTTGTAGTTTTCTTTCTGTCTCTGCTATCAGCACTGTATCATCTGCGTACCTTAGGTTTATTAAATTGTGGCTTTCGATGACGAATCCAGCTGTGCTACATATGTTGATAACTCGTCTGTCCCTGTGTGTTCAATCATCTGATGTTTGAATCCTGCTACAGATTTACAAACCCTGTCACAAATCTCGTCCAATTAACTTGAAGATCTTTCTGGTAGAGTTGCATTCAAAGAAATTAACCTCTTACACGATATCACGTGACTGGCTAAACTAGGGTGGCTTCTCCACAAACCGTTTTTGTCGTAAAGCCTCTGTGAGAGAGTCTATTTCTTCTTTTACCAATGGCGCACTTTTTATAGGAATGCGAAATTCTCTTCTGCCCAAAATTGTTGCAGCGTTCCCAAATCAAACTTCTTCGGCCTGATCTATCTCCAGCAACAATTTCACAGTTTTTAACATTAATAGCAAAAGTTTTAAAAGTTATATTTAACTACATTCTTGTAACGTTTTGATTTTACTTTACACTATGAAATGTCAATTATCATGTACCAGCTCAGCATAAAATACTACTTGTGAAACTCTGCCATTCTCCATACACGTGTCAGTTGACTTGTTCAGCGCATTTGTTTACAAAGAATTAGATTCACTATGATGGCAAGGTTTTAAAATAGGACGTTGTGTCTGGTATCCACTACTTCAAACTGTTGTCAAGATAAGTCTCAAGCATATATATATATATATATATATATATATATATATATATATATTGTGTGTGTGTGTTTATGTAGCATTTTTTTCGATAACAGCCTTATCAATAAAGAAAGAAAATTATGGTATTGATATATAATATTTTAATAATCCAATGTAAGCTTTCGTCTTACATATGCCATTTTCAAAGATGTCAAATTACATTATATATTATAACCACGGACAAACGATAATGAAAAAAAAATGTTTTTATTTACATGGGAGATTAACAAGCAACAATAAATTGTGCATTGAAAACGCGGGAAGCGAAAGCTGCATCACAGCTCATGACCAGGCGAGAGGGAAAAAAGAAATATTACGTATGGGAAGCCATTGGAATAAACCAATAGCTTCTGACATTAATTATAGGCATTTAATGATATTTGAAGAGATTTTATAGTTCATCATGTTTATGTTAGGGTTCAACATTTTTATGTATATAGCTTCGATAATTTTTAGTTTTTGTTTATTGTTTTACTATTTAAGTATAGTTGTCTAGATATAATATATAATGTAATTAGATATCTTTGGAAATGGCTTATGTAGGCCAATAGCTTAGATTAAATTATTAAAAAAAATTATGTATCAATATTGTAAATTTATTTCTTTATTTAATCATAATGCTATTAAGCTTATCAGAAAATATGAAAAAACATTTACATGAAATAAATAGACAGCACTTGGCTTTATTATTTAATGAACCAAGCATTAATATATATATATATATATATATATATATATATATATATATATATATACGAGCAGTATAGCCCGGCGTTGCTCGGGCGTAATAGAAGCTTTAAAACTAATCCATGGTCCTGGAACTTTTCCCCCTTCAAGTTTATCTAAAATAGCATTATTTCTGTGCAAACGTATATGCTGAACTCAAATCAACAATTAGTTATTAGAGAAACCCACTTTTTTATTTGAAAGTCCATAGAAAACGAACTATATCTCGCACTTTTTCTCTCCCGTAACGCTCACGAAGTTGTGTAATTAACTGCTGAATGACGTACTGCGTAGGCCAACAAATTTCGGTCGATTTTCGGTCGATTTTCTTCTTTTCCTGAAATCTTCCGGCGATTTACTTCCTGTAATGAAAGTAGTAAGCGTAGAAATACAATAGTGTATTACTTTCATTACAGGAAGTAAATTGCCGGAAGTTTCAGTAAAGGAAGAAAATCGACCGAAAATAGACCAAAATTTGTTGTCCTACGCCAAAAGACATTCAGCAGTTAATTACATGACTACGTTAGAGTTACGGGAGACAAAATGAAGTTCGATTTTTTTTTCTGGACGTTTAGATAAAAAAAAAAGGTAGGTTTCTTCAATAACTAATTGTTGATTTGAGTTCAGCATATACATTTGCTCAGAAATAATGCTATTTTGGATCAATTTGAAGGGGGCGGAAAAGCCTTCGGGACCTAAAACGAAAATGTACCGGACAAGTTACTGGGGATGGCGAAGCAAGGATATAAGAAAGATGGTAATCAAGGAGATTGAATATGGCAATTAACGTTGCACTAAAACTTTGGAGACTGTAGCTAACAGAGAAACAGGTATATGGAAGGGAGCTCCACAGGTGGAAAGTGCGAGAAAGGAAATTCATATCGTAGAAGTGGCGGTTACATTTAATTATGACGGTAAAAGAGTTGGACATAGAAGCCATTTTAGTAGCACAAGTAAATCCTGTGGCCGCTGCAATAAGAAGCTCGTTAGAAATGAGCCATGAAAATATTTGTAGAAAAGCTTAACACCTACCTCCAGCCAGGGTAACATCTCTCGAATCCCTGGATCACGCATTCATGTGCTTCCGTCTCTCACTTCTAAGATCGATTAGCTATCTCTTCTTCCTCTACCGCTCCCCCTCCACCTTTAACTGTTCGTTCATTTTTTTTTCTTATTTTTTTTTCATTTGGAACAAGTAGGCTAAACAATCGCCCAGTTCACAGTCCACCCACGTCTATTGAACAGGTGAGGAGGCTCATCCCTTGTTCCATGGTTAGGATGTGGTTTCCGGCTTTCTCTCCCAATCTTTTCACTCTTTTCTTTTTTTTTTTCGATTGGAGTAGATAGACTAAACTATCGCCCGGTTCATACTCCACCCACGTCTATTGAACATGCGAAGAGGCTCATCCCTAGTTCCCTGTTTAGGATGTGGTTTCCGGCTTTCTCTCTTCCAATCTTTTCACTCTTCTCTATTTTTTCCAATTGTAGTAGATAGACTAAACTGTCGCCCGGTTCATACTCCACCCACGTCTATTGAACAGGCGAAGAGGCTCATCCCTTGTTCCCTGTCTAGGATGTGGTTCCGGCTTTCTCTTTTCCAATCTTTTCACTCTTACGTAGCCCCCTGCACATCAGTGGCGTTACCGCCTTACTCGGGGTGATATGATTTTTAAAAAAATAAAAAAAAGCTTACATTCATAATACGACTGCCGATTGGCTGAGCAGAATTCATGGAATAAATTCGTTTCTGGCGAATATATAGTCACTAGAAGATTATCAAATAATGAAACAGTCAAAACATTGTAATGTATAGAGATGAGAACAGCTATAATCTAAAAATATATTTTTCAATTTATTCCTTGTTTATTTTTCAGATTTCTTTAAAAATTATTTTATTCTCAATCTCTTTCACTGTAATTCCAATTCCTCGTGATTTCGCCGTTATTACAATAAACATGATTTCAAAAAGATTCTCATAATATTTCTTTACCTCTTCCAAATATTCATTCATTACCAACGCTCATCTTTTATTATTTATTTCTTTTTTGCCTTTTTGGACGCATACAACGATTCGCCACATTTTACAGCGGCTGTCTATTCTATTCGTTTCTTGTTTGTCATCTCTCCCTTAGTACCGCTGATCGATGGTATCGCTCGGGATTTCCGGCACGCACTGGTAGCCAGACACGCATTCAACCCATTTCTGAGGTGGACAAATAGGGTGGGAACTACTTTCCCTACTGATCATTGACTTCTAGCGAAGGGGTTGAGTGGCTGAATAGCAAGAATCTTGGATTGTCGCATCTCTTTCTTCTTTAACTCATCTATTTTGTAACATTCATCAAATAATTTTTGGCAGACATACAACCGTCTGGCGTGACTAATATTAGCGCTTCTGCGCATGCGTCTGCCCAAATCTCTTGTGAGTGGCAAATTCGACTGAAAGGGGATCTAAATGGAATGTTCATGAATTGTATTTGCGTCTGTATAAATGAGTAGAGACAGAGAGACACATAGTAGAATAGGAGACTGCGATGTTCTCGCATTACTTCCCAAAAATGGGAGGAAGTATTATCTCGATTTTTATTGTGGCTTTCTGAATATCGGCCCGTGTATAAAACCCACATCTGCATCTTAGATTAGAGTGGCACAATGTGAACTTAATTTAGATACATATATATTTGGAAAGAGTGGTATAGTTAGGTAGGTAGTTTTAAAAGTTTGGCATAGATAGATTTTAAATCCATTAAAACAGTATAGATAGATAGATAGATAGATTTACTTTCCATTTTCTCGGGCGTGGTTACACAACATTTGATAGATAGATAGATAGATAGATAGATAGATAGATAGATAGATAGATAGATAGCTAGCTAGCTAGCTAGCTAGCTAGATAGATAGATAGATAGTTAGATAGATAGATAGATAGATAGATAGATATGAACAGAGAGAAAGAATAGATAGATAGCTAGCTAGCTAGATAGATAGATTTACTTTCCATTTTCTCGGGCGTGGTTACACAACATTTGATAGATAGATAGATAGATAGATAGATAGATAGATAGATAGATAGATAGATAGATAGATAGATAGATAGATAGATAGATAGATAGATATGAACAGAGAGAAAGAATAGATAGATAGCTAGCTAGCTAGATAGATAGATAGATTTACTTTCCATTTTCTCGGGCGTGGTTACACAACATTTGATAGATAGATAGATAGATAGATAGATAGATAGATAGATAGATAGATAGATAGATAGATATGAACAGAGAGAAAGAATAGATAGATAGCTAGCTAGCTAGATAGATAGATAGATTTACTTTCCATTTTCTCGGGCGTGGTTACACAACATTTGATAGATAGATAGATAGATAGATAGATAGATAGATAGATAGATAGATAGATAGATAGATATGAACAGAGAGAAAGAATAGATAGATAGCTAGCTAGATAGATAGATAGATAGATTTACTTTCCATTTTCTCGGGCGTGGTTACACAACATTTGATAGATAGCTAGCTAGCTAGCTAGCTAGCTAGATAGATAGATATGAACAGAGAGAAATAGATAGATAGATAGATAGATAGATAGATAGATAGATAGATAGATAGATAGATAGATAGATAGATAGAAAGATAGATAGATTTACTTTCCATTTTCTCAGGCGTGGTTACAGAAATGTCCCAAAAATCTACAGAATAATTGCATAACTTCCCACTACTTTATAACTGTTGACTTCTATGCTGACACAACAGACATATTCCTTCTAAGAAAAAATGGAATAATACTTCTTTAAAAAAGTGCAAACATGTCTTTAACGAATGTAATGACCAATAACAGAAAGATCTTGGAAACCTGTTTCAATACAAAGAAAAATCTCAGTACTGTCTGGATAGATTATCGCAAAATATTCGATAATGTACCCCATTTCTGTTTCTTGAATCTTTAAAAGTACACAAGGTATCACCCGTCTTCATCATATCCATCAAACAAATTATATCGATATGGAAAACAAAACTTCACCTCAGTCAAATAAATGAAATCTAAAAGTCTGGTTAAATAAAGGTCTGCAGTGAAATATTTCACTGTCCTTTTTTACTATTTTCTATATCACTAATAGCCTTAACCAGCGAACTTAACAGGATTGAATGTTACCATCAAAGCTATTTCTTTAACGGATGTAAGGACCTTTACTTAATAACAGGAAGATCTTTTGAAAACTGTTTCAAGACAAAGAAAAATCTCAGTACCGTCTACATAGGTTATCGCAAGAATGTACCCCATTTCTCTGTTCTTGAAGTCTTGCCCTAATGAACATAACGACGGTTTAGATTGGGTTATGCAAGAATTAAACCGGATAGAAATAAAACAGAATAGATAGATAGATAGATAGATAGATAGATAGATAGATAGATAATGAACAGACTGAGATAGATAGATAGATAGATAGATAGATAGATAGATATGAACAGACTGAGATAGATAGATAGATAGATAGATAGATAGATAGATAGATAGATAGATAGATATGAATAGACTGAGATAGATAGATAGATAGATAGATAGATAGATAGATAGATAGATAGATAGATAGATTTATTTGAAGAAATTCATTAGAACAGTCAGTAGGTTCTAAAATGCACACTTACAAAGATTAGAAGATAGATTATGCTGAATAAAAGAATTAAGCTTCTATCTAAATACATCAAATAAATTAAAAGATCTTCGTATTTAAATCGTTAAAGCCCTAACAAGTTGACATTTGCTGACATGTTACCCACTGTTTACCTTTATAACAACCGCATAACTCCTCGGGCTTCTTGACAAAATACAGCGAAGAATCTGTAACGTGATTGATACCGACTTAGCTGACCGCCTGCAGTCACTCTCTCACCGGCGTGACGTGGCTTCCCTGTGCCTCTTCTATAAATACTATCATGACCTCTGCTCTGATGAAATTAAATCACTGGTGCCCCCTAGGTGTGAGTTTGCACGAGATACTAGATTGGCAACTAGGTCCCACCCTTTTACAGTGAAAACGATCAAATGTAACCACAATTTCTACTCCAACTGCTTCTTTTTTCGCACTTCCCGCCTGTGGAATTCCCTTCCGCATGCTTGCTTCCCCGATGGCTATGACCTCCAGGATTTAAATGTAAGGTCAATAGACACCTCCTAACACACTAAACCTCCCATTCTCTCCAACACTCCACCTATGTACATCCTAACTCGTCTATCGCCCTGTGTAACCCCCTGCGCTATAGTGGCAGTGGAATGCCTTGCTTGGGGTGACATGATTAAAAAAACAAAAAAATAACTTTTAATATTAATAATTTTACATCTGTTACTTGCTCTTGAAATACATCATCTACACATTTTATGTACATAGACCTCAACTAATTAGTATTACAGATAATAATAATAATAATAATAATAATAATAATAATAATAATAATAATGAAGGTGGAAGTGGTCTTACAGAGGTCTTATTCAGCTGGAATTGTCATACAAGACAACAACTATTGGCTTACTAACATACATAGAAGCAACAAAAGAGTGAATGATACAATTAGTTAAAGAACATGAAGAAAGAAAGAAAAAATATTCAATAATGAAAGAAGCCAGTAAATACAAACAAGATTTACAGTTAGTAGATTCTGTAAAAAAAGCAAAACAGAAGCCAAGAACCAACTATTGCGACAAACAATATGAAAAATAAAGCCAAGGATAATGTTCTTGAACAGATGAAACAACGCTGGTAAGACAAATCTTTGCATGGCCAATATACAGAACGGGCTAATAAATCCAATGTTGATAAAGTTAAAAAGGTTATACAGTTCTGGGCTTACGGCCTACCACGTTGAATACACCGGTTCACGTTCTTCTTCACCGAAGTTAAGCACCATTGAGCCTGGTCAGTACTTAGATGGGAGACCACTTGGGAATACTAGCGGCTGTAAGCGTATAGTGAAGGATGTGCGTTGGGGTGCAGTGGATATCGGCTCGGAAAGATAAATCGGTGAGCCGAGTTCGAATTTCAGTCGAATACCCTCCATTCACTCAAGTACTGGTACCCATGGGAAAAGGTATTAATCCGTCCCTTCCCTCCAGTTATGTGCTAAATAACAACGGTAGGACTTGGGGACACTGCTCTTAAAAACAAATCCCAATGAATCTTGATAAAAAGGAAAATGTTATAAAAATAAAATAACCTAAACCCAAAAATCATTGGTTATGACCTTAAATGATCCCATAAGGATTGATAGGTCGTTAAACCTCGAAACAAACAAATATACAGTTCTGAAACAAATATGGGCTTGACCAAATAAACATAGCAACAGCTTAGATTACGCGAAGGGTTGAAGGGATTTCATAAAACAATAAATATGGGCGGGAGTTACATTAAAGGATGTTGAATCTACACGGCACAAGGCCCCCATCTGGTATACCCCAGGAATAAATACAATACATAATTTTTTTTTATTATTCTTTTAATACTTCATAGTGCATACAAAAACATGATTATCTATATGCAGTATACAGCATATAATCCAACCAAAGAACTCCAGGTAAAGGTCATTGTTCTTACTAAAATTCTGGTATGCGTTACCAAAAAAATAACGTTCCATTTTCTTGGGCATGGTTACACAAATGTCTCAAAAAAAAAAAAAAAAAAAGCTACAGAACAATCCCATAACATCCCTCTACTTAACTTTTGATCTCTACGGTGACACAACAGATATTTTCTTTCTTAGAACAAAATGATATGATACGTCTTGAAAAAAGTGCAAACATGTCTTTAACCATCTAGGGCCATTCGTATCATATTTGATACAGTATGAAAACAAGCCTTGAAAGAAATATTTTCCTGAAAAATTTTTTAAGAAAAATATTATATAAATTTCAAATGAAAGCAGTACTGACTGCTCAGTCAATGAATACCAAATGTTTCCTTATAGGGAAATACCAAATGTTTCCTTATAGGGAAATACTGTATCAAATATGATACGAATGACCCTAGAGGGTAAATAGATAGATAGATAGATAAACAGACTGAGATTAACCCTCTAGGGCCATTCGTATCATATTTGATACAGTATGAAAACAAGCCTTGAAAGAAATATTTTCCTGAAAAATTTTTTAAGAAAAATATTTTATAAATTTCAAATGAAAGCAGTACTGACTGCTCAGTCAATGAATACCAAATGTTTCCTTATAGGGAAATACCAAATGTTTCCTTATAGGGAAATACTGTATCAAATATGATACGAATGACCCTAGAGGGTAAATAGATAGATAGATAGATAAACAGACTGAGATTAACCCTCTAGGGCCATTCGTATCATATTTGATACAGTATGAAAACAAGCCTTGAAAGAAATATTTTCCTGAAAAATTTTTTAAGAAAAATATTTTATAAATTTCAAATGAAAGCAGTACTGACTGCTCAGTCAATGAATACCAAATGTTTCCTTATAGGGAAATACCAAATGTTTCCTTATAGGGAAATACTGTATCAAATATGATACGAATGACCCTAGAGGGTAAATAGATAGATAGATAGATAAACAGACTGAGATTAACCCTCTAGGGCCATTCGTATCATATTTGATACAGTATGAAAACAAGCCTTGAAAGAAATATTTTCCTGAAAAATTTTTTAAGAAAAATATTTTATAAATTTCAAATGAAAGCAGTACTGACTGCTCAGTCAATGAATACCAAATGTTTCCTTATAGGGAAATACCAAATGTTTCCTTATAGGGAAATACTGTATCAAATATGATACGAATGACCCTAGAGGGTAAATAGATAGATAGATAGATAAACAGACTGAGATTAACCCTCTAGGGCCATTCGTATCATATTTGATACAGTATGAAAACAAGCCTTGAAAGAAATATTTTCCTGAAAAATTTTTTAAGAAAAATATTTTATAAATTTCAAATGAAAGCAGTACTGACTGCTCAGTCAATGAATACCAAATGTTTCCTTATAGGGAAATACCAAATGTTTCCTTATAGGGAAATACTGTATCAAATATGATACGAATGACCCTAGAGGGTAAATAGATAGATAGATAGAAAAACAGACTGAGATTAACCTTCTAGGGCCATTCGTATCATATTTGATACAGTATGAAAACAAGCCTTGAAAGAAATATTTTCCTGAAAAATTTTTTAAGAGAAATATTTTATAAATTTCAAATGAAAGCAGTACTGACTGCTCAGTCAATGAATACCAAATGTTTCCTTATAGGGAAATACCAAATGTTTCCTTATAGGGAAATACTGAATCAAATATGATACGAATGGCCCTAGAGGGTTAACGGATGTAAAAACCTACTTAATAACGGAAAGATTTTGAAAAACTGTTTCAATACAAAGAAAACTTCAGTACTCTCTGGATGGATTATCGCAAGACATTCGATAATGAACCCCTTTTCTGGTTCTTTAGAAGTACACAAGGTATTACCCGTCTTCATCATTTCCATCAAACAATTTATATCGATATGGAAAACAATACTTAACCTCAGCCAAATAAATGAAATCTCAAAGTCTGCAGTGAAATATTTCAATGTTCCTTTTCCTACTTTCTATATAACTAATAGCCTTTAACAGCTAACTTAACATTATTTAATATGATTATAGGTTATCTCAAAACAAAGGCAGCCATATAACTTACATGGATGACTTAAAGTTGCAAGCTAGAAATGACAGTGAGCTGTGTGGTCACCGTAAATCTGTAAGATATTTAATTGATTTATGAAAGGAGCTAAATCTGTCACAGCAACAATATTATCAGGATCTCTGAAACAAACCTCTGCTATTAACTTAGACCCTACGGTAAAAATTTAAATTCTAACGCAATAAGAAGCCTATATATAAGTCGGTATAAATTAGGGTGAAGGAATCCCCCTAAAAATGACAGAAATAAGAAAAGTGTACTATAGAAGGTTGCGGGTGGTGTTAAAATCTGAATTGAATCCCCAGAAGAGATCCGAAGGCGAATTGGCATGGCAAAGAATGCGTTCCAGAAGCTGAGTAAAGTACTAAAATACAGGAAAATCTCACTAGAAACAAAAAAGAGAGTGCTAGATGGCTATGTGATGTCAATTTCAAAAAGGCCCTTTCCCCTCGTAAATTTGGCTGCTCAATTTTTGCACTGCATACAAACCTGAAGTATCATCACCTAATCCAGAAACATGAATATATGCGGGGAGCGGATCAGGATTTCTCCATGATGCGAGATGAAACATAGATGGATGTAAGATAGATAGATAGATAGATAGATAGATAGATAGATAGATAGATATGACCAGAGACTGAGATAGATAGATAGATAGATAGATATGACCAGAGACTGAGATAGATAGATAGATAGATAGATAGATAGTTTGGAAATTCAAATCGATAGAAAGATAGATAGCAGGCAATTATATATATATATATATATATATATATATATATATATATAACATAGTGATGATCCACGTATACTGTCTTAATATGTATAGGAAAAACTAAAAAAAAAAAAGAACTAAATCTAAAAAATAGAAAAATACTGGATTTTAAAATTAAATACATACAGGCTAAGGTTAAATAGGGACGTCTTAGGTGTTTTGAATCTTTATAAATATTTCAATAGTTAAACATTTTTTAGATACACTTAAAAAATTTTTCTTTAAAACAACATTTATAAGTATTATTAAAGATAGGTTTATGTTTACAAATATTAAAAAAATCTGTCGCTTTCTGCGTCACGTGATGTAAACAATCTTTCGGACGAACGCTCATCGCAAAAACTTTTCTAATTTAAATTTTAAAATCATTTGTTTCTGATGAAAGGCCGAGGACGGTCTGAAATATCAAATATAATAATAGAAATAAATAAATACTGTAAAAAAATACATTTTTAAACTTACAACTTTTTAGTAGTTTTTCCTATATATATATATGTTGCAAATTTACAATGGTTTATAATATTAACATATCACTACACAACATTTTTCATGTTTCAGAACAATACTGTTCTTCAGATGTTATGTTAAAATTAACGGTTAAAATTATTTATTTTGAAATTATAACATAAATACTTGGTTATTTTGGAAGTTACAGAAATCTATACATGAAAGTTTATTGTACATGGCTCTAAATCTAAGTAAAAATAAGTTAACTTCATACCCACTTATTTGTTTGTACTTTTGCCTAAAATTTGGTTTTGATCAGTCAATGTCTGGCTATTTCTAGAGGTTGTGGCAGTCGGAAAAACTAATGCAAGTAATAGAAATTTATTTATTGCACCTTGCTCCACATTTAAGTAAAAATAAGTATACTTCGTGCGCCCCCCTACCTACTTTTTTGTACATCTCCCTAAAATGTTGTTTCGGTCGGTCAATGTATCGCTATTTTAGACGGTTACAGCGTAACGAATGTTATAGAAATTTATCCATGAGCATTTATTGTACTTTGTCCGCATCCAAGTAAAAATAAATGTACTTCGTTCCAAACTTTCCTGTTTGTACTTCTCCTTAAAATTTGGATTCGATCAGTCAATGTATCCGATGTGGTTCTACAGAAGGATGCTGCGAATATCATGGATCGAGCATGTGAGCAATGATGAGGTTTTAGAAATGATGGAAACAAAAATGAAATTAATACTGAGCATCAGGAAGAGATAACTAAAGTTCCTGGGAAATGCAATGAGGAAGGATGGCTTGAAGAACCTGATACTGACAGGCCAGATAGAGGAAAAAAGAAACAGGGGAAAGCAAAGGATAACATATTTGAAGGTCCTTGATCAGGTGGACAGCGGAACGTGAATTGCATGGTGTAACAGGTAATGCGTGCGCAGAGCCACCAGGGATAGGGAAACGTGGAAGGACTATGATCGACTACGTCCTGAAGGGACAGGGTACATAGAAGGAGAAGAAGACTGACGGCTGCCGAGAATGACAGAAGTCACATAATGTTATATATGGATTCATAATTGAAAGCTGAATGAGTCATAGTATTGTTACTTTATTACATTTCAATAAACAAAATTTCAGTTGGATGCCCGGGTATTCTAATTCGATGAACACAATTCTGTAAATACATATAAAAAAAAATAAAAGATTTTTTCCACCTCAAGAGAAATTTAAAAATCAAAAAATTAATTTGAAATAATTTAGTATAATTTGAGAAGAAATAATTGTCAGAGAGCTCTGCAAGTAATAAAAAAGCTGTTATATCAATTCTCGTAATTTTTCTTATGGTAATTGGTAGTTGTAAGATAATCCAGCACTGGTGGTTGCAATTCATGATATTCTATTGTATTTTTTAAAAATGGTGTATTGAAATTTGAGCTGTGCATAATATTATTTGAATTTCCCGAGTTACAGTCCTAATGCCCTCAGTTTACTCGACTGATCAGCGAAGAAACATCTCATGCAGCGAACCGATTTTGGAAGGTCCTCGATTATATCGGCTGAACTCGTTTGACAGCAATCTCACTTGGCCGATTGCCTACCTACTTGGAGATTTTGCACTGAACGACGATTACCCCCACACTCCATCCTGATAGTTGATATGCAAGCGGTAGAATTATTCTTTTTTTTTTTTTATTAGAGAAAGCTGCGTGGCGTCTCTTATCAAAACCCCCAGAGCCAAGAAGTTTTTCAGTATTCTTGGTATCATATTACCAAACATATTTTTCCCAAATTTTGCTTTATAACCGAATGACTAAATTAGCCGTATTGTAAAGACACGACATACATTACGTATGTTATGATAAGATTTATGTCTGTTTATATTAACGATTATCAAGATCATGCCACAGATATTGGACGCTGAAGTTGTACAGTGATAATCAATATCATGAGTCCAGTTATGTTTCTATGTAAAATAGATGTGCTGCAACTATGACTGAAGTGAGTGTGTCTAAGGCAAGTTAAACTAATAGAGTAAGTCTTTTAATGGTCTTTTTTATACATTGTCCTTTTATAGAATGATGGAAATCATGACAATTCGCTACTATATACGACTACACGCTAACATTATAAAAATACTAACAAGTACACAAGTTTAAATGCCTGAGTTTTTGGTCCTCGGTAAGATTAGATAGCTTTGAAATGGTAGGAAGGATTATTGAATGTTAATTAAATTGTTTTTATGTAAAACATAACCGAACTCGTTAAAACGTAGGGTTAATGGAATCACCAGAATTATCGGAATGTGGAAATGTGGAAGAATAAAAGTATTTCGTTTGTATGGTTAAAGTAGAATTTTATTAAAAAAACAGAATAACATAAATATGTAAAAGTTAAATGATCGAAGAGAAATATTAGTAATATAGCTAAGTTTATCAAGAGCTTGTCATCGTAAGTAGCATAATATGGGTATGTAAAAACGATCTATGTAAAAGATCAAAGAGAAATAGTAGTAATAAGCTATGTTTATCAAGAGCTTGTCATCGTAAGTAGCATAATATGGGTTATGTAAAAACGATCTATGTAAACGATCAAAGAGAAATATTAGTAATAAACTATGTTTATCAAGAGCTTGTCATCGTAAGTAGCATAATATGGGTTATGTAAAAACGATCTATTTAAACGATCGAAGATAAATATTAGTAATAAGCTATGTTTATCAAGAGCTTGTCATCGTAAGTAGCATAATATGGGTTATGTAAAAACGATCTATGTAAACGATCAAAGAGAAATATTAGTAATAAACTATGTTTATCAAGAGCTTGTCATCATAAGTAGAATAATATGGGTTATGTAAAAACGATCTATGTAAACGATCAAAGAGAAATATTAGTAATAAGCTATGTTTATCAAGAGCTTGTCATCGTAAGTAGCATAATACGGGTTATGTAAAAACGATCTATGTAAACGATCAAAGAGAAATAGTAGTACTAAGCTATGTTTATCAAGAGCTTGTCATCGTAAGTAGCATAATATGGGTTATGTAAAAACGATCTATGTAAACGATCAAAGAGAAATAGTAGTACTAAGCTATGTTTATCAAGAGCTTGTCATCGTAAGTAGCATAATATGGGTATGTAAAAACGATCTATTTAAACGATCAAAGAGAAATAGGAGTAATAAGCTATGTTTATCAAGAGCTTGTCATCGTAAGTAGCATAATATGGGTATGTAAAAACGATCTATGTAAACGATCAAAGAGAAATAGGAGTAATAAGCTATGTTTATCAAGAGCTTATCATCGTAAGTAGCATAATATGGGTATGTAAAAACGATCTATGTAAACGATCAAAGAGAAATAGTAGTAATAAGCTATGTTTATCAAGAGCTTGTCATCGTAAGTAGCATAATATGGGTATGTAAAAACGATCTATGTAAACGATCAAAGAGAAATAGGAGTAATAAGCTATGTTTATCAAGAGCTTATCATCGTAAGTAGCATAATAAGGGTATGTAAAAACGATCTATGTAAACGATCAAAGAGAAATAGTAGTAATAAGCTATGTTTATCAAGAGCTCGTCATCGTAAGTAGCATAATATGGGTATGTAAAAACGATCTATGTAAACGATCAAAGAGAAATAGGAGTAATAAGCTATGTTTATCAAGAGCTTATCATCGTAAGTAGCATAATATGGGTATGTAAAAACGATCTATGTAAACGATCAAAGAGAAATAGTAGTAATAAGCTATGTTTATCAAGAGCTTGTCATCGTAAGTAGCATAATATGGGTATGTAAAAACGATCTATGTAAACGATCAAAGAGAAATAGTAGTAATAAGCTATGTTTATCAAGAGTTTGTCATCGTAAGTAGCATAATATGGGTATGTAAAAACGATCTATTTAAACGATCAAAGAGAAATAGTAGTAATAAGCTATGTTTATCAAGAGCTTGTCATCGTAAGTAGCATAATATGGGTTATGTAAAAACGATCTATGTAAAAGATCAAAGAGAAATAGTAGTAATAAGCTATGTTTATCAAGAGCTTGTCATCGTAAGTAGCATAATATGGGTATGTAAAAACGATCTATGTAAACGATCAAAGAGAAATAGGAGTAATAAGCTATGTTTATCAAGAGCTTGTCATCGTAAGTAGCATAATATGGGTATGTAAAAACGATCTATGTAAACGATCAAAGAGAAATAGTAGTAATAAGCTATGTTTATCAAGAGCTTGTCATCGTAAGTAGCATAATATGGGTATGTAAAAACGATCTATGTAAAGGATCAAAGAGAAATAGGAGTAATAAGCTATGTTTATCAAGAGCTTGTCATCGTAAGTAGCATAATATGGGTATGTAAAAACGATCTATGTAAACGATCAAAGAGAAATAGTAGTAATAAGCTATGTTTATCAAGAGCTTGTCATCGTAAGTAGCATAATATGGGTATGTAAAAACGATCTATGTAAAGGATCAAAGAGAAATAGGAGTAATAAGCTATGTTTATCAAGAGCTTTATAAGAACTTGTCATCGTAAGTAGCATATTATGGGTTATGTAAAAACGATCTATGTAAACGATCAAAGAGAAATAGTAGTACTAATGTAATATAACAATCTGACCCCACCCGAGAAGAAGGCTGTTGCAAGCGGGGTTGTTTTCCGGTCGTTGAAAGGAACGGATGTTTGTTTGACCTTATTTCCGGCAGTAGCGGAAATGGCTACAAGAGGCAGACAGAGACGAGACAGACAGAGAGACAGACGAGACCAGACAGAGATCGGCCGGTGAAGGGAGACACTCCCGTCAACCCGTCAACCCCTTAGAAGCGCACTCTCAATTCTCTGTTCACTATTCTACACGGTCCATCGTCATTAATAAATATATAAAGTTATATTTTTATATATATATGCGTGTTTCTCTGTTCGTCGATATAACTGGAACCAGCATTCGCTAGGCATAACAGACTTTCATTTGGTGCCTAAGTGACTTGCTGTTTTGAGACAACAAAACAGATAGATACGAGCTGGTTACCACGGCAACGATTGAAAATTCAACGGACTTAAAACTACCAGATAGAAAGAAAAAAAGAAGACAAAAATATATAGCAGCCGCGCGACTAAGTGACTATAAAACATCAGCCAAGGTAGGTGACTCATTGATTTGATAGTGTGTGTGTTTTCTGCTCGTGTTTATAAGTCTAGTTAGAAAAAAAAAATGCATACTTTTACCGATCGGGCCCTAGAGTTGAAAAATGGATTGTTCAGTAGAACGGAGGGGGTTAGGATTACATGTAGAGAGTAGCGCATAGGTTTGGGGTTGACGGGGGTGTTAAAGTTGACGGGAGGAGTGGAGTTGAAATATTTACCTATCTGTAAGTACAAAACATCTGAGTTAATGATTTATTTTTGTTGTTAATATTTTACCATATATGTGAAGTGAGTTTACTGGTATGTTGCTTAATTAATCTCACTTTTTTTTTGAGTAAGTGGAATGTAAAATCATGTAAAGGAAATTTCTTCTACTCTTTAAAGTGGATAATTGGATTAACTTGTTGATAACAATGTTTTCGTTGGGTTGTGCAGTGTTAGGTTTTTTTTTTGGAATTCTTTTCAATGACTGTACACTACAAAATGATTTACATTTCTATGGTTGTGAATTATGCTTTTGTGCAGGTTCCCATCAATTAAACATCCTCTGTGAATTTTCATTTATGTGACTTGGGAAATATCTTTTGAAGATATATTAATTTCTGAAAACTAGTAAATACCTTGGAACAGATAAATATGGAGAGATATAGTGAAGGATGTGAGGAACTCCCGAGGAGGTTGACGATAGGGGTCATTGCTGGCGTGGTCGGCGTAATAATAATCCTTGGAATAATAGCCAGGAAGCGGGTTTTTAAGTGTAAAAGAAGCAACAGTGTTTCGGGAAAGGAAATTGAGTTATCCGTTGTGAATAGTACTCCGGGGTCAACGGGTGTTCAACACTCAAATGTCTCTGCGTTAAACAGAGAGATGTCAACAAATCAGATATGCTTTGTTTCGAATCCAGAGGAAGTAGTTCAGGGAATGGAAAACATTGTACAAACTAAGGAACTACGAGTCACGGGTCCATTTTTTTAGACTAAATTAATATACATGAAACCTCTAATCCTCCACAAGTAAATTGCATGCGGATTAACGTTGGAATCAGGGTAATTTTCTTCATTTTCTATTGAACATTTCTCGGTCAGACTATGAATGATATGTACGGCAGATAATGGCCATTTTTCTGTGTTCAAACATAGTATGTTCGAAATTAAATTAAATTAAATGAAGTTACATGTGTAACAATAAACTCGAGCAGAGGCACGCATGGTGTTGGTCAAAGGTCATTTACTCGATGTTAGTTTAAAAACTGGTGCGCGATTACAGCCTATAATCACGTGGTTATGCATCGAGGTGTCTACGCTTATGGACAGAGTCGAGAAAAAAAAATGAACATTTTTAAGAACTTTGCCCAATTCTGTGAAAATGGATATTAAAAAAAAAAAAAAAGGAGGAAAAAAAGAAAGAAAAAAAAAAGGAAAAAAAAAAAAAAGGAACAATGAAACATCGAGCTGGTAGAACAATTTTCAAGATGGACACGAACATTTTTGGGTTGCCGATGTAGACTCCCCTATATATTTTTTTTGTTTGTTGTTTTTTTGTTTCGGCATGCACATGTTTGTTGTTTTGGCGTGCACATGTTTTATACAATTGTCGGGCTTGTGTGGCATGGGGAGGAGAGTGGGGGTGTTGCGCTTAAAATGTTCTTAGGTGAACATTTTGGAAAATGGGTGGGCGAGGAATGCAATATAACAATCTGGCCCCACCCGAGAAGAAGGCTGTTGCAAGCGGGGTTGTTTTCCGGTCGTTGAAAGGAACGGATGTTTGTTTGACCTTATTTCCGGCAGTAGCGGAAATGGCTACAAGAGGCAGACAGAGACGAGACAGACAGAGAGACAGACGAGACCAGACAGAGATCGGCCGGTGAAGGGAGACACTCCCGTCAACCCGTCAACCCCTTAGAAGCGCACTCTCAATTCTCTGTTCACTATTCTACACGGTCCATCGTCATTAATAAAAATATCACTTGATATATTTTTATATATATGCGTGTTTGTTGTATATTGCTATATAACACAAAGCTATGTTTATCAAGAGCTTGTCATGGTAAGTAGCATAATATGGGTTATGTAAAAACGATCTATGTAAACGATCAAAGAGAAATAGTAGTAATAAGCTATGTTTATCAAGAGCTTGTCATCGTAAGTAGCATAATATGGGTTATGTAAAAACGATCTATGTAAACGATCAAAGAGAAATATTAGTAATAAGCTATGTTTATCAAGAGCTTGTCATCGTAAGTAGCATAATATGGGTTATGTAAAAACGATCTATGTAAACGATCAAAGAGAAATATTAGTAATAAGCTATGTTTATCAAGAGCTTGTCATCGTAAGTAGCATAATATGGGTATGTAAAAACGATCTATGTAAAAGATCAAAGAGAAATAGTAGTAATAAGCTATGTTTATCAAGAGCTTGTCATCGTAAGTAGCATAATATGGTTTATGTAAAAACGATCTATGTAAACGATCAAAGAGAAATAGTGGTAATAAGCTATGTTTATCAAGAGCTTGTCATCGTAAGTAGCATAATATGGTTTATGTAAAAACGATCTATGTAAACGATCAAAGAGAAATAGTAGTAATAAGCTATGTTTCTCAAGAGCTTGTCATCGTAAGTAGCATAATATGGTTTATGTAAAAACGATCTATGTAAAGGATCAAAGAGAAATAGTAGTAATAAGCTATGTTTATCAAGAGCTTGTCATCGTAAGTAGCATAATATGGGTATGTAAAAAGATTAACAAGTCACTGTTGCTTTCCTTTTTTTATGATCGGCGAGAAAGTGGAAAGAAAGATAAAGCAATAAAGAAATTGTAATTATCGAAGTTAATATTTAGGAGTCAGTAGAAGTATCTTATTGTTGTTGTTGTCGTCTTATTATTATTTGTTGACTGCGAGAATATTGAGGATAAAAAGAGGTGAAGGAAAATAGCACGAGTGTAGAAAGAGAACGAATGTGTGTCGGGAACTTATATACGGGTAAGTGTTTGAAGTTTTTGTCACATGTTGCTGGCGTATGATATCGATGCTTTCATCTGACTAGCTCTGACTTGCTTTGTGTTCTGTATAGCCATTTAGTTTTTCACACTGGATTGATAATTTTTCTCTCAGATTTTCAAATCTCTTTTTTGATTGGTTAGAAAATTAATTTAACATCGGATCGTGAAATCCGGCTCCGCTGGGTTTTTTTTTTCAGTATTGGATCAATTCACATATCGCCCCTCTCACACTCCTCCCCAATTTTTTTTTGCTTTTTTAACAAGAGTAGAGTTTTATTCCTAGATTTTTATCTAAGTTTGAATTCTGGTTTCTTCTAAAAATCTATTTTAATTTTCTACTTTTTATGTCTCCTTCTAAATTCTTAAACTTTTATTCACTATTTAATTTTTTCCTGCTAAATTCGTTTCACCTACAGTCGATATTTTGAAACGGAATATAGGTATATCCTTTGTTCCTTGTTTAGGATGGGGTTTCCGTTTGCTTAAAAAAATATTTCTATTTTATTCCGAGAATAAATTTGGCTTTGCTTTGAGAGAATTAAATAAAGAAAAGTTATTTCAGAGAAGACGGAATATCTAAACTTATTTATAAATGGAACTTTGTCTGTGTGTGTGCATGTCTATGTGTGTGTGCCCGATACCTATAGACTCCCAAACGGCTGAACCGATTTTCTTGAAAATTTACGCAGTTGTACTATAAGCGTGTGCGAGGCGAGTGTTCTTAGCTGGATTTTGTGTCGAGGTACCCCCGATAAATATCGAAAATCGTCATCGGAAAAATCGGGTTATAGAAGGAGCGGTCCGATTTTAATCAAATTTGTTACACTTATAGAAAAAGACATAAGAAACGATATTCAGAAGTTTCAATGTTGCAGTTCTTACAGTAGAGCAGAAAATCGATAATATGTATATATATATATATATATATATATATATATATATATATAAAAGTGTGTGTGTCTGTTTATCTGCCTGTATATCTAGTTTTTTCAGCATTTTTATTTTAGTTTTTACTTCGGGTTTAGTTCTAAGTAAGTATGATTGTAGTTCTTAGTCTCAGCCATGATTCCATTTACTCAGAGGACTTATTTAGCCTTCAAAATTCAGTTTACGACAAAAAATGCTTATTTGATATCGATACCAGGAAATCAAAATTTGACTTACATCCATTTATTTTTCTTTCAGTCTAGGTTTTCGCTTTAACTGGAAACAGCATTTGCTTTTTAGTCTTTCGTGCCAACGTCCAAAGAGACTGAGATCCAGGACCATGGATTAGTTTTAATGCTTTCATTACATCCGAGCAATGCCGGGCTAGCCATACTGCTAGTACTCAACAAGAAAACTCAAAAATCAAAGAAAAAGAAACCCCTTGTGTGGCCAAATCTATATTGAATTTCTATATGTCCGATATTAAATTTATTTACACCTTTATTGAAACAACTGATTTAGTTTCCTTTCTACCACCACAGGGTCAGTTTTAGACCCACTGGAATGACAGGGTGTAATCGATTTCTATTTTTCTGCAGATTATGTCTTTTCCAGTGGTGTGCAATGATATAAATCTATTTTCGGGCTGTATGATTGTTGGGGATTCTTGCTTAGAAAACCACACAATATAATAATAACACAAGAAGATATGAGAGGAAAAAAGGTAAACGTATTCAACAAAAGCACAAACAACCTGTACACGGTTAAGAGATTCAGGAATACTTGTTAGTAGGAGTCAAATATATACAAAGATGTAAGTCCGATAATAAGTCTATATTTCTTGCTAACCAACGAGCGGTGGTTCAACTGCTCTGACAATCACCAGCTCTAACAGCAACAACCTGTTCTGTGTAGGAAATATTATTTGTATACCATGGAAGAGTCCATAGAGTGTGTGAAAAGGGGTGACTCCCCAACAATGATGAAAATTAAGCGTGTTACTAGATTGGCATCTAGGTCCAAACTTTTTACCGGTGAAATTGTTAAATGTAACCGGCTTTCTACTATAATGTTTACTTTTCTCGCAATTCCCACCTGTAGAATTCACTTCCATTTCATTACTTCAATCAACAAAAATATAAAAACTATCTTCTATCTCCTTGAATACCATATATCTTTTATCCTTTCTTCGACAATTCCTATACACAGTTCTTTCTTAGATGTCAATCCATTATACATTAGTTGTGGGTATATATATATATATATATATATATATATATGTGTGTGTGTGTGTGTGTGTGTGTGTGTGTGTGTGCGTTCGTGCGTGTGTGTGTGTGTATTTAGGCAGTAAATTTTCTTTTAAACATGTCAGATTAGATAAATTGCAAAAATAATGTCTGCTCATTTTCAATAAAAACCGTTCATACTATACTGTAATTTTCACATTCTAATGAACGCTAGCAATTTGTCAACCGAGATATTTGACGCAGAAAACATGTACAAGTAATTTTTGCGGTTATTTTTTTGTTACCGGAGCTGACACCCCTCAAGATGATCTCCGAAAGAGGTTGAAAGTACTTGACTACCTTGAGAAATAAATGATAATAACATCTGTCAACATTACAACTCATTTCTGACATCTTTCAACTGTAATACGCGAAATATTATCCATGATTATGAACCGATTTTATTAAAAATAACCAGATATTATGTTTGCAATTTATTTAATCTGGCGTGTTTTAAAGGAAATTTGCCGCTTAAATAAACACACACACACACACACACACACACACACACATGCGCACACACACGCACATATATATATATATGTATATAATATATATGTATATATATTAGAAACTAATAGTCGGCAATATAAAACAAAAAAGCTGATGAGAAAAATTATTACCAACAACCGATATTACAAACTAAAAAGTTGACTAAAACAACCTTATGAGTACTAAATATTATCTAGGTTAAGCAGTAGTCTCTCCGAATATGGTCAAACTGAATTTCATCCTCCTTAGCCTACACAGGGCCGAACGTTGCTTATTAATAATAATAATAGTATCTTTTTAAAAATTAAAACCACATTTCAATCTGATCACAACACATTACATTGCATTTAGTCATATGGTTCTGTTAACATTTCAGTCTCTCACGTGGTTTGACATCATAGAACCGCATTACAAATTTACGAACTGCGTCTGCTATTCGGTGACTGCTATCGTCGCATAGCAATGTTTTATGTACACAGAATATAAAATTATCTTTGATGGCGGATGTCTTTATGTTTACGTCCCTGTGACCTTTCTGAAGATGGCTCATATGAGCCGAAAGCGTAAAACCAGCATAATTAAAACATACCTAAATGTTGGACATTTTTTCTCTTTATTTTCACCAGAAATTAATATCAAAATACGATGTTTAGAACGGCTCATTATTAAACAGTATATGCATTCATTGTCTGTTATATTTGTCAATATATGTTTAGAAAATGATCTGCTACCTCAATACATTTCATATATATATATATATATTAACTTCCTTATAAATAGAACTTTGTGTGTGTGTATCCGTTAATTAGACTCCGAAACGGCTGAACTAATTTTCTTGAAAATCTACACAGTTGTACTATAAGCGTCTGCGAGTGTTCTTAGCTAAGTTTGTGTCGAGGTAGCCCCAATTAATATCGAAAATCGATAATCGAAAAAATCTGGTTATAGAAGTAGTGGCCCGATTTTAATCAAATTTGATATAGACAAAGACATAAGAAACGATATTCAGAGGTTTCAAGATTGCAGTTCTTACAATAGTGCAGAAAATCGATAATATATATATAAGGCAAGATATTTGTGTGTGTGTATGTTTATCTACCTGTATGTCTGTATTTTTTTCAGCCCTTTTATTTTAGTTTTTGCTTCAGGTTTGGCTCTACGTAGGTATCATTGTAGTTCTTAGTCTCAGCCCTGATACCATTTACTCAGAGGACTTATTTAGCCTTCAAAATTCAGTTTACGACGAAAACACCTATTTGATATCAATACCAGGAAATGAAAATTTGACTTACATGCATTCATTTTTCTTTCGGTCTATGGTTTCGTTTTAACTGGAAACAACTATTTAACTATTTAGCTGGAAAGAACTATTGCTTTTTAGTCTTTCGTACCAACGTTCAAAGAGTCTGAGCTCCAGAAACATGGATTAGTTTTAAAGCTTTGATTACACCCGAGCAACGCCAGGCTATACTGATAGCATATATATATATATATATATATATATATATATATATATATATATATATACAGCTGAAAAAAGAACATATTTTCAATATTTAAAATTAATTTTTGAAGTTGCCTTAATATATGTGAAGATATTTCTGCTTTTTCTTTTACTAAACTAAACTTATATTTCATATTTATAAGGAGCAATCTAGAACAAATTTGTTCTCTTCACATCGTCTGAATTCTTAAAACCGACTTTGCCACCAGATGTGAATGTTTTATCAAATGTTTACTTTAGCGTCTCGCTTCGTTTTAATTGTAGACCACATCTCGATGAAACAGTATCTGTACGATCCCTAAAGTTAAGCAACGTCGAGCTTGGTCAGGTATTGGTGACTATATGGTAATACCATGTTCTTTAGGATTGAGTGTACAGGTGATGCAATAGCTAAGGGCTCAGAATTGTTAATTGGAGATCCAAATTTCAATCCCAATTTAGTTCATCACATTCATTTAGGTACACAGAGTATGATTCGACCGATTAACTGGGTATGGGTTAATTAAATTTGTATCACCCTTATTATCTAAAAAAAAGGAACAGAATTTTTTTTCTGATTATAAATTACCTACCATGACTTGACAAGCCATAGAAAACGAATCAGTAATTTTATTTGTTAATACTCAAGTGACTAATATGATATTTAATTCACGTTTAAAAAATAAATATGCAAGACTATTATTTAGTGGTTAGAAAATCCATTAAAAGTTAGAAATTGCCAATATATATACTTACGTTTGAACATTAATTTATACTTGGTAATATGTTTCGACACGAAGTTCAAAAAGATTTATTCAAATTTGCTCTTATTTTTCTACCTGTCTTGACCTTAATTTGCATGACCATTATGTTCTGTCAATACCATATAAACAATAGAATTTTCCGTTTTGAACGCATGGAAAAACGGTAAAGGTAATTAGAGAAACGTTACTTAGTTTCAGTGAGAAAACGAAAAAAAAAAAAAAAATTTTTTAAAGTCTCCTACCAATACCTCATAAAAAATGGACTATTCTCTTTTGATTGCTTGGAAAGACGGAAAAGATATATCATAGACGTTACATGCTTTCAATGAGAAAATGATAGAATGAAAGAAAGATGAGAATACAGAGGTTTTTCACGTCTGCTTCAGTGAAATTGAAAATGTTGCACACCTTACGTTTTTGAATAACGACCACCATTCATGTTTATTATTGTTCTTGCAACATTTTTCAAGGTCCTTTAAGCTCAAATATCTATCCACGCGATAGGGGAATTTTTACGGATATTTTATTCACCATGAGTTTACCCAAGCATTAAACTTAAGAAGAAAGATTCTTCAGAAAACTAGTGAAATAAAAACCGTGAAGTTTCAGCATGTATTTCTAATTATTTAATAACATTTTAAGCACAATAAATTTCTAATATAATCTGAAGCTGATGAATTAAAAAAGTTTTTTTCTTTCATTGGAAATGATAGCACGAAATTTATATATTTTAACTTTATAATTATGGTTACTTAATAATAATGAATGCATTTCTTTATTCATGAATTCATTATGAGTATATTATATTTTATCTATCTATCTATATATATATATATATATATATATATAGTATATCGAGGCAGCAAGTAATTTTCCAGACATATGCTATTAAATATAAGAGACAATGAATGTCTATTATGTTTAATCATGAGCCGTTCTAAACGTCGTATTTTTGCTTTAATTTCGGTTGAAAATAAAGACAAAAATTCTCCAACATTTGGATAATTATTTATTGGTTTTCTTCTAAGCTTTCGGCTCACATGAGCCATCTTCAGAGAGGTAGTTTGAACTGAAATATTATAAAATCCACCATCACCGACGATTTTATTTTGTGTTGACATAAAACTCCGCTTGGCAACGGCAATAGTTACCAAAAATAATAAACGCAGTTCTTAAGTTTGCGATGCGGTTTTATGACGTCACACCGCGGGATAGCGCGAAATGACAACAAAACCATCTAGTCAAATGCAATGTAATATGTTATTTCCTGTTTTAAAGTTGATTTTATTGAGTGTTGGTTGTTTTGATTTGATGTACATGGCCTCCAATATCTGCAGGTTCCTCTTACTGTGTGTATGAGTAAGGATCACCGTATTGTTGACCAAAATCTGTCTGATATTACCTACATGTTTATGTTTTTCAGAGAAATGTTGTTTAATAGTACTCTGATCAGAAAGATGACATGTAAGTCTACGGGAGAGCGTGGTTGTGGTAAAACCAATATATGTACTAGGTTTTTGAGTAGTATCAGAGATGCAATATTATATTTTATAATATTTCAGTTCAAACTACCTCTCTGAAGATGGCTCATGTGAGCCGAAAGCTTAGAAGAAAACCAATAAATAATTATCCAAATGTTGGAGAATTTTTGTCTTTATTTTCAACCGAAATTAAAGCAAAAATACGACGTTTAGAACGGCTCATGATTAAACATAATAGACATTCATTGTCTCTTATATTTAATAGCATATGTCTGGAAAATATATATATATATATATATATATATATATATATATATATATATAAAAGGCAATCTGATCTGTGTGTGAGTGTAACCTATGCACGCCTACATTATTTAAGCTGCGCCATTCAAACTTTCTAGGGGCACATATCTACGGGCAAGCCAGGTCGACACATACTTTTTAAGTTTAAGTTCAGCAATTTTCACTTTCGCACTTTTTGGCCAATGGTGCAGTTTGTTTACATTTGCTCCGTAAAACATCTAAGATTTAAAATGGTTGCTAGATTACGTCACAGAAATCAAATCAAACGTATCAAACACGATTAAAAAATATTGAGCCTTTATATTCAATTTTTATTCCGATGTTTTAAAAATTCATTTGGTCAACAAAAAAATAGGAATATTTTCCCCGTAATTTTGAACTGAGAGAGTAAATGTTTTTAAATTTTTACATTTTTAAATATTTTTCGAAAATTTCTGAACTGAGAGTAGTAGTTTTTCTATTTCTAATTTCAGTAAAACAAAATAAATATTTTTTTTATGTTAAATTCATTTAGTCAACAAGTTTTTTTTAAATAAATATAAATAATAAATATTTTACCCCGTAATTTTGAAACAAAAACAAACGCAATATTGTTTACAATGTCACACAAAACATCAAATCACTTTTACGCAAAACAAAAGAAAATAGATTTTTAATGTAATTTTATAACAATTTTTAAATAACAATTTTTCATATAATTATTTTTTTATATAAATGAATCCTATTACTAAAATGTTCTGAGTTGCACGGGCAACGCCGGGCTATGATACTAGTATTATCTAAAGACATTAGAAAATATAACGACTTTTCTGTGAGGCTTTATTTCAACTCGGAAAACTCATTTTCAAATATTTATCTAATACTCTCATGGTGGATAGAAGAAAAGAGAGACAGAAGAAAGCAGATCGATACTCTTCCAAATGCTAACTACAAATACTCGTTTCATAAGGCATTTAATTACTACGTACATTTATAGATATATTCGACAATCCATCTGCTATACTTTCTCATATTGATTACTAATATTAGTACATACTATATGTTATTTTTTTAATCGTTTCACCCCAAGCGAGGTGGAACCGGCACTGACGCGCAGGAGGCTACATAACAGAAAAAGTTTAGACAGGAGGAGAGTGAAGAGAATAACGAATCAGTTACAGGAGGTGTCAGAGAAATGACAAGAGAAAGATGAGGTTTGTAGACGGTTGCGACGGTAGAGAGAAAGGGAAAAAAGACATTTTTTTTTAATCATTTCGTTTTTATATGCACGGACGATTTGCTAATGTTTATTGACCCTGAGTGAGCGACCACCTCCGGAACGCGACCAGCGATTAACATTAAAAAGTTAAAATCGCTGATCAAGCGACCGCTTAAAAAATAATCTATTTTGATCGTGCACTTCGAACTTCTAAATTAGGAGAAACTAAATGAGTAATCTATTTCATTTTGATTTGATCTAAACCAGGAATATTTCCTTATTCTTTTGTTATTGAAGTGTTTTAGCAAACTATTATTACTTGTTGATATGTACATTGCCTGATTTCACCTCAAACTGTATTGAATTTGTCATGTTCAAGAGATTTGTCGCAGTCTCTGTACTGACTTGAATTCAGGGATCTAGAAAAACCCAACTATGTCCCTTTTTTAAATGTCAATTTTTTTTTCTTTATTTTTTATTTTTGGTGTATCTCTATTTCTACCTGGGTATATCTATCTCTATCTCTTGATTTCTGTACCGCCACACGCGATCGCTGTCTGTTGTTTGTATGTTTGGGTTTTTTTTCATATATTATCACAGATTCTTTTTTCCTATCACTCACTTCTGAGAAAAAAACTGAAACCTTATACGTCGCGAAATTTTCCAACCTACTTATTTTTGTAAGAAATGGCTAGTACTGGTACAGGCACGAAAAGGAAGGCAATAACTGACTTTTTTAAAGTCCACTTAATAAATACTTTTTTTTTCTTTTTTTTCTTTTTCAATCATTTCACCCCGAGCAAGGCGGAAACGCCACTGATATTTAGGGGGCTACATAAACGTAAAAAGATTAACTAGAAAAGAGTGAGAAGTACAAACTAGTTAGAAAGGAACAATAGAAGCTGAGAAAGCAGGTGCGATGATAGATACATAGGTGGAGAGAAAGGGAAGGTTATACAGGGGAGGGGAGAGAGCTAGAGTCCAGTGGTTAGTAGATGAGTATTGACTTTACATTTAAATTTCTGGAGGTTGTAGCCGTCAGGAAAGCAACAATACGAGAGTGAGTTCCACAGGCTGGAAGTGCGAGAGAAGAAGCTGAATGAGTAGAATTGTCGTCTGCATTTGGCTAACCTGACTGTGAATGGGTGGGACCCAGTTGCCAGTCTGGTTGCACGAGTAAACACCTGTTGAGGAGGGATCAGTGACTTAAGTTCGTCTGAGCAGATGGTGATGTAGAAAAAACTGGAGTCAAGTGGTTAAGAGATGGGTATTGACATTGCATTTGAATTCCTGGTGGTTGTAGCCATCAGAAAAGCAAGAATATGGAAGGGAGTTCCACAGACGGGAAGTGCTGGAAAAGAAGCTGCTGGAGTAGAATTGTCGGCTGCATTTGGTTGATCTAAATGTGATTGAGTGGGACCCCGTTGCCAGATTGTGTCAGGGGCACCAGTGACTTAAGTTCGTCGGAGCAGAAACCATGAAAATATATGTAGAACAGACAGAGGGAAGCCACATAAGAAAGTGGTTGGAGTCGAGCCGCTAAGTCGGTACCTATCACCTTACAGATTCTCCTTTGGAGCCTGTCGAGAAAACTGAGATGAACAGCAGGGGAGCCTGACCGTATATGACAGTAGTATTCAATGCAAGGACAGATGGTTGATTTGTATATGTGCAAGATAGTTTCAGGCGAAAAAAAACTTTCTGGCCCAACCTTCCTAGGAGTGGATTTAGCTATTGAATCAATGTAAAGATTCCACTTGCGTTCGGAAGATAGGGTAAAGCCGTGGAGGCTCAGTATCTTGCTCTCAGGCATATAGAAAAATGGTAATCCCAAAGCTATTGATAACATAGAAAATGGTCACTGAGAATCAGTATTGTGATTATAGATTGCAAAGAAGCAAGAAATCAGAAGGGTTTCCTAGAGGTGAGAAGAGCAATATGGATAAATATCATGACAGACTGGATTCTATAGCCTTAACTGGCAACCAGTCTACCGCAAAATTAATGGTAACTTATTGCGAGTAATGGCAACCAACAGTCCAGTCAGTAAAGTATCTTTCGAGACATGATCACCCAAGCATGTATCACGTTTGGCGCAACTGAATGATATCTCCCAGAACCCGCTTCCACATCAACCTGTTCAAGCCTGTCACGTAGGTCTTCTGCTGTTCACTCTGTCTCTTTCCCTCTATCGGTCTCGTGAGTAACAGGTCCTCCAAGCCCTCTTTCTTCATTCAGTCAGTTTAGGTGCCATACGTGATACACGCTTGGGCTATCATGTCTCCTTCGAGACATGACTGACTGGGCAGAAGATTATCCCGCAGTAGGTTGCCATTGCTTTCTGCGGTAGACTGGTTGCTGACCAAGGCTATAGAAACCAATCTGTCCTGTTATTTAACCCATAACTGGAAGGAAGAGACGGATTAATACCTTTCCCAAGGGTATTTGCGCGTAAGTGAATGCAATGGATTCAACTGGAATTCGAACTCGGTTCCCCGGTTTCTCGTTCCGAGCCGATATCCACTGTACCACAACGCACACGTGTCCCAAAACCTCAGTTGTCTTTTCCTGGCGTGAAGTAGAAGTTTCTCTCCAAAACTGCATTGTTGCTCGCATGTTCTGCTCTCAGCATCCTCCTGTAGAAGCACATTTCTTTGGGGTATCTCCTTCAGATTTGATGAGACTCTCTAGTATTCGTTGCCACATAAGAAGACAGATATCATATAACTGTACAATACTGTTTTCTTTGTTTCCAACAAAATTTCGCTGACTCCAAATATTCTTATTACCTTTTAAAATGCGTCGTTGGTCAGAGCAAGTTTAGTTTTATATATTCGCATTTCATACCACACTGTACTGTGAGTATCACATTCGCTACGTTCTCTTTATTCATTATGTATACAAGTAATCTCAAGTGGCTCTTTATAATTCTGAATAATTAGCGTTTTGTCTTCTAGAAAACATTTATTTTGACATCTGTAGATTTGCTGAATATAACATAAGTTTGGAAAATATTACAAGCCCTTATAAGAAATATATGATCACTTATCACAGTATCGAGATGAAAATAAGAAAATAACCAAGTAATGAGACAGGATATTTTAAGAAAAAATGATAATTTTGCCAAATGATAGTGTCATGTCCATTTATCATTTGACAACTGAGTACTGTCTTACGTATCAGGGTTTCTAAAAAGCACATAGACTGACTATTGACAACTGAGTACTGTCTTACGTAACAGGGTTTCTAAAAAGCACATAGACTGACTATTGACAACTGAGTACTGTCTTACGTAACAGGGTTTCTAAAAAGCACATAGACTGACTATTGACAACTGAGTACTGTCTTACGTAACAGGGTTTCTAAAAAGCACATGGACTGACTATTGACAACTGAGTACTGTCTTACGTAACAGGGTTTCAAAAAAGCACATGGACTGACTATTGACAACTGAGTACTGTCTTACGTAACAGGGTTTCTAAAAAGCACATGGACTGACTATTGACAACTGAGTACTGTCTTACGTAACAGGGTTTCTAAAAAGCACATGGACTGACTATTGACAACTGAGTACTGTCTTACGTACAGGGTTTATAAAAAGCACATGGACTGACTATTGGCAAATGAGTACTGTCTTACGTACAGGGTTTATAAAAAGGACATGGACTGACTATTGACAACTGAGTACTGTCTTACGTACAGGGTTTATAAAAAGCACATGGACTGACTATTGACAACTGACTACTGTCTTACGTAACAGGGTTTCTAAAAAGCACATAGACTGACTATCAAGGAGTGACGCTAGGGCTGTGATATATTGCACGGATTAATTTCAAATCTTCGTTAAAATATCTGCATTCTGAATATTTTCAATTCTCTGCCGAGATATGCAAATAGCATTGTATATTTAATCAAAATTCTCTCATTCTCATTCTGTGCTATACGTGATTTATGTTTTCCTCTCTAGTGACAGTTGCAGCACGCCTTGATCTTAGATCATCTTGAAGACTTCCCTTTCCCTTGCTAAATTCAGCTGCCAACTTTTACACCGCTAATGAAACTGGAGCGTCGTTCTTTAATGTCGCAGCCATGAGTGTCCTTGGTGGCTAAACCTCTTTTCTGCAGTTAATTGATAACAATTCGTGCCCATTTATTTGAACAAGCAGATGGTACTTTCCTTATACGGAAACAATAAAGAGTTGAAATTAATAAAGCAACGCTAGCTTCACACATTCATAGTTAACTTAATGAACATTTCAGCTCGTCATAATATATGTTACAGTGACCTCCTGCGAGGAATGAACTCTTTATCTAAATATGTAAATTACCTGCGTGACTTCTAAAAAGCAGTTACGCCCAGTATCTGCTTGCGCACTGTCGAACTCACTGCCTTCTGGGAGAGGGTATTAACCAGTCGAGATTCTGCCGAAGGGAAGAGTCTCGTCTAGGGAAAGTTATACAAAAAATTTTGGCTTGGTTATATGGCGTCGATAACCCACATGAAAAAGGTCTTATACCACATCTTGTCTTGTGGGAAGACAACTAAATACGGCAGTTGCGCCCAGTAACTGCCATGGGCACTGTCGAGCTGTCTGCCTCCGGGAGAAGAGTATTAATCCAATCGGGGCTCCTCCGAAGGGCAGAGTCTTGCCTGGGAAACGTTAGACAGAAACATTTAACTGGGCTATATGGCCTTGATGACCCACATTAAAAAGCCTTGTGCCAAATCTTGCCTTAGTGGGAAGGCAACTAAATACAGTAGTCATAACCAGTAACTGTCTTGCTCATTGTCGAACACTCTGTGTTATGGCGGAAAGTAATAACCCAATCGAGGCTCCGCCGAAGGGTAGAGGGTATTTGCGCGAAAGTGAATACAACGGATTCAACTGGAATTCGAACTCGGCTCCCCGGCTTCTTGTTCCAAGCCGATATCCACTGTACCACAACGCACAATGTAGCAAGCAAGTAATTTGAAAAATTTCTTCTTCTTCTTTTATGTGCCATGTCCTTTCAGGACGTAGGCGATCATGGCTTTCCACATCTAGCTGTTCCTGTTAGCTCTTAGCACGCTTTCTCCTTTTGCACCATACAACCCTCGTTCCGCCATCCACCTGATCAGGTCCTTCAAATATCATCCGCTGCTTTCCTTTGACTCTTTTTCACTCTATCTGGCCTGTTAGTATCAGTTTCACCAAACACTTCTTCCTCATTGCATGTTCCAGGAACTTTGGTTGTCTCTTCCTGATGCTCCGTATTAATTTCTTTTCCGTTTCCCTCCTTTCCAAAACCTCGTCATTGCTCACATGCTCGGTCCATGATATCCTCAGCATCCTTCTGTAGAACCACATTTCAGCTGCTTTAAGTTTTTCCTTCATCTTTGAAGATATTGTCCAACATTCACTGCCATACTGAAAAACCGACATCACATGACAATCTCGTACTCTTCTCTTTGATTCTAGTGAAATTGTCCTGTTTCTTAATACTTTACTCAGCTTCTGGAATGCATCCTTGTGCTTTTGTATCTCAGGAATATAAATGTATACAAACTGTGACCACAAAGTGAGGGGTCAGTTTATATGTTGAAGGTAATATGGAATTGATCCCACACTTTATATCCAGTATGCTTCTGTAGAACCACATTTCAGTTATTTCAAGTTTTTCCTTCATCTTTGAAGATATTGTCCAATATTCACTGCCATATTGAAGAACCTACATCACATGGCAATCTAGTACTCTTTGTTTCTCGTGAAATTGTCCTGTTTCTTAATACTTTATCGAAAACGAAAGAAAAAATTAGAATTTGAAAACAATGTTTGTGCTAGTCTTAGTAGGGGCGGTTGGAATGAAAAAAAAAACCCACCACACTGAAAAATCCCTAGAAACCCCTTTTGAGAGAAATAGCTAAAGATGTATCGATGAGTTCAGCCCACACATTGAGAAGAACTTTGTCCATGTAACACTATTGATGCCATGAGTATTAGAAAAACAAACAAAAGATGTAGCCATAACAAACACCACTAGCAGACTTAGGTCTTTCCGCGGACTGAGTAGTTTGTATGACGTTAGCAGAAATAGAAAGATGATGATGACGATGATGATGATGATGATGATGATGGTAAAGAAAAGGAAAAGGAAAAAGAAAAAGAAAGACAGATGGACAATGAAAACAAATGAGAGCTTCATATATTAATGAAGAAAATTAGCTATCTAGCTAGCTAGTATGAATGTATGAATGTATGAAGCGGTCATTCTTTCCATTATCCATCTGTCTTTCTTTTTTCTGTCTATCTAGCTAGCTAGCTAGATAGATAGATAATGAACCGATTGTGATAGATAGATTAATGAACAAAATGACATAAATACGTATATATATATATATATATATATAGAGAGAGAGAGAGAGAGAGAGAAATAATGAACCGATTGTACAATATAAATAGATAGATAGATAATGAGCACACAGAGATAGATAGATAGATAGATAGATAGATAGATAATGAACCAATAGTGATAAATAGATTAATGAACAAAATGACATAAATACATATATAGATAGATTGATATATAGAGAGAGAGACAGAGAGAGAGAGAAAGAGAGAGAAATAATGAATCGATTGTGCAATATAGATAGATAGATAATGTAAAATGAGAGAGATAGATAAAAAGATAGATAGATTAATGAAAATGTCATAGACATAGATACATACATACCTAGATTAATGAAAAAATTATATATATATATATATATATATATATATATATATATTGGAAGAGAGAGATGATGAACTGATTGTGATTGATAGATAGATTAAACAACAATATGACATAGATAGATAGATAGATAGATAGATAGATAGATAGATATAACAAGCCGATTGTAATAGATAGATATAGATAGATAGATAGAAATTAACAGATGCAGATAAATGTGACTAGATTAATGAAAAAAATTATATATATATATATATATATATATATATATCGGAAGAGAGAGGGATAATGAACTGACTGTGACTGATAGATTAAACAACAATATGACATAGCTAGCTAGCTAGCTAGCTAGCTAGATAGATAGATAAATATAACAAGCCGATTGTAATAGATAGATAGATAGATAGATAGATAGATAGATAGATAGATAGAAATTAACAGATGCAGATAAATGTGACTAAAGAGAAACATATGGATAGATAAACAAACAAACATAGATCGTCGGGGACAGAGATAGACAGATGTGAGCAAATGTATATATATATATATATATATATTAAACATTACGCGTTCAAAATTTACCTGCCTCGTGAACGGTCAAAAAAACACCGTTACGTGATCGTTCTTAAAAATAAAAACGGGAAACGGTAAAATAAGTTAGTGAAAATCGCTTGAAGACACCACTTTTGTTAGAAACCTGGGTCGCGTAATAACGCGTTTACAAATAAAAAATATTCAAAAGTTCTACAATATAATTGTATTGAAAACGTTTTAATACAAATGTGGCCTTGTTTAAGTTTATTATGACCAAAATCTAAGTAATTAAACAATCAAAATATGTTTTAGAACATGTACATTATTTTTTCATATATGTCCTCGACAATCATATGTTTGTTTCAACGTTGGATTCCCAACGTTTCTTCGCGTGGTAAAAGCAAAACTGAATATATTAAAAAATATTAAAAAATAATGTACATGTTCTAAAACATAATTTATAATAAATATTCACAGCTCTTTTCATCATATATCGAACACTGTTTTAAATTAATGTTTTGGACGGAAAAAATTCTTTCTTCGTTCTGTACCCACTCGGATATATATATATATATATATAGAGAGAGAGAGAGAGAGAGAGAGAGAGAGAGAGAAAGAGAGAGAGGAGAGAGAGAGGTGGAATAAAAATAATTAAGACTGACATAGATAAATAAATAGATTTGAACACACTGAAATAGAAAATGAAGGATAGACTAGAAGAATGAGACAGATGATTTTATAAGTCAATCGTGGTTTATATGAAGCCGACAAACACTGATCCAAATATGTAGTAAACTTTAACATTTATTTAGTAAATATCTAGAGAACCGTAACAATATTATTTTTTTTTTAGTGGCACGAACCAGTTTTGAATATCGATTTTCTCTTTATGCGGAAATATATATTGAATATCAAAACTATTGTTCAGTCAGAAAAATTGAAGAAAATACTTAGGACTGCCGTCTGTGTCCCATTGAAAATAAGAGAAGAAAAACAGGAACAAACTTATGGCGTTTGCTTCGTCAGTCACGTAATCAAGAGCTCAACCAATCACACATTGACACGTACATGCGTAAGCACACACACACACACACACACATATATATATATGTATATATATATATATATTCATATTCGATTATAATTAGAGGTCTGTTTGTGAAAACGAAAGAATTAAATGTGTGTATGTAATTTAGTCTATTCACTTCAGTGAAAATATCAATTAGTTGATATGATTACTGAGTCGGTTTCATCAGATATATTTAATTGACGAAGTAATTACTGACAAGAATGAAGTGTGTTCATAGAAATTACTTTCTTGTTACTGTGTACGAGCCTTTTGTACAATTCAATGGCTGGAATCATTAATTCAGTGAATAAACATAATCCTCAATCCAATATTTGTTTTGTCCCATCGCCGTTTCGTATTTATTCCTTCATCTCTTCCATATTTCTATGTTTTCATGCTTGATGTTGTTGAAAATTTAGAAATAATATCCAACAGGACTTTTATTTTCTCAGTTGCCAATTGGGCAGTCTATAGAAGCTGTTTCTTTTTAAAGAATGAGGACGAGGATAAAGTCAATCGCTGGAAGGAAGAAAAATGTGACCTGTTCCCATCCTGGTCAGTCGTGCTTCGTTCAAGTCGAGTTTTCTTTTCCAATATTTCTCACGTATTATTTTTTTAAGCTGTGTAGAAATACATACATATATATATATATATATATATATATATATATATATATATTCATTTTTAAAGGAGTTATTTTGCTACCTTGGTTTCTACCATGAGCGGTGTCGTCAGGCGATTTTTAATATCCAAAAGTTCTACAATATAATTGTATAGAACACTTTTTAATACAAATGTGTATTGATCTAACCCTATTAGGACCAAAAACTAAGTATTAAACAATCAATCAATATATATATATATATATATATATATATATATATATAATCCAACAAGATTTCCTTAATATAAATTATTAATAGGTAAATCCATATGGAGAGCTCGATGGGTGTTATGAAATTTATAAAGAAAAACTCAACCCGTCATATTAGTTATAAACGATAGTTCATTTCAATGAGCTTAACAAGAATAGATATGTGGAAGACCTTTTCTTTCAGTTTAACTAGTGTAAATCTTTCAAATATCTGGCAGTATCCCAGTACTTATTTCTTCATGTACTGATCTTGTATCAGTCCATCTCTTTTATCGTTACAGATCTCTGTAAGCATATATAATTGTGGCGGAGTAGTTTCCGCACTGAAGGTTATAATCTTTGCTAATCGACTGAACGCACCCAAAATGTTAAAAAAAAAACTTGGTAATCTTACACTGAAAGCTGACTCCTTCTGCTGTTCATCTCAGTGTTCTTGACAGAATCAGTAATATGAGAGGTATCGATTTGGCGGCTCGACTCCAGCCACTTCCCACAGACGGGATGTGGCTTTCCTTTGTCTGTTCTATAAATACGTTCATGGCTTCTGATTCAACAAACTTAAGTCACTGGTGCCTCTGCAACAGCTGTATACTCGTGCAACCAGACTGGCAACTGGGTCTCACCCATTCACATTTAGATCAACCAAATGCAGACGACAATTCTACTCCTTCAGATTCTTTTCTTGCACTTCCCGCTTGTGGAACTCGCTTCCATATTCTTGCTTTCTTGACTGCTACAACCTCACCACCTTTGCAACTGTTATCACACCGTTATTCCTATCCTTCTCTTGCTCCTTTCTAACTGGTTTGTCTTTCTCCTCATTCTCCTCCTATCTAATTTTTTACTCTTATGTAGCCCCCCTGCACATCAGAGGCGTTACCGCCTTGTTCGGGATGATACGGTTAAAAAAAAATTGGCTAACTGCCGACTAATATCAACTGCCTAGTAGTTCTAGTGAACTCAGATAGAACTCTAAAGAACTCCCATGAACTTCCCAAGAACTTCCTGTTAACTCATATTAATATAGGAGGGAGAATACATTATCTGAGGAATCAACGTAATTGTCGCTGACAAAATATCATTTGTTTGGTTCAATTCGTTGCACATACAACTAAAATGCTGACGTTCAATCGACTCATTTCCGGTTTTATATTTCTCTCTTGGCCATAGGATTTCAAATTGCTGACGTTCAATGTCCCAAGTGTTATTTTTGTTTAGCGAATAGTAGCAGGGTAACTATGACACCTCAGCTCATGTCGTTTCTTTCCGGGCAAAGGAGCAGTTCCGAAGTACAGTGGAACCTGCCTTATGCGACCATATTTGACCAGCAAACACCTGTTGGTAACGACCGTTTTTATATGCACGTACAATTTGATCGTGCACTTCGAACTCCTAAATTAGGAGAAACTAAATGAGTAATCTATTTCATTTTGATTTGATCTAAACCAGGAATATTTCCTTATTGTTTTGTTATTGAAGTGTTTTAGCAAACTGTTATTACTTGTTGATATGTACATTGCCTGATTTCACCTCAAACTGTATTGAATTTGTCATGTTCAAGAGATTTGTCGCAGTCTCTGTACTGACTTGAATTCAGGGATCGAGAAAAACCCAACTATGTCCCTTTTTTAAATGTCAATCGTTTTTTCTTTATTTTTTATTTTTGGTGTATCTATCTACTCTATTTCTACCTGGGTATATCTATCTCTATCTCTTGATTTCTGTACCGCCACACGCGATCGCTGTCTGTTGTTTGTATGTTTCTTTTTTTCATATATTATCACAGATTCTTTTTTCCTATCACTCACTTCTGAGAAAAAAACTGAAACCTTATACGTCGCGAAATTTTCCAACCTACTTATTTTTGTAAGAAATGGCTAGTACTAGTACAGTCACGAAAAGAAAGGCAATAACTGACTTTTTTAAAGCCCACTTAATAAATACTTTTTTTTTTAATCATTTCACCCCGAGCAAGGCGGAAACGCCACTGATGTGCAGGGGGTTACATAAATGTAAACATATTAATTAGAAAAGAGTGATGAGTACAAACTAGTTAGAAAGGAACAATAGAAAGATGAGAAAGCAGGTGCGATGACAGATACATAGGTGGAGAGAAAAGGAAGGTTATACAGGGGAGGGGGAGAGAGCTAGAGTCCAGTGGTTAGCAGATGAGTATGGACTTTGCATTTAAATTTCTGGAGGTTGTAGCCGTCAGGAAAGAAAGAATACGGGAGCGAGTTCCACAGGCGGGAAGTGCGAGAGAGGAAGCTGCAGGAGTAGAATTGTCGTCAGCATTTGGCTAACCTGACTGTGAACGGGTGGGACCCAGTTGCCAGTCTGTTTGCACGATTAAACACCCTGTTGAGGAGGCATCAGTGACTTAAGTTCGTCCGGGCAGAAGCCATGAAAGTATTTATAGAAGAGACAAAGTGAGGCCACATTTCGATGATGGGGAAGTGGCTACAGTCGAGTCGCAGGTCAGTACCTATCGCATTACAGACTCTCCTTTGGAGCTTGTCAAGAACACTGAGGAGAACGGCAGGGGCACCTGACCATAAATGGCAGCGGTCGACCGTTGTAAATACGTTTTTAAAATTTTTTAAATGAATTATGCTGAATAAATTAAGTTAAACCATCTTCT
The DNA here is from genome assembly GCA_037127315.1 of Ascarosepion bandense. Taxonomy (NCBI): domain Eukaryota; kingdom Metazoa; phylum Mollusca; class Cephalopoda; order Sepiida; family Sepiidae; genus Ascarosepion; species Ascarosepion bandense. The sequence continues at coordinate 17,459 of JBBBDQ010001406.1, read as the reverse complement.
TATGTTATTACTTAACGCCATCCTCACCTAAAACACTATGAAGAAAAACAATCAAAATAGCAAAACAAAACCAGCTACTCGGAAAACGCCCAAACCTGTCTGTGTCTCTTTCACTAACATACGAGGCATCCGAACTAATTTTTTAGCGTAGAATCATTCCTCCAAACTAACTCACCTGATATCTTAGCCCTATGTGAAACTAACCTTGAGCCTTCTATCCCCTCCTCTGAGTTTTATGCTCCTGGCTACCTTCCCCTCTTCAGGAAGGACTACAATGTCCATATGCATGGGCTGGTGTATATATCAGCGAACACCTCCCCCTAGCTAGAGTGACATCTCTTGAATCCCTGGACCAGTCTTTTCTTGTGCTTCCGTCTCTCACTTCTAAGCTCAGTGAGCTATCTCGTCTTTCTCTACCGCTCCCCCTCCTCCTCTGACTGTTCAGTACTTGACAGCATCTCTGACAATAACGACAAGGCCATTTCTTCTGACCCATCTGCCCATATCTTCGTATTTGGTGCCTTTAACGCCCACCACACTGAGTGGCTGGAAAACTCTGTCACCGACCCGACTGGTGTCCACAACATTAATTTTTCAATCTCCTAATCCCGTACGCAAGCGGTGGACTTCCTCACGCTTTTCTCCAACAGCCCTAACGGAAGGGACTCTTTACTAGACCTCTGCTTCACTTCCATCCCAAATTCTTTCACCACCAGACAGCTCTGCCCTCTCGGAAATTCTGACCACGCCGTAGTTTCTGTCAATATCTCTTTCCACTCCACCCCTACCCAAGAAACCCAAACACAGACCAACAGAATAACCTACTGCTATCAAAGAGCAGACTGGGATTCGTTCTCTTGGAACAATGTTTTTAGTCTTCCTGTCGAAGACTGTGCATAAGAGGTCTCCTCCTGGGTTAAGGCTGGCATCGATGCTTTCATCCCTGCCAGGAAATTTCAGCTTAAATCCCATTCGTCTCTTTGAGATCCTCACCTCCCCAGCGGACAAGATTCTCGACTAACTCGTGTCTGGCTTCGTCTGCAGTCTATACACCCGACTTCCCACCTAGAACAGAGGCCCAATTGAATGACGTCCGCATCACGCCCTCGCTGATTTCTAACATAAGGCGTGCGGCGAGGACGGAATCCCTATCATAGTCTTGAAGAAATGTGCCCCTGAACTCTCCTCTGTCCTTTCTAAACTCTACAACTTCTGCCTATCTTCCTCCTGCTTTCCTGCTTTTTGGAAGGCTTCTTTTTCTGTGGTTCCAATATTCAAGAACACTGGTGAACCCTCGGACCCCGCAAATTACCGCCCTATCAGTCTTCTTCCGAACTTTGGCAAAGTGTTCGAAGCCATTATCAATGCCGAGGTCGTTCAACATCTCACAGCCCACAGGCTACTCTCGGACAAGCAATATGGCTTCCGCTTCACAAGGTCCACTGATATGCTAACGAACATCACCGAGTATATATACCGGGCTCTCAACAAGAATGGTGAAGCGCGAACCGCCGCCTTGGAACATATCTAAAGCGTTCGATAGAGTATGGCATGCCGGCCTTCTACGGAAACTGCGAAGCTACGGCATAACTGGACTTTTGTTGGGCCTAATCCAGTCATTCCTATCTAACCATACTTTGAAGGTGGTACTAAACCGACATGCCTCTCAGAACTATTCCTACATAAGCGGGTGTCCCCCAAGGCTCCATTAAAGGCTCTACGCTCTTTCTAATCTACATCAATGATCTCCCCGATGCCATTACATCCCAAGTAGGTATGTACGCCGATGATACTACAGTATACGCTCGTCTCGATCAAAAATCTGGTGTTGATGATAAGGCGAACCTCGCGGCTGAGCTAGAAAAGGACCCCCAATCCGTGGTGGAATTGGGGTAGGAAATGGCTCGTAAAATTCAATTCTTCCAAAACGAAGCTGCTGTCAATTAACCACCACAGACGATCGCAACCTCCCTCCCATTAGCGTGGAACATGCATGCCTCCTAGAGAGTAAAACACTACGCCTGCTTGGCCTGACACTCTCAGCGGACCTCAAGTGGAATGACTACGTTGAATCCATTGCTAAATCCGCTGCTATGAAAGTTGGCTCTCTGTGCAGGGCCCGGAAATATTTCCGCCTGAATCTATCCTGCACTTAAATAAATCTACCATCCGCTCGTGTTTTTAATACTGTTGCCACATCTGGTCAGGTGCCCCTGATATTCTCCTTGGGGTTCTTGACAAAATAGAGCGAAAAATCAGTAACGTGATTGATACCGACTTAGCTGACCGCCTGCAGTCACTCTCCGACCGGCGTGACGTGGCTTCCCTGTGCCTCTTCTATAAATACTTTCATGATTTCTGATCTGAAGAACTTAAATCACTGTTGCGCCCTAGGTGTGAGTTTGCACGAGATATTAGATTGGCAACTAGGTCCCACCCTTTTACAGTGAAACCGATGAAATGTAACCGCAATTTCTACTCCAACAGCTTCTTTTCTAGCACTTCCCGCCTGTGGAATTCCCTTCCGCATGCTTGCTTCCCCGACAGCTATAACCTCCAGGAGTTTAAATGTAAGGTCAATAGACACCTCCTAACAAACAAACTAACTTGCACCCATTCCCTCCAACACTCTCCCTACGTACCTCCTAACTCGTCTATCACCCTCCCTGTGACATTTCTTATACCCAATCGCTCTATGTAACCCCCTCCGCTATAGTGGCAGTGGAATGCCTTGCTTGGGGTGATATGATTGAAAAAAAAAAGATTACATATTAAAATTCTAATATGTAACTTCTGGAGAGTGAAATATACGTTTTTGGCGTTAATAGGTTATGACCATCAGTCTTTAGTGATCAACTACCTGCCGTATTCGACCTGTTTTTTATGGCAGTAGGGGTGGTCGCATACGACAGGTTCCCCTGTATTTTATTCTTTTCTGGATGATGTTCAGGTGTCACCTACTGCGCATGTCGCTTCTTACCAGGCATGGGCGCAATACGTTTAAATTTAAACCCCTTCACGTCGTTAGGTTTCATAATTTTTATTAATTTCCATGATGATTGTTAGGATTAATAGCGTTGCGGCTTGCCATCTCCTACTCTATGGTGATTTATTGTGGTACCACCTCTAGTTAGCTTGCTTTTAATTCCTCGAGAGTTCTTCCTTTCTCCGATTGGTTTTATTTTTCATTCTACTGGACTACTAAAAACACGCCTCACTCGCAAGAACATGAATTGATAAAGTCAGTTTAGTCACCGAAACTCAGACGATATATATATATATATATATATATATATATATATATATGTGTGTGTGTGTGTGTGTGTGTGTTAGTGTTAGCTTAGACTGTTAAACATTCGTGGTCGAGAGGTCTATGACGCTCCAGGTCAATAGGTGGCTTCTCCTATGTGGATAGGTGTCGCAGGTTTGAATCTTGCCGAATGACACGAATTTTCGTAACAAAAATTAATATTAAATAATCATGCCGGTAGAAATAAATATATAATACTGTTTGATTTTAAATAGAATATGTACTTAAATACAATTATCGATCAAAAATAATGTTTAAACAAATAATTTCACATTGTCGATTTGTTTATAACCATTTCGTTAATATTCATTAATTTCCGTAAGATGTTTACATTTGTTGACATTACGATACCTTTCAGACCAGATCTGGTTATTACGATGATTCGAAAATTGTGTTATATAAGTTTGATTTGGCTTCGTTTAGACTGTTGGTGATTCGTAGTCAAGAGGTCGAAGACGTGTCAGATCAATTGGTGGCTTCCTCTATGTGGATAGGGATCGCAGGTTCGAATTCTGCCGAATGACACCTACTTTTGTAACAAAAATTTATCATAAACACAGAAATGCGGTTGTTCCAACCAGAGAAATTCGTATAGAATAAAAAGTGAGAAAAGTCATGAACATGGGGAAATATAAATAAACTACAAAATTTACTACAAAACTTGCAACCCAGAACATTTTCTGTTAGAACATTTTCCCGGTATTAAAATTTTTGTACCTGCTTAATTTTTACTATCCATGACATGTAATTAGTATTTTATGCTCCTCTTTTTGCTGATGATTATGCATACAGTCTTCTTCCAGTTTATGTCATTTCTTTTTCTTATATATATATATATATATATATATATATATATATATATATATATCAGCGCATCTGTTAAAGAAATAAAAGACCCTATCATAGAAAAAACAGGTCTCAATGGAACACAATCTTTATCTGTTTAGGGCAAGCCATAGAGACGGAAACAAACAGAACACATGGGTCTAATTTCATAAGAAATTGCAGGGGTAAAATTCTAATTTAACCCACTTAAGTAGGTGTTTTTAGAAATTAATCTTAATAAATATTGTACTCATATTTGTCTATTAGGACTAACCGAATAATTGAAGAAGTATCTTCAAGGATAGTCATCATCTTGTTAACATAATCTTGATAATCAAAAATGACGACACCCGAGTCTTTATCAGGTTTCGTAATAACCAAAGACTTACGACACTGAATTGAACTGATAAGCTTATATTTCTTTCTGTTCAACATTGACTCACTAAAGGAAAAAGAAATGCCTGCGTAAGAATGTGTAATATTATTAAGTTTACTTTTATGGTTTACAACTTGTTCATTTCCTTAAAACGATTATTATTTCTTTATTAACCAGGATATAGTTCTGTTGAGCGAGGTTCGAAACCGGTTAGCTAGCCCGTTTTTTCAAATTTCATATTTTAAATATTATAATCATGAATTGTAATAATAAATAATGTTGTCTATTCATATGGGTAATATATATATATATATATATATATATATATATATATATATATATATATATTTATATAAATATATTTTATTTGTAAACGAATTATTACGCAACCTAGGTTTCTACCCTGTGGTTTCTTCAGGCGATTAACAATAACTGATTTTACCGTTTATTTAAGAACGCTAACGTAAATAGGAAAGGACACTTAAAATGGGACTCGCTAAAGGAAGCAATACTGACATCAGCAAACAACATGCCCCAAAGGAAAATAGGCGCAGAAAGAAAAACGAGTGGATGACGGAAGAGACTATGGAAATGATGCAAAGGAGGCAAAAAATAATATCAAGACATGGAATGGAGTACAGGGAACTACACAAGGAAATAAGAAAGAAAAATGTAGACAGGTTAAAGAGAAATGACTCAATGACAAATGTGCAGAAGTGGAGAGATTGTGGAGGAATAATAAAGTAGACATGCATAAGGAAATAAATGAACAGACAGAAAAAAAAGCTGCTCTTCAACAGGATGTCTAAACTCTAAGGATGGAATAATCATTTTCGAGAAAGAGGAAATACTCCAACGATGGGAAGAATATATGAAAGATCTTTTCCATGACAAGAGAGAACAACCAATAATACGCAAAGATGAGGACGGACCGGAAATATTAAAGTTTGAAGTGGAATCTGCAGTAACTAAACTGAATAGAAACAAAGCAGCTGGACCGGATAGCATAGTCATAGAGCTGCTGATAGCTTTGGAAGAATTTGGTATAGAAAACATGACTGAAATAGTAAATGGAATTTATAATAGTGGGGTTATACCAGATGATCACAGCCAGTCGATCTTCATAGCACTACCTAAGAAGCCAGGAGCAAACGAGTGCGAACTCCACAGAACCCTCAGTTAAATGAGCCATATAACAAAACTGATCGTCCGAAACCTGATGACCAGAGCGAGAAGCAGAATCAGGCCAGAGATAGTGTTATATATCGACAAACAACAAACACGCATATATATAAAAATATAAAGTTATATTTTTATTAATGACGATGAACCGTGTAGAATAGGGAACAGAGAATTGAGAGAGCGCGCTTCTAATGGGTTGACGGGAGTGTAGTCTTATCTGTTGTGTCTCTCTTCACCGGCCGATCTCTGTTGCTCCTCTACTCGCGAATCCGTGTGCCGAGGTCTTTTTATAATCTTCCAGAAACGGGAATTTTTCTTCCGGTTTTGCCTCGCCCCCGCACGCCCACGTAATTCTCAGAGACACCTGTTCTGTTTGCCTCTGTAGTTATTTCCGCTGCTGCCGGAAATAAGGTCAAACGACATCCGTTCCTTTCAACGACCGGAAACACCCTCGCTTGCATCAGCCTTCCTCGGGTGGGGCCAGATTGTTATATTACAATAGGACATGAGCAGTGTGGTTTTGTTAAAGACACGGGAACAAGGAATGCCATATTTATGAGTAGGATGCTCTTCGAAAGGGCAATACAAATGAAGAAGGACTTATACATGTGCTTCATTGATTATGTAAAGGCGCTTGACAAAATACGCCAAAAAGAACTGTCCTACTTGGATTTATACTTTTCCCAATGTTTGAACTTGACTGGAACTCAAACTAGGTTCTCAGATTCCTCAATCCGGATTATCCATTATTCCACCGTGGCCTCCACGCAGTAACTACGCCGCCAATCCCGTATTTAATCAACAAACCACGTTGTAACTGAAAATCTTTTGTGATACTGTTTGTCTAATTGCATTCATTTTGGCAAAGGAGAAGAAATACTTGGTACCAACGACTACTGGTACGATACCTTTATTATCTACTAAACCCAAATCTTTAGAGCAACGAAGGAGGAAGTTCCTGCGTGGTTTTAATGTACGGGAACTGGTATAAACTTGTCTGTGTAGAGTCCGAAGACAGAAAGATGACCGAGAAATTAAGAACACTCGGTAGACTTCTATCCGAGTACGAATGCTGGTCAGGGATATATATATATATATATATATATATATACATATATATATATATATATATATATTTCAACATTTTATTTTCACATTTCCTTTAATCTATTAGAGGCAAATGAATAAACATAAAATCAGAATATATATATATATATATATATATATTCTGATTTTATGTTTATTCATTTGCGTCTAATAGATTAAAGGAAATGTGAAAATAAAATGTTGAAAATTTTGGCTATCGAGAAAAAGTAGCTTACCTCACTTATTAGATATTTGTTCTCAGCAAGGCTAGACGAGGATCGCAGGCGAAATGTAAACTTATTTATAAACGGAACTTTGTTTGTGTGAGTGTGTGTGTCTGTGTGTGCGTGTGTGTCTGTGTGCGTGTGTGTCCGTTACCTACAGACTCCGAAACGTCGTAACCGGTTTTCTTGAAAGTTTAAACAGTTGGAATATAAGCGTCTGCGAGTGTTCTTAGATAGGTTTTATGTCGAGGTACCCCCGATAAATATCGAAAATCGGGTTATAGAAGGAGTGGTCCGATTTTAATCAAATTTGATACACTCAACGCCATAAGAATCGATATTCAGAAATTTCAAGGTTGCAGTTCGTACAATAGTGCAGAAAAACGATAATATATATATAAAAAAGGAAAGATGTTTGTGTGTGTGTCTGTGTATCTGCCTGTAGGTCTGTATTTTTTCAACACTTTTGCTTTAGTTTTTGCTTCGGGTTTAGCTCTAAGTAGGTATAATTGTAGTTCTTAGTCTCAGCCATGATACCATTTACTCAGAGGACTTATTTATCCTTCAAATTTCAGTTTACGGCGAAAAACACTTACTTGATATCGATAACAGGAAATCAAAATTTGACTTATATCCATTAATTTTTCTTTCAGTCTACGGTTTCGCTTTAACCGGAAACAACTATTGCTTTTTAGTCTTTCGTGCCAACGTTCAAAGAGTCTATATAAGAATGATTATTCTTTGGAAATTTTGGATCCAACTATGCGTCTTATTATCGAAATATTTTATATTAAGTCGTTAAATGTTCATTGGTACGCATGGCAAGATTTTAGCTAGGCGAATTTTATATACTATTGGCAAGTGTTATTTTTCCTGCTAATGACCGTGTAATAATTTTTTACACGAACAATTCTTTCCTCTCTTCGTAAGGATGTTTTACCTCTCCATCATATAAATTCCGTTGTTTAGAAATTACAGTGTAGTTGCGGATGCGACTACATAGGTAGAACATCTCAGCTTTTAGATCAAAGAAATAAGCAACATTTACCTCCGAGAATTTTGAACTCTTCCGTAAAAGGCGCTCAGCTGATTAATACATCCGGGTCATCGATAGCGCAACATGTTACTAATAGCAGGAATTGTGTTGCTGGTTTTGATTGTTGACAATTTTATCATCCTGTCTAGGTCACCCTCGCCATATCATCTTAAGGTGCTGGAGTCCATTTACATTAGGTCCCGGGAACCTAAGCTCTACCAACAGAGAGACTGTCTTCTGGGACTGAGTGTGATTGGGATTAGTATCCTTGACTAATTTTCCCACATCATAATTCCCATTTCACCTTTTATGCTTCTAAAAAAACCAGAAATAGAACTTGATAAAGATCTGGGCGAAAACCGTTTGTTCTTTAATTTCTTAATAAAATTCTATCTAACCTCTATTTTTCATGCTATTATAAAATTTTATCCAGTTAAGAATTTATATATATATATATATATATATATATATATATATATATATATATATATATCAGCATGCAGTGTGGGTATAGAAGAAGCCAAAGGTGTATCCTGTATATACAGTGTGAGGATAACTCTCTAAGAGAGCTCGAAACATATATGCATATGAATATTCGCGGAAAATCCTTTGTCAAATAAAGACGGAAGCTGATGATGGTTCCCCTGAAATAGGCTAATAGACACGATTCACCATGAAATAACATGTCTGCCTTAATCTTTCTTATATATTGTAAATCCCAAACGCATCCATAAGCATTTACTGAGTATGAATGGGTATGTAAACATTCTATGAATGAAGGAGAACAATAAATGAATTGATATTAAGAAGACAATAGATAATGATTGTTATTTTAAGATTACATTTGAATTTTTGAATACTAAAGCTGAGTAGAAATCAAGAAGCCGGAAGTGAGTCCCACAATTGAAAATTGCGAAAAAAATAAGATGTCGACATTGAACTTGTGGTAAAGTTTTTTGTTATTTTAATTGTAAAATGTTGAAAACTAAAAGCACTGCTCCTTAAATCCATCAATTTCTTTTTGCCATGAAAATGAAGATCTGCGTTGTGGTGAGTAAATAACGGCTCGGAAAACTGGGAGCTGAGTTCGAATTCCATTTGAATTCGTTGCATTCACTTACGCGCAAATACTCTTTAAGAAGGTATTAAATCCGTCTCTTCTCTACAGTTATGGACAAAATAATAGAACAGATTGGGTTCTATAGCCTTGGCAGGAAATCAGTCTACCACAGAAAGTAATGGCAACATACTGCGGAATAATCTTCTGTTTAGTCAGTCATGTCTCTTTCGAGACATGATCGCCCCAGTGTGTATCACGTATGGCATTTAACTGACTATGAAAATGTTTATAAAAAAAATTCATGCCAATAACACGATACTCCGGTTGGTAAATAGACAGAAGCAGAAATGCCAAACTCTTCTTTGGTACTCCTGGTAAACTTCATCCGGCATCAAGGCCTCTGATTTGGAAGTTGTGAAGAGTATAGAACCACCTCTTAATTTTCTGAACCGGAATGGTAGCACCTATTAGGGTCCCAGCTATAGGCAAATTGTTAACCTCCAAACTGGAGTCAAAACACTATGAAAGTATAAAATTAGACTTTTATAGAAATATACATATACAAATAAAAGTTTAAAGAAAAATAAACATTATTGAAGGCAAAATATTACCAAAAATACAGTTTTTAAAAAAAGATATTTTGAGGTGCAGTGGATATCGGCTTGGAACGAGAAATCGGGGAGCCGAGTTCGAATTCCAGTTGAATTCATTGCATTCACTTACGCGCAAATACCCTTGGGAAAGGTATTAATCCGTCTTTTCCTTCCAGTTCTGGGTTAAATAACAGGACAGATTGGGTTCAATAGCCTTGGCTGACAACCAGTCTACCGCAGAAAGAAATGGCAACCTAGTGCGGGATAATCTTCTGCCCAGTCAGCCATGTCTCTTTCGAGACATGATCGCACAAGCGTGTATCACGTATGGCACTTAACTGACTGACTGAATATTAATAGTTGGAAATATAATTAAAATTTGTCCTGGGCATAAAGTGGGGGATCAGTTTTCTATTGTTAAGATGTAATAAACTGATCCCCCCAAAATACTTAATGTAATATAATCTATCTCTTCTCTCTCCAGGACAGATTGGTTTCTATAGCCTTGGTCGGCAACCAGTCTACCGCAGAAAGCAATGGCAACCTACTGCGGGATAATCTTCTGCCCAGTCAGTCATGTCTCTTTCGAGACATGATCGCACAAGCGTGTTTCACGTATGGCACTTAACTGACTGAATAAGAATATAACACATTTTTGAAAGAAAATAATTATTGCCGTAATATATTTTTGAAGAAATAAAATTATTACCAGCAATACATTTTTGAATACAAAACTAGAAGAAACTTTAGTTTTCTAAAATAAAAAACTAAAATAATCTTCAAAGTCTGACAAATTTAACTTTCTCACTATAACCGAACATTAAAATAATATATCTTAAAACCCTACAATTTTTGGAATTAAATAACCCACAGAGTTTGATATGCCGTTAAACAAATCTCAAACTCAAACATTTCTTTGGCTTTTATCGAGAATTTATGGGTATAAATCAGATGCGCCAAAGTAGATTCGAAAACATGAAACTTTCAATCATGTTTTCCTTAGGAGAATCAGCAAAATATAACCACTTCATATCAACGGAAAAGTTTATCCCGAGAAAATGCAATGAGTGACACTCTTCGATATTTGCATCAGCCATACCGGTGAGAGAAAATGTTTTCTCAGACGAATGAAAAGAGAGCATCTTGCGTTAAAATAAACATTTCTTCATCCAGTTAACAGATTGTAGGTCATTTTGAAATCAGCTTCCAATTTTACCTTATCAAGCCGAAAATTAAAAAGAGAATTGGCATATGATAAGATAGTGAAAACAGAAATTTAAATTATCGAATACAAGCAACGTGTAAATATATTTTCTTCATTTTATTTATTTCTAGTTTTTATTGCAGTGAAGCTTAAAGACTTTTCCTTTCCAAAGTTGTTAGTTGGTTGTCTTGTTTTATGGCATATCAACCTCGGTATGTCATTTATTGCCAACTAATTTTCTTTTATTCATTTTTGCTGGTGATACCTTTTTATTTCAACAATTTATTGTTGTTTTTCTATAAGTTTTATGTCTGGTAATCCTTTTTCTTTTCGGGTATCAAGATTCATTGGGCATTTTTTAAGGGCAGGGTTCCCATGTCCAACCCTGTTATTTAGCCCATAACTGAAGGAAAGGGACGGATTAATACCTTTCCCACGTGTACCAGTACCTGGTCCATACTTAGATACCAAGGGTATGTAAGTACTGACCAGGTTCAACTTTGCTTAACTTCGGTGATCGAGCGAGAACCGGTGTATTCAACGTGATATGGCCGTAAGCACGCAGATCGTCACTAAACGCTTACAGCACCTGCTATTCCCAAGCGGTCACCCATCTAAGTACTGACCAAGCTCAACTTTGCTTAACATTCGGTGATCGAGCGAGAACCGGTGTATTCAACGTGATATGGCCGTAAACCCTTTCCAAAGGGAGTTGCGATATTGCTCATGAATCGGCCAGCCAAAAACCAAATAAAACTTTCATGATGGATATTCCAAAAATGAAAAAAAATTGTACATATTTCGTTGGTTAGTATCAGTGACTTGACCCAAAGTGTTGTGAGTTCAATACCAGGCTACAGTAGTAGTGAACAAATAACTTAGAAAATTAAGTTAAAGGGAGATAACTACATGGTTACTAGAAATAAAATGGCACATGGAATGAGAATGATATTCCTCAGTGATCGTAATAATGGGTTCGGTTCAGAATTCATAGCACCTGAAAAAGTTTGGAGCGTTATGGCGGCCGTCTTCAACTCATACTACTGTATACTCTGCAGTCGACAAGATCAAAAACAAAGGTAGTGGCGCTGAAATCTTGTCAGATGTCTCTCCGCCAAGTTGAACGAGACTGGACACGCGCGCACATTTGCATGAATGGAAACGGCACCAAACATGAATTGAATGACGCCCGAATAAGTTGCGAGAAAAGGTTTTTATATAGAAAATGAAAAATAAAAAATAAAAATAAAACATAAACAATCACCAATCCTCTGTTTCTACCCAGCCGGACAACGGAGTAGAAGTTTTGTCCAAAAGAAGCGTTTTTCTTCTTAACATTAATTCGAGTTTTTTGGTTGGCAATGTCAGATCACTTCAATCGGAGTTTTCAAGTGTGTGAAGATTAAAAAAATTGTTTCTTCGCTTCTCACCAAAGTTTTACGGAAACTGCTCAAGGTTGGTCTTCGTGTGTGGTGGGTAGCGTCGAAGGAATTCGCCTTGTCTGTATTAGCTCAGTGTAACAACTCCGTCTCTGGCCTCCCCCGATCTATTTTTATGCTTGTTCCAAATTCTCTGGTGAGAGGATGACGAACACTGGATGTCTCCAGCCAATGAAATCCATTTTGCCCACGTCCTTAGGGCGGAGCCACCCTTATCTCTCTTCTCTTCCCTTGGTTCGACCAATGAAGAAGCAAGATTGTGGTGACATCACCTCTTTTTTGGCTTCTTTTTATGCCAATAAATCTAGCATTTTTTACTGAATTTTAAATTTCATTTTATTGTCATGAAATTTAACCTTTTGCACTTATCAAATATTTCCTTTCCGATAATCAAAATAAAATGTTTTGTTTAAAATTTTGACTTTTTTCTGCAATGTAACTCGGGCTTGAAAATTTTAATTACACTTATCTCCTACAGGCAGAATTTATCCTTTTTCACTGATCAAATATTTCTTTTATTGGTGACAAAGCTTTCCGACAATCGAAAATTATATTTTGTTTAAAATTTTTACTTTTATCTGCGGCATATCTCAGACATCAATTGTAATTCTCTTAGGCACACCGTCTTCACCTGTCAATAATAACCTCTTTTGACTCGGCTGTTAATCAAATAGCACACCCGCAAAATATGAACTCGTTCATATTTTTTACTTTGGGGTTGCGATCTCTTTTTTTTTTTTGCCTCTGTTCTTATTGGAATAATTAAATTTATTACCTGCGTTCATATTAGAACAAACAATTATTTTTTTTTAGTTGGTTCTTTTCGATTTATAAAAATTAATAATACGAACCAACTCAATTTCTTCCGTCTGATCTGCAACAAATAATAATATAATTACTTCCGTCCGGCAATGTTACATTAATAATCGATTAATAATGCTGACATCAATTTAATTAAATATTAATATTAATGCCCTAAATTGTTTTAAAGTCTGTTCTCATATTCTTCAAACTAGAAATTACATTTTTTTATTGGTCAACACTGTCTATGTTAGAATGCCTCCATGATTAATGGGGTTGGGCTAGTTTTTAACCTTTTAAATCTCTTCGACTTGAAGTAAACCGCATCACCGGATAAGACACAGGTAGTGTCGAAAGAAAATAGCTACTTTTGTAGTGATATTATAACATATTTATGTTATAATTTCTAAATAAATAAATATAAATTTAAATAATAATAATAATAATAATAATAATAATAGAAGATGTAAACAATTTTATGGGATTACACCATCTACACAGACAGAAAAATGGAAGCAAACAGGCCAGACATTATTGTTAAAAACCAGAAGGAGAAAACTTGTCTATTAATTGATATGGCTTGTCCAGCGGATTGTAACATAGCAACCAAGGAATTTGAAAAACTGTCAAAATATAAAGAGACCTGGAAATTGAAATAGAAAAAATGTGGAAATTGAAAACAAGAGTTGTGCCAGTGATAGTAGGTGCACTTGGAATGATAAAAAATGGAACAAAACAACACATTGAAAGAATCCCTGGAAACCCCAGCTTAAGAGATATACAAAAAAATTGTCTTATTAAGTACAGCCCACACACTAAGGAAAACTTTATCTATGTAATGCTAGGGATGATAGGGAAGATTGAAAAACATGAAATGGAGTCATAACAACACGCCACTACCTGCCTTAAGGTCTCCCTGCAGACTTGGTTGGTAGTGAGACCAAAGCAGAAATCGAAATATGATGAAAAATGACATAATAATAATAATGAATATAAATATGAGATTTGCATCGAATTTGTTATAGTGATTAACTAAGTTAAATTTTATGTCGCAACGCAGAAATTATTGGACAACCAGTAGGAATCAAGCACGCTTTTCAATCGTAATTGATTCAGTGCATGATTGACTAAGTATAGCTGACATGTTCCACATTTTCTTTTTAATTATTTCACCTCAAGCATGATAAGAATACCATTAAGAAGCAGGGGTTTATAGGAAGTGAAAGGGAGAGTAACACCGATTTTAGGGATAAATTACGTAAGGACAAAAAATCAATGGTGTTCTTGAAGACAGAAGATGGCAATTGATGTTGCTTTTAAATTTTTAAAGATTGCGTTTTTTAGAAAGTCAAGTAAAGAGAAATGATTTCAATAAGAAGAAATTTTCGAAAAAAAAATTGATTAGAAATGGCGTTTGCATTAAATTATTTCAGCGGTAAAATGTGAGACCTGGATACGAATAGAAGAGTACCCGTAAAATCATGTAACAGGAAGAATAGCTCATCAGAGGAATTACCACGAAAATGTTGCCTAAAAGACAGAAGGAATCCATGTGACTTTGATGAAAAAGTCACATGAGATTCCTTTATATTTTATCAAGAACATCGCGATAAATAGGAGACCCAGAGCATAAATGTCATCTGTATTCAATTTTCAGGTAAATGGTAGATTTGTAAATATGCAGGATGAACTTTTTTTAATCATTTCACCCCAAGCAAGGCAATCCACTGCCACTATTGCGCATGGGGTTACATAGGGGAAAGTGAAAAGAAAGAGTGGTTAGATATAGGAAATGTCAGAAGGAGGGTGATAGATGGGTAAGGATACCGAGGCTGGGGGTTGGGTAGATGGGAAGAGTGTTTGAAAGATGGTTAGTGTGTTATGAGGTTTCTATTGACCTTACATTTAAACTCCTGGAGATTATAGCCGTCGGTGAAGCAATCATATGGAAGCGAATTCCACAGTCGGGAAGTGCGAGAAAAGACACTGTTGGAGTAGAAGTTGCGGTTGCATTTTATAGGTTTCACTGTAAAAGGGTGGGATCTAGTTGCTAATCTAGTATCTCGTGCAAATTCGAACCTAGGGGGCACCAGTGATCTAAGTTCATCGGAGCAGAAGCCGTGAAAGTATTTATAGAAGAGACACAGGGAAGCCACATCAGGTCGGTGAGAGAGAGACTGCAGCCGGTCTGCCAAGTCGGTATCAATCACATTACAGACTCTCCGTTGTATTTTGTCAAGAACCCCGAGGAGAATATCAGGGGCAGCCGACCAGATGTGGCAGCAGTATTCAATGCACTGGCGGATGGTAGATTTATATATGTGCAGGATAGTTTCAGAAGGAAAAAACTTCCGGGCCCTGCAAAGAGAACCGACTTTAATAGCAGCGGATTTAACAATGGATTCGATATAGTCATTCCACTTGAGGTCCGCTGAAAGTGTGAGAACAAGGAAGCATAGTATTTTACTCCATGGGAGGCAAGTCTGGTCTATGCTAATGGGAGGTAGGTGCGATTGTCTGTGATGGTTGATTGATAGCAGCTTCGTTTTAGAAGCATTAAAATTTACGAGCCATTTCTTACCCCAGTCCACAACGGATTGGAGGTCCTTTCCAAGCTCTGCTGCAACGTTTGCTTTGTCGCCCACAACAGATTTTTGATCAAGGCGAGAGTAGACTGTGGTGTCATCGGCGTACATGCCTACTTGGGATCTTATGGTATCAGGGACGTCAGGGAGTTTATTAATTTATAATCTATAACGAGAAAGAATTTCTGACTCGACACAGTGACTCAGTCGTCTTTGGAGTAAATGCTGCTATTTACTTAATGTAGTCGTTCTATATATATATATATATATATATATATATATATATATATATAAGGCAAGATGTTTGTGTGTTTCTGTTTATCTATTTTTTTTTTCAGCCATTTTATTTTAGTTTTTGCTTCGAGTTTGGCTCTAAGTAGGTATAATTGTAGTTTTTAGTCTCAGCCATGATACCATTTACTCAGAGGACCTATTTAGCATTCAAAATTCAGTTTACGACGAAAAAATCTATTTGATATCGATACCAGGAAATCAAAATTTGACTTACACCCATTTATTTTTCTTTCAGTCTACGGTTTCGCTTTAACTGGAAGCAACTATTGCTTTTTAGTCTTTCGTGCCAACGTCCAAATTGTTTGAACTCCAGGACCATGGATTAGTTTTAAAGCTTTCATTACACCCAAGCAACGCCGGGCTCTACTGCTAGTAATTTATATATTCATTTAAAATACTTTATTAAAAGAATTACAAGCAATTTCACTGTCAAATAATTTATCAAACTAGAAAGAAAAAAATATTAACTAAAAATTAAATACAGTATGATATGCAAAATTAAATCAACCCTGAGGAAAGATGGACAAATGAGATTTTCTATGAAAAAGAGGAAAAAAATGAACGCCAGCAACTTAAACATTAGTAAGTTTATACAGCGTTTAAAATCAATCCTGCTACGTGCAAAAACACCAGTCTGTCACATTAGCCACAATCAACCCGAAGCTGTTTGTGGGCATACGGGATTGTATTGTACAGGTCAAAAGTACAACTTGATCAAAATATGCGTGGGTTGTGTCGGTTGCAACATGAAATTGAAATGATGCTGACGTGATCGAGCCGGAAATACAAATAAACACAACGACTAAAAACGGAAAAAAAAATGTCTCGGACTGACGATTGGATATATGCCTATCTTCATATTATTATAAGATTGCCGGCATAAACATCGCAAACAGATCACATTATCTCCTTACATGTATTTCTGATATTTACCAAGAGAAGATAAAAAGGATTTAATGCATACCATCTCTAATACTTTAAAGAGAAACTTGAATACTATTAGAACATTATTAATAATAATAATATTAATAATAATAATATTGAATGTGGATTGTGGCACCGAAAGAGAAATCGAGTTCGAATTCCAGTTGAATTCCTTGCATTCACTTACGTGCAAATATTCTTCGGAAAAATATTCATCCGTCTGTTCCTTCTAGTTATGGGTTAAATAACAGGATAGATTGGGTTCTGTAGTCTTGCCTGTTAAACTACTGTTCCGTTAGTCATGTCTCTTTCGAGACAGGATCACCGAAGCGTGTATCACTTATAACTGTTAACTGACCCACTGAATAATAATAATTGTCGTTTCTTTCCTTCTCTCAGTCCTTGAAACCCTTTTGCAGTAACCTAACTGTAATAATTATGCAAAGCAAAAACAAAGAATATTTTAATCAAATAATCTAAATGGCCGATAAAACCATTTGGCAAAGACCAAAACAAATTA
>JBBBDQ010001405.1:2587500-2675040 GCA_037127315.1 Ascarosepion bandense | reverse complement strand
TGGGGGGGGGGGAGTTTGGTTATTCTTCTTCTACTTCTACTTTTAATTTTTTTCTTTATTTTCCTGTGAGCATCAGAGTAAGGAGAAAATTTGAACAGTCACTTTCTGATATTATGTATAATTGTCCTATTTGTTTCAATTTCCTAGTCTTTGCTTGCACATGCTCAGTTTTAGATATTCTGAACATCCTTCTGTAGAACAATATTTTGGTAGCTTCGATTATCTTATTGATCTGCGATGTGATGGAGCAACATTCATTTTCATATAAGAGGACGGATATTATATAAAATTTCAACAATATTTTCATTGTTTAGAATGAAATTAGCCAGTATCTTGTATAGCTTTCTGAAAGTGGGGAGACCTCGTTGCTATTCTAATAGCTCGTGTAAATTCATACCTAGGGAGCATCAGTGATTTAAGTTCACTGGAGGAGAAGCCGTGGAAGTATTTATAGAAGAGGCACAGAGAATCCAGGTCACGCCGGTGAGATAGCGGTTGCAGCCGAGCTGCCAAGTCATTATCAATCATGTTACAGATTCTGCGTTGGATTTTGTCAAGAACTCGGAGGTGAATAGCAGGGGCACCAGACCAGATGTGGCAACAGTATTCAATACATGGGCGGATGACAGATTTAATGTTGTGGATTCTTGTTTAGAAACACACAAAATAATAATAATAATAATAATAATAATAATAATAATAATAATAAGCTTCAACATCTTAAACTGGACTCAAAACGACATCAGGCGAATGGATGCTAAAACAAGAAAGCTTCTCTCTAAGCATAAGATGCATCATCCAAAGGCTGATGTAGACCGTCTATACATACCCCGTAAAGAAGGTGGAAGGGGTCTTATTCAGCTGGAATTGTCATACAAGACAACAACTATTGGCTTACTAACATACATAGAAACAACAAAGGATTGGATGATACAATTAGTAAGGCAACATGAAGTAAGAAAGAAAAAATATTCAATAATAAAAGAAGGCAGTAAATACAAACAAGATTTACAGTTAGTAGATTCTGTAGAAAAGCAAAACAGTAGCCAAGAACCAACTACTGCGGCAAAAAATATGAAAATGAAAGCCAATGATAAAGCTCTTGAAAAGATGAAACAGCGCTGGCAGGACAAACCTCTGCATGGCCAATATCCAGTACGTGCCAATAAATCCAATGTTGACAAAGTTAATACTCATCGATGGTTACGTGCATCTGGATTAAAGTCTGAAACTGAAGGATTTATACTTGCAGCACAAGACCAAAGTCTTTTCACGAGAAACTTTCAGGCAAATATTATGCATAATAATATAGATCCAAAATGCAGGTTTTGTGATAAACACCAAGAAACAATAGACCACCTAATCTCAGGCTGTTCTGTGCTTGCCCCAAACGAATATAAAAATCGCCACGATAGAGTTGGGCAATATTTACATTGGGCAATGTGCAAACATTATGGAAAAACTGTAAACAAACACTGGTATGAACATCATCCAGCACCGGTTACAGAAATAGAAGATGTAACCATTCTATGGGATTACACCATCTACACAGACAGAAAAATTGAAGCAAACATGCCAGAAATTATTGTTAAAAACCAGAAGGAGAAAACTTGTCTATTAATGGATATGGCTTGTCCAGCGGATTGTAACATAGCAATCAAGGAATTTGAAAAACTGTCAAAATATAAAGACCTGGAAATTGAAATAGAAAAAATGTGGAAATTGAAAACAAGAGTTGTGCCAGTGATAGTAGGTGCACTTGGAATGATAAAAAATGGAACAAAACAACACATTGAAAGAATCCCTGGAAACCCCAGCTTAAGAGATATACAAAAAATTGTCTTATTAAGTACAGCCCAACACACTAAGGAAAACGTTATCTATGTAATGCTGGGGATGATAGGGAAGATAGAAAAACATGAAATGGAGTCATAACACGCCACTACCTGCCTTAGGTCTCCCCGCAGACTTGGTTGGTAGTGAGACCAAAGCAGAAATCGAAATATGATGAAAAGTGACATAATAATAATAATAATAATAATAATAATAATAATAATAATAATAATAATAATAAACAGATATGGAGAGACAAAATTTAAGTATAATGAACAAAAAATATACAACCCAGAACACGGGTTATTAATTCAGGAATACTAGGAAAAATCTTAGTAGGAATCAAATATATACAATCTTGTAGATAAGAAATAAGTCCGGGTATTCTAAACTTATTTATAAATAGAATGTGTGTGTGTGTGTGTGTGTGTGTGTGTGTGTGTGTGTGTGTGTGTGTGTCCTTTGCCTATAGACTCCGAAGCGACTGAACCGATTCTTTTTAAAATTTCCACAGTTGTACTATAAGCGTCAAAATTTGACTTACATCTATTCATTTTTCTTTCAGTCAGCTATTGCTTTTTAGCCTTTCGTGCCAATGTCCAAAGAGTCTGAGCTCCAGGACCATGGATTACTTTTAAATCATTCATTACTCCCGAGCAACGCGGGTCTATACTGCTAGTGAATCTATATTCTTACTGACTAACCAAGCAGCGGTCCAACTGCTCGACTGAACTCTCTCTCTCAGTATAGGCAGAATTATTAGTACACCTTAAGCGTGTCCATTTATTGTGCAATTAAGCGCTGATCCTCAACATTTACATATGTGCAGGATGCACTCAGACGGGCAAAACTTCCTGGCCCTGCACAGTGAACCAACCTTCCATTTTCTGAATTGTCTGGATGTTTGGAATATTTGTATCAACTCTTAATGACGTCTAGAATAACGGTTGGAAATAAAAAAGCGTGAAAATAAACTGAAACGAATTGTGTCGTGTCCAAACATTTTATATGGAAATACAAAATGAGTTGTTTGAATTAAGCAATGGCGAAACAGTGGTGCGACACTGATTTGCATTTTCTCTGAATTTTAATGCAAACAGAGGAAAGAATTTTCAGCGGGTATATTATCGACGGGTATTTTATTAACACTATACCTTATGTTGTTAAATCTCTGTTGATGGGAGAAACTGAAGAAGCTTTCAGACATAATAATAAATGACGGTGAAACAAAATCATAAAATATCGATATTTTAAAAATGCGTAGTTGTTAGTGAATTTGTTTTTCACATCGCGACATTCAGGGTGGTACCTTGAGTCAAGGACGGCTCGATGAACCACCTACAACGCTGTGATGTCAGAATAAGTAATAACTCTCTATATTAATAGTTTAACAATTACAGTCGCATAGTTTGTCAGTGATACTTGAAGCGGCCGAAAATAAACAAATGATACTCTTGATCCGAGTAATTAAAAGTCAGTCGATTCTTTCGTGAACTATGACTTATTTCGGTATTTTTGAAATGATAAAATTATTTTTATGATACAACACTTATGGAACGAACATGGCCGCATCGACGACGAAAACTCATAAACGTAAAGAAAAGGCAGTTGGAGTTTCTGGGACATATAATGAGGAAAGTGGGCTAGGAGAATCTGATATTCACAGGACAGATAGAGGGAAAAAGAAACAGGGGAAAGCAATGCACGCATACTTCATAAGCTAGAGCAAATTGCCGACAGACCATGGTGTGGAAGGAGGAACTAAAGAAAAGGATGGGGGGGGGGTAAAACCATTATCGCCCACTTTTTGACGAGACACAATCATGAAGAAGAAGAAGAAGAAGAAATTTAATTGCTATATGAAAAGTGACCTTTGTTAAAAGGTGTAATATTTAAATCTACTGGGATTATCCATAGCATTTATAAATGTTATGAAATAATTAGGGTTGAAATTGTAGTGCCATAGGTTTGCAAAAGTATTTATGCGTAAGAGAGTGTAGTAAACCCAACCAAAATAATCGAATAAAGTGTGAGAAAATTCTCTAAAAATAGAAATCTATGTCATATCGATCTGGAACGTTTACAGTTTCGTCACAGTTAGTTCAAGCAATTAAAGAACAGTTACAAAGCTTGTAGGGTTAGGGTTAGGGTTAGTGTTAGGGTTAGGGTTAGGGGTGTAGGCCATGCTTTTCTAATTCGCCTTGTGCCAAAAACAATATCAGAAGTTTGAATGAATGGTTGGAAAAAGAAAAGGATTTTGTTTTTGAAGTAAGTGCAATTTTATCAATAGACATAAATAACAAATTTGTAAAAAATAAAATACTGGAATAGAAAATGAATGTAGTTAATTATTTTGAATGAGTGAAAGAATCAAATTGGAAAATAAGCGTAGTTTAATATTCCAGAGAAATAGTAATAAGTAGCTAAGAGTTCAGAATTTATAGTTAATAGTAGCCGAATGTGTGTATGTAAAAGAATTAAAAAAGAATACTAATATAAGTCTGCGTTCTTTCCCTTTTTATGGCTGGGGACAAAATGAAGAAGAAAGTCAAGGTAATGAAGAAGAAAGTCAATGTAATGAAGAAGAAATGTCAAGGTTATGAAGAAGAAAGTCAAGGTAATGAAGAAGAAATGTCAAGGTAATGAAGAACAAATGTCAAGGTAATGAAGAAGAAATGTCAAGGTAATGAAGAAGAAATGTCAAGGTAATGAAGAAGAAAGTCAAGGAAATGAAGAAGAAAGTCAAGGTAATGAAGAAGAATGTCAAGGTAATGAAGAAGAAAGTCAAGGTAATGAAGAAGAATGACAAGGAAATGAAGAAGAAAGTCAAGGTAATGAAGAAGAAAGTCAAAATAATGAAGAAGAAATGTCAAGGTAATGAAGAAGAAAGTCAAGGTAATGAAGAAGAAAGTCAAGGTAATGAAGAAGAATGTCAAGGTAATGAAGAAGAAAGTCAAGGTAATGAAGAAGAAAGTAATAATAATGAAGAAGAAATGTCAAGGTAATGAAGAAGAAAGTCAAGGTAATGAAGAAGAAAATCAAGGTAATGAAGAAGAATGTCAAGGTAATGAAGAAGAAAGTCAAGGTAATGAAGAAGAAATGTCAATGTAATGAAGAAGAAAGTCAAGGAAATGAAGAAGAAAGTCAAGGTAATGAAGAAGAAAGACAAAAGAATGAAGAAGAAAGTCAAGGTAATGAAGAAGAAAGTCAAGGTAATGAAGAAGAATGTCAAGGTAATGAAGAAGAAAGTCAAGGAAATGAAGAAGAAAGTCAAGGTAATGAAGAAGAATGTAAAGGTAATGAAGAAGAATGTCAAGGTAATGAAGAAGAATGTCAAGGTAATGAAGAAGAATGTCAAAGTAATGAAGAAGAAAGTCAAGGTAATGAAGAAGAAAGTCAAAATAATGAAGAAGAAAGTCAAAATAATGAAGAAGAAAGACAAGGTAATGAAGAAGAAAGTCAAGGTAATGAAGAAGAATGTCAAGGTAATGAAGAAGAAAGTCAAGGTAATGAAGAAGAAAGTCAAGGTAATGAAGAAGAAAGTCAAGGTAATGAAGAAGACATGTCAAGGTAATGAAGAAGAAATGTCAAGGTAATGAAGAAGACATGTCAAGGTAATGAAGAAGAAATGTCAAGGTAATGAAGAAGAAAGTCAAGGTAATGAAGAAGACATGTCAAGGTAATGAAGAAGAAAGTCAAGGTAATGAAGAAGAATGTCAAGGTAATGAAGAATAAAGTCAAGGTAATGAAGAAGAAAGTCAAGGTAATGAAGAAGAAAGTCAAGGTAATGAATAAGAAAGTCAAAATAATGAAGAAGAATGTCAAGGTAATGAAGAAGAAAGTCAAGGTAATGAAGACGAAAGTCAAGGTAATGAAGAGGTAAGTCAAGGTAATGAAGAAGAAATGTCAATGTAATGAAAAAGAAAGTCAAGGAAATGAAGAAGAAAGTCAAGGTAATGAAGAAGAAAGTCAAAATAATGAAGAAGAAAGTCAAGGTAATGAAGAAGAAAGTCAAGGTAATGAAGAAGAAAGTCAAGGTAATGAAGAAGAATGTCAAGGTAATGAAGAAGAAAGTCAAGGAAATGAAGAAGAAAGTCAAGGTAATGAAGAAGAATGTCAAGGTAATGAAGAAGAATGTCAAGGTAATGAAGAAGAATGTCAAAGTAATGAAGAAGAAAGTCAAGGTAATGAAGAAGAAAGTCAAGGAAATGAAGAAGAAAGTCAAAGTAATGAAGAAGAATGTCAAAGTAATGAAGAAGAAAGTCAAGGTAATGAAGAAGAAAGTCAAGGTAATGAAGAAGAAAGTCAAGGTAATGAAGATGAATGTCAAGGTAATGAAGAAGAAAGTCAAGGAAATGAAGAAGAAAGTCAAGGTAATGAAGAAGAAAGTCAAAATAATGAAGAAGAAAGTCAAGGTAATGAAGAAGAAATCAAGGTAATGAAGAAGAAAGTCAAGGTAATGAAGAAGAAAGTCAAGGTAATGAAGAAGAAAGTCAAGGTAATGAAGAAGACATGTCAAGGTAATGAAGAAGAAATGTCAAGGTAATGAAGAAGACATGTCAAGGTAATGAAGAAGAAATGTCAAGGTAATGAAGAAGAAAGTCAAGGTAATGAAGAAGACATGTCAAGGTAATGAAGAAGAAAGTCAAGGTAATGAAGAAGAATGTCAAGGTAATGAAGAATAAAGTCAAGGTAATGAAGAAGAAAGTCAAGGTAATGAAGAAGAAAGTCAAGGTAATGAATAAGAAAGTCAAAATAATGAAGAAGAATGTCAAGGTAATGAAGAAGAAAGTCAAGGTAATGAAGACGAAAGTCAAGGTAATGAAGAGGTAAGTCAAGGTAATGAAGAAGAAATGTCAATGTAATGAAGAAGAAAGTCAAGGAAATGAAGAAGAAAGTCAAGGTAATGAAGAAGAAAGTCAAAATAATGAAGAAGAAAGTCAAGGTAATGAAGAAGAAAGTCAAGGTAATGAAGAAGAAAGTCAAGGTAATGAAGAAGAATGTCAAGGTAATGAAGAAGAAAGTCAAGGAAATGAAGAAGAAAGTCAAGGTAATGAAGAAGAATGTCAAGGTAATGAAGAAGAATGTCAAGGTAATGAAGAAGAATGTCAAAGTAATGAAGAAGAAAGTCAAGGTAATGAAGAAGAAAGTCAAGGAAATGAAGAAGAAAGTCAAAGTAATGAAGAAGAATGTCAAAGTAATGAAGAAGAAAGTCAAGGTAATGAAGAAGAAAGTCAAGGTAATGAAGAAGAAAGTCAATGTAATGAAGAAAAAAGTGAAGATAATGAAGAATAATGTCAAGGTAATGAAGAAGAAATGACAAGGTAATGAAGAAGAAAGACAAGGTAATGAAGAAGAAAGTCAAGGAAATGAAGAAGAAAGTCAAGGTAATGAAGAAGACATGTCAAGGTAATGAAGAAGACATGTCAAGGTAATGAAGGAGACATGTCAAGGTAATGAATAAGAAAGTCAAGGTAATGAAGAAGAAAGTCAAGGTAATGAAGAAGAATGTCAAGGTAATGAAGAAGAAAGTCAAGGTAATGAAGAAGAATCTCAAGGAAATGAAGAAGAAAGTCAAGGTAATGAAGAAGTAAGTCAAAATAATGAAGAAGAAATGTCAAGGTAATGAAGAAGAAAGTCAAGGTAATGAAGAAGAAAATCAAGGTAATGAAGAAGAATGTCAAGATAATGAAGAAGAAAGTCAAGGTAATGAAAAAAAAATGTCAAAGTAATGAAGAAGAAAGTCAAGGAAATGAAGAAGAATGTCAAGGAAATGAAGAAGAAAGTCAAGGTAATGAAGAAGAATGTCAAGGTAATGAAGAAGAAAGTCAAGGTAATGATGAAAAAAATCAAGGTAATGAAGAAGAAAGTCAAGGTAATGAAGAAGAAAGTCAAGTAATGAAAAAGAAAGTCAAGGTAATGAAGAAGAAAGTCAAGGTAAAGGAGAAGAAAGTCAAGGAAATGAAGAAGAAATCAAGGTAATGAAGAAGAAAGTCAAAATAATGAAGAAGAAAGTCAAGGTAATGAAGAAGAAAGTCAAGGTAATGAAAAAGAAAGTCAAGGTAATGAAGAAGAAAGTCAAGATAATGAAGAAGAATGTCAAGGTCACGAAGAAGAAATGTCAAGGTAATGAAGAAGAAAGTCAAGGTAATGAAGAAGAAAGTCAAGGTAATGAAGAAGAAACTCAAGGTAATGAAGAAGAAAGTCAAGGTAATGAAAAAGAAAGTCAAGGTAATGAAGAAGAAAGTCAAGATAATGAAGAAGAATGTCAAGGTAATGAAGAAGAAATGTCAAGGTAATGAAGAAGAAATAAAGGTAATGAAGAAGAAAGTCAAGGTAATGAAGAAGAAAGTCAAGGTAATGAAGAAGAAAGTCAAGACAATGAAGAAGAAAGTCAAGATAATGAAGAAGAATGTCAAGATAATGAAGAAGAATGTCAAGGTAATGAAGAAGAAAGTCAAGGTAATGAAGAAGAAAGTCAATGTAATGAAGAAAAAAGTCAAGATAATGAATAAGAATGTCAAGGTAATGAAGAAGAAATGTCAAGTTAATGAAGAAGAAAGTCAAGGTAATGAAGAAGAAAGTCAAGGAAATGAAGAAGAAAGTCAAGGTAATGAAGAAGAAATGTCAATGTAATGAAGAAGAAAGTCAAGGAAATGAAGAATAAAGTCAAGGTAATGAAGAAGAAAGTCAAAATAATGAAGAAGAAAGTCAAGGTAATGAAGAAGAAAGTCAAAGTAATGAAGAAGAAAGTCAAGGTAATGAAGAAGAAAGTCAAGGTAATGAAGAAGAAAGTCAAAATAATGAAGAAGAAAGTCAAGGTAATGAAGAAGAAAAGTCAAGGTAATGAAGAAGAATGTCAAGGTAATGAAGAAGAAAGTCAAGGTAATGAAGAAGAAAGTCAAGGTAATGAAGAAGAAAGTCAAGGTAATGAAGAAGACATGTCAAGGTAATGAAGAAGAAATGTCAAGGTAATGAATAAGAAAGTCAAGGTAATGAAGAAGACATGTCAAGTTAATGAAGAAGAGAGTCAAGGTAATGAAGAAGAATGTCAAGGTAATGAAGAAGAAAGTCAAGGTAATGAAGAAGAAAGTCAAGGTAATGAAGAAGAAAGTCAAAATAATGAAGAAGAATGTCAAGGTAATGAAGAAGAAAGTCAAGGTAATGAAGAAGAAAGTCATGGTGGTGAAGAGGAAAATCAAGGTAATGAAGAAGAAATGTCAATGTAATGAAGAAGAAAATCAAGGAAATGAAGAAGAAAGTCAAGGTAATGAAGAAGAAAGTCAAAATAATGAAGAAGAAACTCAAGGTAATGAAGAAGAAAGTCAAGGTAATGAAGAAGAAAGTCAAGGTAATGAAGAAGAATTTCAAGGTAATGAAGAAGAAAGTCAAGGAAATGAAGAAGAAAGTCGAGGTAATGAAGAAGAATGTCAAGGTAATGAAGAAGAATGTCAAGGTAATGAAGAAGAAATTCAAGGTAAAGGAGAAGAAAGTCAAGGAAATGAAGAAGAAAGTCAGGGTAATGAAGAAGAAAGTCAAAATAATGAAGAAGAAAGTCAAGGTAATGAAGAAGAAAGTCAAGGTAATGAAAAAGAAAGTCAAGGTAAGGAAGAAGAAAGTCAAGATAATGAAGAAGAATGTCAAGGTAATGAAGAAGAAATGTCAATTTAATGAAGAAAAAAGTCAAGGTAATGAAGAAGAAAGTCAAGGTAAGGAAGAAGAAAGTCAAGGTAATGAAAAAGAAAGTCAAGGTAATGAAGAAGAAAGGCAAGATAATGAAGAAGAATATCAAGGTAATGAAGAAGAAATGTCAAGGTAATGAAGAAGAAAGTCAAGGTAATGAAGAAGAAATGTCAAGGTAATGAAGAAGAAATTCAAGACAATGTAGAAGAAAGTCAAGATAATGAAGAAGAATGTCAAGATAATGAAGAAGAATGTCAGGTTAATGAAGAAGAAAGTCAAGGTAATGAAGAAGAAAGTCAATGTAATGAAGAAAAAAGTCAAGATAATGAAGAAAAATGTCAAGGTAATGAAGAAGAAATGTGAAGTTAATGAAGAAGAAAGTCAAGGTAATGAAGAAGAAAATCAAGGAAATGAAGAAGAAAGTCAAGGTAATGAAGAAGACATGTCATGGTAATGAAGAAGACATGTCAAGGTAATGAAGAAGAAAGTCAAGGTAATGAAGAAGAAAGTCAATGTAATGAAGAAAAAAGTCAAGATAATGAAGAAGAATGTCAAGGTAATGAAGAAGAAATGTCAAGTTAATGAAGGAGAAAGTCAAGGAAATGAAGAAGAAAGTCAAGGTAATGAAGAAGAAAGTCAAAATAATGAAGAAGAAAATCAAGTTAATGAAGAAGAATGTCAAGGTAATGAAGAAGAAAGTCAAGGTAATGAAGAAGAATGTCAAGCTAATGAAGAAGAAAGTCAAGGAAATGAAGAAGAAAGTCAAGGTAATGAAGAAGAAATGTCAAGGTAATGAAGAAGAAAGTCAAGGTAATGAAGAAGAATCTCAAGGAAATGAAGAAGAAAGTCAAGGTAATGAAGAAGTAAGTCAAAATAATGAAGAAGAAATGTGAAGGTAATGAAGAAGAAAGTCAAGGTAATGAAGAAGAAAATCAAGGTAATGAAGAAGAATGTCCAGATAATGAAGAAGAAAGTCAAGGTAATGAAGAAGAATGTCAAGGTAATGAAGAAGAAAGTCAAGGAAATGAAGAAGAAAGTCAAGGTAATGAAGAAGAATGTCAACGTAATGAAGAAGAATGTCAAGGTAATGAAGAAGAATGTCAAGGTAATGAAGAAGAATGTCAAAGTAATGAAGAAGAAAGTCAAGGTAATGAAGAAGAAAGTCAAAATAATGAAGAAGAAAGTTAAAATAATGAAGAAGAAAGTCAAGGTAATGAAGAAGAAAGTCAAGGAAATGAAGAAGAAAGTCAAGGTAATGAAGAAGAATGTCAAGGTAATGAAGAAGAAAGTCAAGGTAATGAAGAAGAAATCAAGGTAATGAAGAAGAAATTCAAGGTAATGAAGAAGAAATTCAAGGTAATGAAGAAGAAAGTCAAGGTAATGAAGAAGAAAGTCAAGTAATGAAAAAGAAAGTCAAGGTAATGAAGAAGAAAGTCAAGGTAAAGGAGAAGAAAGTCAAGGAAATGAAGAAGAAATCAAGGTAATGAAGAAGAAAGTCAAAATAATGAAGAAGAAAGTCAAGATAATGAAGAAGAAAGTCAAGGTAATGAAAAAGAAAATCAAGGTAATGAAGAAGAAAGTCAAGATAATGAAGAAGAATGTCAAGGTCATGAAGAAGAAATGTCAAGGTAATGAAGAAAAAATCAAGGTAATGAAGAAGAAAGTCAAGGTAATGAAGAAGAAAGTCCAGGTAATGAAGAAGAAAGTCAAGGTAATGAAAAAGAAAGTCAAGGTAATGAAGAAGAAAGTCAAGATAATGAAGAAGAATGTCAAGGTAATGAAGAAGAAATGTCAAGGTAATGAAGAAGAAATAAAGGTAATGAAGAAGAAAGTCAAGGTAATGAAGAAGAAAGTCAAGGTAATGAAGAAGAAAGTCAAGACAATGAAGAAGAAAGTCAAGATAATGAAGAAGAATATCAAGATAATGAAGAAGAATGTCAAGGTAATGAAGAAGAAAGACAAGGTAATGAAGAAGAAAGTCAATGTAATGAAGAAAAAAGTCAAGATAATGAAGAAGAATGTCAAGGTAATGAAGAAGAAATGTCAAGTTAATGAAGAAGAAATCAAGGTAATGAAGAAGAAAGTCAAGGAAATGAAGAAGAAAGTCAAGGTAATGAAGAAGAAATGTCAATGTAATGAAGAAGAAAGTCAAGGAAATGAAGAAGAAAGTCAAGGTAATGAAGAAGAAAGTCAAAATAATGAAGAAGAAAAATCAAGGTAATGAAGAAGAAAGTCAAAGTAATGAAGAAGAAAGTCAAGGTAATGAAGAAGAAAGTCAAGGTAATGAAGAAGAAATTCAAAATAATGAAGAATAAAGTCAAGGTAATGAAGAAGAAAGTCAAGGTAATGAAGAAGAATGTCAAGGTAATGAAGAAGAAAGTCAAGGTAATGAAGAAGAAAGTCAAGGTAATGAAGAAGAACGTCAAGGTAATGAAGAAGACATGTCAAGGTAATGAAGAAGAAATGTCAAGATAATGAATAAAAAAGTCAAGGTAATGAAGAAGACATGTCAAGTTAATGAAGAATAAAGTCAAGGTAATGAAGAAGAATGTCAAGGTAATGAAGAAGAAAGTCAAGGTAATGAAGAAGAAAGTCAAGGTAATGAAGAAGAAAGTCAAAATAATGAAGAAGAATGTCAAGGTAATGAAGAAGAAATTCAAGGTAATGAAGAAGAAAGTCAAGGTAATGAAGAGGAAAATCAAGGTAATGAAGAAGAAATGTCAATGTAATGAAGAAGAAAATCAAGGAAATGAAGAAGAAAGTCAAGGTAATGAAGAAGAAAGTCAAAATAATGAAGAAGAAACTCAAGGTAATGAAGAAGAAATGTCAAGGTAATGAAGAAGAAAGTCAAGGTAATGAAGAAGAATGTCAAGGTAATGAAGAAGAAAGTCAAGGAAATGAAGAAGAAAGTCGAGGTAATGAAGAAGAATGTCAAGGTAATGAAGAAGAATGTCAAGGAAATGAAGAAGAAAGTCAAGGTAATGAAGAAGAAAGTCAAGATAATGAAGAAGAATGTCAAGATAATGAAGAAGAATGTCAAGGTAATGAAGAAGAAAGTCAAGGTAATGAAGAAGAAAAGTCAATGTAATGAAGAAAAAAGTCAAGATAATGAAGAAGAATGTCAAGGTAATGAAGAAGAAATATCAAGGTAATGAAGAAGAAAGTCAAGGTAATGAAGAAGAAAGTCAAGGAAATGAAGAAGAAAGTCAAGGTAATGAAGAAGACATGTCAAGGTAATAAAGAAGACATGTCAAGTTAATGAAGGAGACATGTCAAGGTAATGAAGAAGAAATGTCAAGGTAATGAAGGAGAAATGTCAAGGTAATGAATAAGAAAGTCAAGGTAATGAAGAAGAAAGTCAAGGTAATGAAGAAGAATGTCAATTTAATGAAGAAGAAAGTCAAGGTAATGAAGAAGAATGTCAAGGAAATGAAGAAGAAAGTCAAGGTAATGAAGAAGAAAGTCAAAATAATGAAGAAGAAATGTCAAGGTAATGAAGAAGAAAGTCAAGGTAATGAAGAGGAAAATCAAGGTAATGAAGAAGAATGTCAAGGTAATGAAGAAGAAAGTCAAGGTAATGAAGAAGAAATGTCAATGTAATGAAGAAGAATGTCAAGGAAATGAAGAAGAAAGTCAAGGTAATGAAGAAGAATGTCAAGGTAATGAAGAAGAAAGTCAAGGAAATGAAGAAGAAAGTCAAGGTAATGAAGAAGAATGTCAAGGTTATGAAGAAGAATGTCAAGGTAATGAAGAAGAAAGTCTAAATAATGAAGAAGAAAGTCAAAATAATGAAAAAGAAAATCAAGGTAATGAAGAAGAAAGTCAAGGAAATGAAAAAGACAGTCCAGGTAATGAAGAAGAATGTCAAGGTAATGAAGAAGAAAGTCAAGGTAATGAAGAAGAAATCAAGGTAATGAAGAAGAAAGTCCACGTAATGAAGAAGAAAGTCAAGGTAATGAAGAGGAAAGTCAAGTAATGAAAAAGAAAGTCAAGTTAATGAAGAAGAAAGTCAAGGTAAAGGAGAAGAAAGTCAAGGAAATGAAGAAGAAAGTCAAGGTAATGAAGAAGAAAGTCAAAATAATGAAGAAGAAAGTCAAGGTAATGAAGAAGAAAGTCAAGGTAATGAAAAAGAAAGTCAAGGTAATGAAGAAGAAAGTCAAGATAATGAAGAAGAATGTCAAGGTACTGAAGAAGATATGTCAAGGTCATGAAGAAGAAAGTCAAGGTAATGAAGAAGAATGTCAAGGTAATGAAGAAGAAAGTCAAGGTAATGAAAAAGAAAGTCAAGGTAATGAAGAAGAAAGTCAAGATAATGAAGAAGAATGTCAAGGTAATGAAGAAGAAATGTCAAGGTAATGAAGAAGAAATAAAGTTAATGAAGAAGAAAGTCAAGGTAATGAAGAAAAAAGTCAAGATAATGAAGAAAAAATCAAGACAATGAAGAAGAAAGTCAAGATAATGAAGAAGAATGTCAAGATAATGAAGAAGCATGTCAAGGTAATGAAGAAGAAAGTCAAGGTAATGAAGAAGAAAGTCAATGTAATGAAGACAAAAGTCAAGATAATGAAGAAGAATGTCAAGGTAATGAAGAAGACATGTCAAGGTAATGAAGAAGACAGGTCAAGGTAATGAAGGAGACATGTCAAGGTAATGAAGAAGAAATGTTAAGGCAATGAAGAAGAAATGTCAAGGTAATGAAGAAGAAAGTCAAGGTAATGAAGAAGAAAGTCAAGGTAATGAAGAAGAATGTCAAGGTAATGAAGAAGAAAGTCAAGGTAATGAAGAAGAATGTCAAGGAAATGAAGAAGGAAGACAAGGTAATGAAGAAGAAAGTCAAAATAATGAAGAAGAAATGTCAAGGTAATGAAGAAGAAAGTCAAGGTGATGAAGAAGAAAATCAAGGTAATGAAGAAGAATGTCAAGGTAATAAAGAAGAAAGTCAAATTAATGAAGAAGAAATGTCAATGTAATGAAGAAGAAAATCAAGGAAATGAAGAAGAAAGTCAAGGCGAAGAAGAATGTCAAGGTAATGAAGAAGAAAGTCAAGGCAAATAGAAGAAGAAAGTCAAGGTAATGAAGAAGAACGTCAAGGTAATGAAGAAGACATGTCAAGGTAATGAAGAAGAAATGTCAGATAATGAATAAAAGTCAAGGTAATGAAGAAGACATGTCAAGTTAATGAAGAATAAAGTCAAGGTAATAAGAAGAATGTCAAGGTAATGAAGAAGAAAGTCAAGGTAATGAAGAAGAAAGTCATAATGAAGAAGTCAAAATAATGAAGAAGAATGTCAAGGTAACGAAGAAGAAATTCAGGTAATGAAGAAGAAAGTCATGAAGAAGAGGAAAATCAAGGTAATGAAGAAGAAATGTCAATGTAATGAAGAAGAAAATCAAGGAAATGAAGAAGAAAGTCAAGTGGTAATGAAGAAGAAAGTCAAATAATGAAGAAGAAACTCAAGGTAATGAAGAAGAAATGCCAAGGTAATGAAGAAGAAAGTCAAGGTAATGAAGAAGAATGTCAGTTGCAATGAAGAAGAAAGTCAAGGAAATGAAGAAGAAAGTCGGAGTAATGAAGAAGAATGTCAAGGTAATGAAGAAGAATGTCAAGGAAATGAAGAAGAAAGTCAAGGTAATGAAGAAGAAAGTCAAGATACGAAGAAGAATGTCAAGATAATGAAGAAGAATGTCATAATGAAGAAGAAAGTCAAGGTAATGAAGAAGAAAGTGCTCACTGTAATGAAGAAAAGTCAGATATCAAGAAGAATGTCAAGGGAAGAAGAAATATCAAGGTGAAGAAGAAGAAAGTCAGGTAATGAAGGAAGAAAGTCAAGGAAGAAGAAGAAAAAGTTTTATAATGAAGAAGACATGTCAAGGTAATAAAGAAGACATGTCAAGTTAATGAAGGAGACATGTCAAGGCAATGAAGAAGAAATGTCAAGGTAATGAAGGAGAAATGTCAAGGTAATGAATAAGAAAGTCAAGGTAATGAAGAAGAAAGTCAAGGTATGAAGAAATGTCAATTTAATGAAGAAGAAAATCAAGGTAATGAAGAAGAATGTCAAGGAAATGAAGAAGAAAAAGTCGAAGCGTAATGAAGAAGAAAGTCAAAATAATGAAGAAGAAACAAGCCAAGGTAATGGGAAGAAGAAAGTCAAGGTAATGAAGAGGAAAATCAAGGTTTGGAAGAAGAATGTCAAGTTAATGAAGAAGAAAGTCAAGGTAATGAAGAAGAAATGTCAATGTAATGAAGAAGAACGTCAAGGAAATGAAGAAGAAAGTCAAGGTAATGAAGAAGAATGTCAAGGTAATGAAGAAGAAAGTCAAGGAAATGAAGAAGAAAGTCAAGGTAATGAAGAAGAATGTCAAGGTTATGAAGAAGAATGTCAAGGAAAGTCGAAGAAGAAAGTCTAAATAATGAAGAAGAAAGTCAAAATAATGAAAAAGAAAATCAAGGTAATGAAGAAGAAAGTCAAGGAAATGGAAAAAGAAAGTCCAGGTAATGAAGAAGAATGTCAAGGTAATGAAGAAGAAAGTCAAGGTAATGAAGAAGAAATCAAGGTAATGAAGAAGTTGAAAAAACCACGTAATGAAGAAGAAAGTCAAGGTAACGCCAAAGAGGAAAGTCAAGTAATGAAAAGAAAAAGTCAAAGCATTGAAGAAGAAAGCCGCGGTAAAGGAGAAGAAAGTCAAGGAAATGAAGAAGAAAGTCAAGGTAATGAAGAAGAAAGTCAAAATAATGAAGAAGAAAGTCAAGGTAATGAAGAAGAAAGTCAAGGTAATGAAAAAGAAAGTCAAGGTAATGAAGAAGAAAGTCAAGATAATGAAGAAGAATGTCAAGGTACTGAAGAAGATATGTCAAGGTCATGAAGAAGAAAGTCAAGGTAATGAAGAAGAATGTCAAGGTAATGAAGAAGAAAGTCAAGGTAATGAAAAAGAAAGTCAAGGTAATGAAGAAGAAAGTCAAGATAATGAAGAAGAATGTCAAGGTAATGAAGAAGAAATGTCAAGGTAATGAAGAAGAAATAAAGTTAATGAAGAAGAAAGTCAAGGTAATGAAGAAAAAATTCAAGATAATGAAGAAAAAATCAAGACAATGAAGGAGAAAGTCAAGATAATGAAGAAGAATGTCAAGATAATGAAGAAGAATGTCAAGGTAATGAAGAAGAAAGTCAAGGTAATGAAGAAGAAAGTCAATGTAATGAAGACAAAAGTCAAGATAATGAAGAAGAATGTCAAGGTAATGAAGAAGAAATGTCAAGTGAATGAAGTAGAAAGTCAAGGAAATGAAGAAGAAAGTCAAGGTAATGAAGAAGACATGTCAAGGTAATGAAGAAGACAGGTCAAGGTAATGAAGGAGACATGTCAAGGTAATGAAGAAGAAATGTTAAGGCAATGAAGAAGAAATGTCAAGGTAATGAAGAAGAAAGTCAAGGTAATGAAGAAGAAAGTCAAGGTAATGAAGAAGAATGTCAAGGTAATGAAGAAGAAAGTCAAGGTAATGAAGAAGAATGTCAAGGAAATGAAGAAGAAAGACAAGGTAATGAAGAAGAAAGTCAAAATAATGAAGAAGAAATGTCAAGGTAATGAAGAAGAAAGTCAAGGTGATGAAGAAGAAAATCAAGGTAATGAAGAAGAATGTCAAGGTAATGAAGAAGAAAGTCTAATTAATGAAGCAAATGTCAATGTAATGAAGAAGAAAATCAAGGAAAATGAAGAAGAAAGTCAAGGTAATGAAGAAAAAGTCAAAAATAATGAAGAAGAAATCAAGGTAATGAGGAAGAAAGTCAAGGTAATGAAAAAGAAAGTCAAGTAATGAAAAAGAAAACAAGGTAATGAAGAAGAAATTCAAGGTAAAGGAGAAGAAAGTCAAGGAAATGAAGAAGAAAATCAAGGTAATGAAGAAGAAAGTCAAAATAATGAAGAAGAAAGTCAAGGTAATGAAGAAGAAAGTCAAGGTAATGAAAAGAAAAGTCAAGGTAAGGAAGAAGAAAGTCAAGATAATGAAGAAGAATGTCAAGGTAATGAAGAAGAAATGTCAATTTAATGAAGAAGAAAGACAAGAATGAAGAAGAAAGTCAAGGTAATGAAGAAGAAAGTCAAGGTAATGAAAAGAAAGTCAAGGTAATGAAGAAGAAAGGCAAGATAATGAAGAAGAACATCAAGGTAATGAAGAAGAAATGTCAAGGTAATTAAGAAGAAGAAGTAATGAAGAAGAAAGTCAAGGTAATGAAGAAGAAAGTCAAGGTAATGAAGAAGAAATTCAAGACAATGAAGAAGAAAGTCAACAGGTCGAAGAAAAAAGTCAAGATAATGAAGAAGAATGTCAAGGTAATGAAGAAGAAATGTCAAGTTAATGAAGAAGAAAGTCAAGGTAATGAAGAAGAAAATCAAGGAAATGAAGAAGAAAGTCAAGGTAATGAAGAAGACAAGGTTACAGTAATGAAGAAGACAGCGTCAAGGTAATGAAGGAGACATGTCAAGGTAATGAAGAAGAAATGTCAAGGTAATGAAGAAGAAAGTCAAGGTAATGAAGAAGAAAGTCAATGTAATGAAGAAAAAAAGTCAAGATAATGAAGAAGAATGTCAAGGTAATGGAAGAAGAAATGTCAAGTTAATGAAGAAGAAAAGTCAAGGAAATGAAGAAGAAAGTCAAGGTAATGAAGAAGAAAGTCAAAATAATGAAGAAGAAAATCAAGGTAATGAAGAAGAACAAGGCTAATGAAGAAGTAAGTCAAGGAAATGAAGAAGAAAGTCGAGGTAATGAAGAAGAATGTCAAGGTAATGAAGAAGAATGTCAAAGTAATGAAGAAGAATGTCAAAGTAATGAAGAAGAAAGTCAAGGTAATGAAGAAGAAAGCGTCAAGGAAATGAAGAAGAAAGTCAAAGCAGTTGAAGAAAAGAATACAAAGAATAAAGAAAGTCAAGGTAATGAAGAAGAAACAAGTTAATGGAAGAAAGAAAGTCAAGGTAATGATGAAGAACAAGTCAAGGTAATGAAGAAGAAAGCTTTGCCAAGTCGAAGAAGAAAGTCAAGTACGAAGAAGAAAGTCAAAATAATGAAGAAGAAAGTCAAGGTAATTAAGAAGAAAACTGCTGGTAATGAAGAAGAAAGTCAAGGTAATGAAGAAGAAATTCAAGACAATGAAGAAGAATGCCAAGGTAATGAAGAAGAAATATCAAGGTAATGAAGAAGAAAGTCAAGGTAATGAAGAAGAAAGTCAAGGAAATGAAGAAGAAAGTCAAGGTAATGAAGAAGACATGTCGTATAGAATGAAGAAGACACAACAAGGTAATGAAGGAGACATGTCAAGGTAATGAAGAAGAAAACAAGTCAAGGTAATGAAGAAGAAATGTCAAGGTAACGAATAAGAAAAAAGTCAATGTAATGAAGAAGAAAGTCAAGGTAATGAAGAAGAAATGTCAAGGTAATGAAGAAGAAAGTCAAGGTAATGAAGAGACCAAGGAAATGAAGAAGAAAGTCAAGGTAATGAAGAAGTTAATCAAAATAATGAAGAAGAAATGTCAAGGTAATGAAGGAGAAAGTCAAGGTAATGAAGAAGAAATCAAGGCAATGAAGAAGAATGTCAAGATAATGAAGAAGACAAGGTACTGAAGAAAATGTCAATGTAACGGA
The DNA here is from genome assembly GCA_037127315.1 of Ascarosepion bandense. Lineage (NCBI taxonomy): Eukaryota > Metazoa > Mollusca > Cephalopoda > Sepiida > Sepiidae > Ascarosepion > Ascarosepion bandense. The sequence goes on along the minus strand of JBBBDQ010001405.1, from coordinate 2,655,890 downwards.
AGAAGAAATCAAGGAAATGAAGAAGAAAGTCAAGGTAATGAAGAAGAATGTCAAGGTAATGAAGAAGAAAATGCTCGGGCGTAATGAAGAAGAATGTCAAGGTAATGAAGAAGAATGTCAAAGTAATGAAGAAGAAAGTCAAGGTACTAAAGAAGAAAGTCAAAATAATGAAGAAGAAAGTCAAAATAACGAAGAAGAAAGTCAAGGTAATGAAGAAGAAAGTCAAGAAACAGAAGAAGAAAGTCAAGGTAATGAAGAAGAAGAATGTCAAGGAAATGGAAGAAGAAAGACAAGGTAATGAAGAAGAAATCAAGGTAATGAAGAACAAAGTCAAGGTAATGAAGAAGAAAGTCAAGGTAATGAAGAAAGTCAAGTAATGAAAAAAGAAAGTCAAGGTAATGAAGAAGAAAGTCAAGGTAAAGGAGAAGAAAGCTAAGGAAATGAAGAAGAAATCAAGGTAATGAAGAAGAAAGTCAAAATAATGAAGAAGAAAGTCAAGGTAATGAAGAAGAAAGTCAATGGTATCAAGAAAAGGTCAAGGTAATGAAGAAGAAAGTCAAGATAATGAAGAAGAAACGTCAAGGCTTTGAAGAAGGAAATGTCTATAATGAAGAAGAAAGTCAAGGTAATGAAGAAGAAAGTCAAGGTAATGAAGAAGAAAGTCAAGGTAATGAAGAAGAAAGTCAAGGTAATGAAAAAGAAAGTCAAGGTAATGAAGAAGAAATTCAAGATAATGAAGAAGAATGTCAAGATAATGAAGAAGAATGTCAAGGTAATGAAGAAGAAAGTCAAGGTAATGAAGAAGAAAAGTCAATGCAATGAAGAAAAAAGTCAAGATAATGAAGAAGGATGTCAAGGTAATGAAGAAGAAATATCAAGGTAATGAAGAAGAAAGTCAAGGTAATGAAGAAGAAAGTCAAGGAAATGAAGAAGAAAGTCAAGGTAATGAAGAAGAAAGTCAAGGTAATGAAGAAAAAAGTCAAGATAATGAAGAAGAATGTAAAGGTAATGAAGAAGAAATGTCAAGGTAATGAAGAAGAAAGTCAAGGTAATGAAGAAGAAAGTCAAGGAAATGAAGAAGAAAGTCAAGGCAATGAAGAAGAAATGTCAATGCAATGAAGAAGAAAGTCAAGGAAACAAGAAGAAAGTCAAGGTAATGAAGAAGAAAGTCAAAATAATGAAGAAGAACAAGGTAATGAAGAAGAAAGTCAAAGTAATGAAGAAGAAAGTCAAGGTAATGGAAGAAGAAAGTCAAGGTAATGAAGAAAAAAGTCAAAATAATGAAGAAGAAATCAAGGTAATGAAGAAGAAAGTCAAGGTAATGAAGACAACGTCGACAATGAAGAAGAAAGTCAAGGTAATGAAGAAGAAAGTCAAGGTAATGAAGAAGAAAGTCAAGGTAATGAAGAAGACATGTCGATAGGTAATGAAGACGAAATGTCAAGGTAATGAATAAGAAAGTCAAGGTAATGAAGAAGACATGTCAAGTTAATGAAGAAGAAAGTCAAGGTAATGAAGAAGAATGTCAAGGTAATGAAGAAGAAAGTCAAGGTAATGAAGAAGAAAGTCAAGGTAATGAAGAAGAAAGTCAAAATAATGAAGAAGAATGTCAAGGTAATGAAGAAGAAAGTCAAAATAATGAAGAAGAAACTCAAGGTAATGAAGAAGAAAGTCAAGGTAATGAAGAAGAAAGTCAAGGTAATGAAGAAGAATGTCAAGGTAATGAAGAAGAAAGTCAAGGAAATGAAGAAGAAAGTCGAGGTAATGAAGAAGAATGTCAAGGTGATGAAGAAGAATGTCAAGGTAATGAAGAAGAATGTCAAAGTAATGAAGAAGAAAGTCAAGGTAATGAAGAAGAAAGTCAAGGAAATGAAGAAGAAAGTCAAAGTAATGAAGAAGAATGTCAAAGTAATGAAGAAGAAAGTCAAGGTAATGAAGAAGAAAGTCAAGATAATGAAGAAGAATGTCAAGATAATGAAGAAGAATGTCAAGGTAATGAAGAAGAAAGTCAAGGTAATGAAGAAGAAAATCAATGTAATGAAGAAAAAAGTCAAATAATGAAGAAGAATGTCAAGGTAATGAAGAAGAAATATCAAGGTAATGAAGAAGAAAGTCAAGGTAATGAAGAAGAAAGTCAAGGAAATGAAGAAGAAATTCAAGGTAATGAAGAAGACATGTCAAGGTAATGAAGAAGACATGTCAAGTTAATGAAGGAGACATGTCAAGGTAATGAAGAAGAAATGTCAAGGTAATGAAGAAGAAAGTCAAGGTAATGAAGAAAAAAACAAGGTAATGAAGAAGAAAGTCATGGTAATGAAGAAGAAAGTCAAGGTAATGAAGAAGAAAGTCATGGTAATGAAGAAGAAAGTCAAGGAAATGAAGAAGAAAGTCAAGGTAATGAAGAAGAATGTCAAGGTAATGAAGAAGAAAGTCAAGGAAATGAAGAAGAAAGTCAAGGTAATGAAGAAGAATATCAAGTTAATGAAGAAGAATGTCAAGGTAATGAAGAAGAATGTCAAAGTAATGAAGAAGAAAGTCAAGGTACTGAAGAAGAAAGTCAAAATAATGAAGAAGAAAGTCAAATTAATGAAGAAGAAAGTCAAGTTAATGAAGAAGAAATTCAAGGAAATGAAGAAGAATGTCAAGGTAATGAATAAGAAAATCAAGGTAATGAAGAAGAATGTCAAGTTAATGAAGAAGAAATCAAGGTAATGAAGAAGAAATCAAGGTAATGAAGAAGAAAGTCAAGGTAATGAAGAAGAAAGTCAAGGTAATGAAGAAGAAAGTCAAGGAAATGAAGAAGAAATGTAAATGTAATGAAGAAGAAAGTCAAGGAAATGAAGAAGAAAGTCAAGTAATGAAGAATAATGTCAAGGTAATGAAGAAGAAAGTCAAGGAAATGAAGAAGAAAGTCAAGGTAATGAAGAAGAATGTCAAGGTAATGAAGAAGAATGTCAAGGTAATGAAGAAGAATATCAAAGTAATGAAGAAGAAATCAAGGTAATGAAGAAGAAATTCAAAAAAATGAAGAAGAAAGTCAAAATAATGAAGAAGAAAGTCAAGGTAATGAAGAAGAAAGTCAAGGAAATGAAGAAAAAAGTCAAGGTAATGAAGAAGAATGTCAAGGTAATGAAGAAGAAAGTCAAGGTAATGAAGAAGTAATCAAGGTAATGAAGAAGAAAGTCAAGGTAATGAAAAAGAAAGTCAAGTAATGAAAAAGAAAGTCAAGGTAATGAAGAAGAAATTCAAGGTAAAGGAGAAGAAATCAAGGAAATGAAGAAGAAAGTCAAGGTAATGAAGAAGAAAGTCAAAATAATGAAGAAGAAAGTCAAGGTAATGAAGAAGAAAGTCAAGGTAATGAAGAAGAAATCAAGGTAATGAAGAAGAAAGTCAAGGTAATGAAGAAGAAAGTCAAGGTAATGAAGAAGAAAGTCAAGGAAATGAAGAAGAAATTCAAGGTAATGAAGAAGAATATCAATGTAATGAAGAAGAAAGTCAAGGTAATGAAGAAGAAAGTCAAGGTAATGAAGAAGAATGTCAAGGTAATGAAGAAGAATGTCAAGGTAATGAAGAAGAATGTCAAGGTAATGAAGAAGAATGTCAAAGTAATGAAGAAGAAAGTCAAGTTAATGAAGAAGAAATCAATTTAATGAAGAAGAAAGTCAAAGTAATGAAGAAGAATGTCAAAGTAATGAAGAAGAAAGTCAAGGTAATGAAGAAGAAAGTCAAGGTAATGAAGAAGAAAGTCAAGGTAATGAAGAAGAATGTCAAGGTAATGAAGAAGAAAGTCAAGGAAATGAAGAAGAAAGTCAAGGTAATGAAGAAGAAAGTCAAGGTAATGAAGAAAAAAACAAGGTAATGAAGAAGAAAGTCATGGTAATGAAGAAGAATGTCAATGTAATGAAGAAGAAAGTCAAGGAAATGAAGAAGAAAGTCAAGGTAATGAAGAAGAAAGTCAAGGTAATGAAGAAGAATGTCAATGTAATGAAGAAGAAAGTGAAGGTAATGAAGAAGAAAGTCAAGGAAATGAAGAAGAAAGTCAAGGTAATGAAGAAGAATATCAAGGTAATGAAGAAGAAAGTCAAGGAAATGAAGAAGAAAGTCAAGGTAATGAAGAAGAATATCAAGTTAATGAATAAGAATGTCAAGGTAATGAAGAAGAATGTCAAGGTAATGAAGAAGAAATCAAGGTAATGAAGAAGAAAGTCAAGGTAATGAAGAAGAAAGTCAAGGTAATGAAGAAGAAAGTCAAGGAAATGAAGAAGAAATGTCAATGTAATGAAGAAGAACGTCAAGGAGATGAAGAAGAAAGTCAAGTAATGAAGAAGAATGTCAAGGTAATGAAGAAGAAAGTCAAGGAAATGAAGAAGAAAGTCAAGGTAATGAAGAAGAATGTCAAGGTAATGAAGAAGAATGTCAAGGTAATGAAGAAGAAAGTCAAGGAAATGAAGAAGAAATGTAAATGTAATGAAGAAGAAAGTCAAGGAAATGAAGAAGAAAGTCAAGTAATGAAGAAGAATGTCAAGGTAATGAAGAAGAAAGTCAAGGAAATGAAGAAGAAAGTCAAGGTAATGAAGAAGAATGTCAAGGTAATGAAGAAGAATGTCAAGGTAATGAAGAAGAATATCAAAGTAATGAAGAAGAAATCAAGGTAATGAAGAAGAAAGTCAAAAAAATGAAGAAGAAAGTCAAAATAATGAAGAAGAAAGTCAAGGTAATGAAGAAGAAAGTCAAGGAAATGAAGAAAAAATCAAGGTAATGAAGAAGAATGTCAAGGTAATGAAGAAGAAAGTCAAGGTAATGAAGAAGTAATCAAGGTAATGAAGAAGAAAGTCAAGGGATTGAAAAAGAAAGTCAAGTAATGAAAAAGAAAGTCAAGGTAATGAAGAAGAAATTCAAGGTAAAGGAGAAGAAATCAAGGAAATGAAGAAGAAAGTCAAGGTAATGAAGAAGAAAGTCAAAATAATGAAGAAGAAAGTCAAGGTAATGAAGAAGAAAGTCAAGGTAATGAAAAAGAAAGTCAAGGTAATGAAGAAGAAAGTCAAGATAATGAAGAAGAATGTCAAGGTAATGAAGAAGAAATGTCAAGTTAATGAAGAAGAAAGTCAAGGTAATGAAGAAGAAAATCAAGGTAATGAAGAAGAAAGTCAAGGTAATGAAAAAGAAAATCAAGGTAATGGAGATGAAAGTCAAGATAATGAAGAAGAATATCAAGGCAATGAAGAAGAAATGTCAAGGTAATGAAGAAGAAATAAAGGTAATGAAGAAGAAAGTCAAGGTAATGAAGAAGAAAGTCAAGGTAATGAAGAAGAAATTCAAGACAATGAAGAAGAAAGTGAAGATAATGAAGAAGAATGTCAAGATAATGAAGAAGAATGTCAAGGTAATGAAGAAGAAAGTCTAGGTAATGAAGAAGAAAGTCAATGTAATGAAAAAAAAGTCAAGATAATGAAGAACTATGTCCAGGTAATGAAGAAGAAATGTCAAGTTAATGAAGAAGAAAGTCAAGGTAATGAAGAAGAAAGTCAAGGAAATGAAGAAGAAAGTCAAGGTAATGAAGAAGACATGTCAAGGTAATGAAGAAGACATGCCACGGTAATGAAGGAGACATGTCAAGGTAATGAAGAAGAAATGTCAAGGTAATGATGAAGAAAGTCAAGGTAATGAAGAATTAAGTCAATGTAATGAAGAAAAAAGTCAAGATAATGAAGAAGAATGTCAAGGTAGTGAAGAAGAAATATCAAGTTAATGAAGAAGAAAGTCAAGGAAATGAAGAAGACATGTCAAGGTAATGAAGAAGACAGGTCAAGGTAATGAAGGAGACATGTCAATGTAATGAAGAAGAAATGTCAAGGCAATGAATAAGAAATGTCAAGTTAATGAAGAAGAAAGTCAAGGTAATGAAGAAGAAAGTCAAGGTAATGAAGAAGAACGTCAAGGTAATGAAGAAGAATGTCAAGGTAATGAAGAAGAAAGTCAAGGTAATGAAGAAGAATGTCAAGGAAATGAAGACGAAAGTCAAGGCAATGAAGAAGAAAGTCAAAATAATGAAGAAGAAATGTCAAGGTAATGAAGAAGAATGTCAAGGTAATGAAGAATAAAATCAAGGTAATGACGAAGAATGTCAAGGTAATGAAGAAGAAAGTCAAGTTAATGAAGAAGAAATGTCAATGTAATGAAGAAGAAAATCAAGGAAATGAAGAAGAAAGTCAAAGTAATGAAGAAGAAAGTCAAAAAAATGAAGAAGAAATTCAAGGTAATGAAGAAGAATGTCAAGGTAATGAAGAAGAAAGTCAAGGTAATGAAGAAGAATGTCAAGGTAATGAAGAAGAATATCAAGGTAATGAAGAAGAATGTCAAGGTAATGAAGAAGAATGTCAAAGTAATGAAGAAGAAAGTCAAGTTAATGATGAAGAAATCAATTTAATGAAGAAGAAAGTCAAAGTAATAATGAAGAAGAATGTCAAAGTAATGAAGAAAAGAAAAGTCAAGGTAATGAAGAAGAAAGTCAAGGTAATGAAGAAGAAAGTCAAGGTAATGAAGAAGAATGTCAAGGTAATGAAGAAGAAAGTCAAGGAAATGAAGAAGAAAGTCAAGGTAATGAAGAAGAAAGTCAAGGTAATGAAGAAAAAAACAAGGTAATGAAGAAGAAAGTCAAAATAATGAAGAAGAAAGTCAAAATAATGAAGAAGAAAGTCAAGGTAATGAAGAAGAAAGTCAAGGTAATGAAGAAAAATGTCAAGGTAATGAAGAAGAAAGTCAAGGTAATGAAGAAAGAAATCAAGGTAATGAAGAAGAAAGTCAAGGTAATGAAGAAGAAAGTCAAGGTAATGAAGAAGAAAGTCAAGGAAATGAAGAAGAAAAGTCAAGGTAATGAAGAAGAATATCAATGTAATGAAGAAGAAAGTCCAAGGAAATGAAAGAAGAAGTCAAGGTAATGAAGAAGAATGTCAAGGTAATGAAGAAGAATGTCAAGGCAATGAAGAAGAATGTCAAGGTAATGAAGTAGAATGTCAAAGTAATGTGAAAAGTCATGGTACTGAAGAAGAAAGTCAAAATAATGAAGATGAAAGTCAAAATAATGAAGAAGAAAGTCAAGGTAATGAAGAAGAAAGTCAAGGAAATGAAGAAGAAAGTCAAGGTAATGAAGAAGAATGTCAAGGTAATGAAGAAGAAAGTCAAGGTAATGAAGAAAATCAAGGTAATGAAGAAGAAAGTCAAGGTAATGAAGAAGAAAGTCAAGGTAATGAAGAAGAAAGTCAAGGAAATGAAGAAGAAATGTCAATGTAATGAAGAAGAAAGTCAAGGAAATGAAGAAGAAAGTCAAGGTAATGAAGAAGAATGTCAAGGTAATGAAGAAGAATATCAAGGTAATGAAGAAGAATGTCAAGGTAATGAAGAAGAATGTCAAAGTAATGAAGAAGAAAGTTAAGTTAATGAAGAAGAAATCAATTTAATGAAGAAGAAAGTCAAAGTAATGAAGAAGAATGTCAAAGTAATGAAGAAGAAAGTCAAGGTAATGAAGAAGAATGTCAAGGTAATGAAGAAGAAAGTCAAGGAAATGAAGAAGAAAGTCAAGGTAATGAAGAAGAAAGTCAAGGTAATGAAGAAAAAAACAAGGTAATGAAGAAGAAAGTCAAAATAATGAAGAAGAAAGTCAAAATAATGAAGAAGAAAGTCAAGGTAATGAAGAAGAAAGTCAAGGTAATGAAGAAAAATGTAAAGGTAATGAAGAAGAAAGTCAAGGTAATGAAGAAGAAGAAATCAAGGTAATGAAGAAGAAAGTCAAGGTAATGAAGAAGAAATTCAAGGTAATGAAGAAGAAAGTCAAGGAAATGATGAAGAAATTCAAGGTAATGAAGAAGAATATCAATGTAATGAAGAAGAAAGTCAAGGAAATGAAGAAGAAAGTCAAGGTAATGAAGAAGAATGTCAAGGTAATGAAGAAGAATGTCAAAGTAATGTAGAAGAAAGTCATGGTACTGAAGAAGAAAGTCAAAATAATGAAGATGAAAGTCAAAATAATGAAGAAGAAAGTCAAGGTAATGAAGAAGAAAGTCAAGGTAATGAAGAAGAATGTCAAGATAATGAAGAAGAAAGTCAAGGTAATGAAGAAAATCAAGGTAATGAAGAAGAAAGTCAAGGTAATGAAGAAGAAAGTCAAGGTAATGAAGAAGAAAGTCAAGGAAATGAAGAAGAAATGTCAATGTAATGAAGAAGAAAGTCAAGGAAATGAAGAAGAAAGTCAAGGTAATGAAGAAGAATGTCAAGGTAATGAAGAAGAAAGTCAAGTAAATGAAGAAGAAAGTCAAGGTAATGAAGAAGAATGTCAAGGTAATGAAGAAGAATGTCAAGGTAATGAAGAAAAATGTCAAGGTAATGAAGAAGAATGTCAAAGTAATGAAGAAGAAAGTCAAGGTAATGAAGAAGAAAGTCAAAATAATGAAGAAGAAAGTCAAGGTAATGAAGAAGAATGTCAAGGTAATGAAGAAGAAAGTCAAGGTAATGAAGAAGAATGTCAAGGTAATGAAGAAGAATGTCAAGGTAATGAAGAAGAATGTCAAGGTAATGAAGAAGAATGTCAAAGTAATGAAGAAGAAAGTCAAGTTAATGAAGAAGAAATCAATTTAATGAAGAAGAAAGTCAAAGTAATGAAGAAGAATGTCAAAGTAATGAAGAAGAAAGTCAAGGTAATGAAGAAGAAAATCAAGGTAATGAAGAAGAAAGTCAAGGTAATGAAGAAGAATGTCAAGGTAATGAAGAAGAAAGTCAAGTAAATGAAGAAGAAAGTCAAGGTAATGAAGAAGAAAGTCAAGGTAATGAAGAAAAAAACAAGGTAATGAAGAAGAAAGTCAAAATAATGAAGAAGAAAGTCAAAATAATGAAGAAGAAAGTCAAGGTAATGAAGAAGAAAGTCAAGGTAATGAAGAAAAATGTCAAGGTAATGAAGAAGAAAGTCAAGGTAATGAAGAAGAAATCAAGGTAATGAAGAAGAAAGTCAAGGTAATGAAGAAGAAATTCAAGGTAATGAAGAAGAAAGTCAAGGAAATGAAGAAGAAAGTCAAGGTAATGAAGAAGAATATCAATGTAATGAAGAAGAAAGTCAAGGAAATGAAGAAGAAAGTCAAGGTAATGAAGAAGAATGTCAAGGTAATGAAGAAGAATGTCAAGGCAATGAAGAAGAATGTCAAGGTAATGAAGAAGAATGTCAAAGTAATGTAGAAGAAAGTCATGGTACTGAAGAAGAATGTCAAAATAATGAAGATGAAAGTCAAAATAATGAAGAAGAAAGTCAAGGTAATGAAGAAGAAAGTCAAGGAAATGAAGAAGAAAGTCAAGGTAATGAAGAAGAATGTCAAGGTAATGAAGAAGAAAGTCAAGGTAATGAAGAAAATCAAGGTAATGAAGAAGAAAGTCAAGGTAATGAAGAAGAAAGTCAAGGTAATGAAGAAGAAAGTCAAGGAAATGAAGAAGAAATGTCAATGTAATGAAGAAGAAAGTCAAGGAAATGAAGAAGAAAGTCAAGCTAATGAAGAAGAATGTCAAGGTAATGAAGAAGAATGTCAAGGTAATGAAGAAGAATGTCATGGTAATGAAGAAGAATGTCAAAGTAATGAAGAAGAAAGTCAAGTTAATGAAGAAGAAATCAATTTAGTGAAGAATAAAGTCAAAGTAATGAAGAAGAAAGTCAAGGAAATGAAGAAGAAAGTCAAGGTAATGAAGAAGAATGTCAAGGTAATGAAGAAGAATGGCAAGGTAATGAAGAAGAAAGTCAAGGTAATGAAGAAATAATCAAGGTAATGAAGAAGAAAGTCAAGGTAATGAAAAAGAAAGTCAAGTAATGAAAAAGAAAGTCAAGGTAATTAAGAAGAAATTCAAGGTAAAGAAGAAAGTCAAGGAAATGAAGAAGAAAAGTCAAGGTAATGAAGAAGAAAGTCAAAATAATGAAGAAGAAAGTCAAGGTAATGAAGAAGAAAGTCAAGGTAATGAAAAAGAATGTCAAGGTAATGAAGAAGAAAGTCAAGATAATGAAGAAGAATGTCAAGGTAATGAAGAAGAAATGTCAGAGTTAATGAAAGAAGAAAATCAAGGTAATGAAGAAGAAAATCAAGGTAATGAAGAAGAAAGTCAAGGTAATGAAAAAGAAAATCAAGGTAATGGAGAAGAAAGTCAAGATAATAAAGAAGAATATCAAGGTAATGAAGAAGAAATGTCAAGGTAATTAAGAAGAAATAAAGGTAATGAAGAAGAAATCAAGGTAATGAAGAAAGTCAAGGTAATGAAGAAGAAATTCAAGACAATGAAGAAGAAGATCAAGATAATGAAGAAGAATGTCAAGATAATGAAGAAGAATGTCAAGGTAATGAAGAAGAAAGTCAAGTTAATGAAGAAGAAAGTCAATGTAATGAAAAAAAAAAGTCAAGATAATGAAGAAGAATGTCAAGGTAATGAAGAAGAAATGTCAAGTTAATGAAAGAAAGTCAGGTAATGAAGAATAAAGTCAAGGAAATGAAGAAGAAAGTCAAGGTAATGAAGAAGACATGTCAAGGTAATGAAGAAGACATGTCACGGTAATGAAAGGAGACATGTCAAGGTAATGAAGAAGAAATATCAAGGTAATGAAGAAGAAAGTCAAGGTAATAGAAGAATTAAGTCAATGTAATAAAAGAAAATGTCAAGATAATGAAGAAGAATGTCAAGGTAATGAAGAAGAAATGTCAAGTTAATGAAAGAAAGTCAAGGAAATGAAGAAGACATGTCAAGGTAATGAAGAAGACAGGTCAAGGTAATGAAGGAGACATGTCAATGTAATGAAGAAGAAATGTCAAGGTAATGAAGAAGAAATGTCAAGTTAATGAAGAAGAAAGTCAAGGTAATGAAGAAGAAAGTCAAGGTAATGAAGAAGAAGAAAGTCAAGGTAATGAAGAAGAATGTCAAGGTAATGAAGAAGAAAGTCAAGGTAATGAAGAAGAATGTCAAGGAAATGAAGAAGAAAGTCAAGGTAATGAAGAAGAAAGTCAAAATAATGATGAAGAAATGTCAAGGTAATGAAGAAGAATGTCAAGGAAATGAAGAAGAAAATCAAGGTAATGACGAAGAATGTCAAGGTAATGAAAGTCAAGGTAATGAAGGAAAATCAAGGAAATGAAGAAGAAAGTCAAAGTAATGAAGAAGAAAGTCAAAAAAATGAAGAAAGAAATTCAAGGTAATGAAGAAGAATATCAAGTTAATGAAGAAAGTCAAGGTAATGAAGAAGAATGTCAAGGTAATGAAGAAGAAAGTCAAGGAAATGAAGAAGAATGTCAAGGTAATGAAGAAGAATGTCAAGGTAATGAAGAAGAATGTCAAGGTAATGAAGAAGAAAGTCAAGGAAATGAAGAAGAAAGTCAAGGTAATGAAGAAGAAAGTCAAGGTAATGAAGAAGAATGTCAAGGTAATGAAGAAGAAAGTCAAGGTAATGAAGAAGAAATCAAGGTAATGAAGAAGAAAGTCAAGGTAATGAAGAAGAAAGTCAAGGTAATGAAGAAGAAAGTCAAGGAAATGAAAGAGAAGAAAGTCAAGGCAATGAAGAAGAATGTCAAGGTAATGAAGAAGAAAGTCAAGGAAATGAAGAAGAATGTCAAGGTAATGAAGAAGAATGTCAAGGTAATGAAGAAGAAATCAAGGTAATGAAGAAGAAAGTCAAGGTAATGAAGAAGAAAGTCAAGGTAATGAAGAAGAAAGTCAAGGAATTGAAGAAGAAATGTCAATGTAATGAAGAAGAAAGTCAAGGAAATGAAAGAAGAAAGTCAAGTTAATGAAGAAGAATGTCAAGTTAATGAAGAAGAAAGTCAAGGAAATGAAGAAGAAAGTCAAGGTAATGAAGAAGAATGTCAAGGTAATGAAGAAGAATGTCAAGGTAATGAAGAAGAAGAATGTCAAGGTAATGAAGAAGAATGTCAAAGTAATGAAGAAGAAAGTCAAGGTAATGAAGAAGAAAATCAAAATAATGAAGAAGAAAGTCAAAATAATGAAGAAGAAAGTCAAGGTAATGTAGAAGAAAGTCAAGGAAATGAAGAAGAAAGTCAAGGTAATGAAGAAGAATGTCAAGGTAATGAAGAAGAAAGTCAAGGTAATGAAGAAGAAATCAAAGTAATGAAGAAGAAAGTCAAGGTAATGAAAAAGAAAGTCAAATAATGAAAAAGAAAGTCAAGGTAATGAAGAAGAAATTCAAGGTAAAGGAGAAGAAAGTCAAGGAAATGAAGAAGAAAGTCAAGGTAATGAAGAAGAAAGTCAAAATAATGAAGAAGGAAGTCAAGGTAATGAAGAAGAAAGTCAAGGTAATGAAAAAAGAAAGTCAAGGTAATGTAGAAGAAAATCAAGATAATGAAGAAGAATGTCAAGGTAATGAAGAAGAATGTCAGGTAATGAAGAAGAAAGTCAAGGTAATGAAGAAGAAATGTCAATGTAATGAAGAAGAAAGTCAAGGAAATGAAGAAGAAAATCAAGGTAATGAAGAAGAAAGACAAAGAATGAAGAAGAAAGTCAAGGTAATGAAGAAGAAAGTCAAGGTAATGAAGAAGAATGTCAAGGTAATGAAGAAGAAAGTCAAGGAAATGAAGAAGAAAGTCAAGGTAATGAAGAAGAATGTAAAGGTAATGAAGAAGAATGTCAAGGTAATGAAGAAGAAGAATATCAAGGTAATGAAGAAGAATATCAAAGTAATGAAGAAGAAAGTCAAGGTAATGAAGAAGAAAGTCAAAATAATGAAGAAGAAAGTCAAAATAATGAAGAAGAAAGACAAGGTAATGAAGAAGAAAGTCAAGGTAATGAAAGAAGAAAAGTCAAGGTAATGAAGAATAAAGTCAAGGAAATGAAGAAGAAAGTCAAGGTAATGAAGAAGACATGTCAGGTAATGAAGAAGACATGTCACGGTAATGAAGGAGACATGTCAAGGTAATGAAGAAGAAATGTCAAGGTAATGAAGAAGAAAGTCAAGGTAATGAAGAATTAAGTCAATGTAATGAAGAAAATGTCAAGATAATGAAGAAGAATGTCAAGGTAATGAAGAAGAAATGTCAAGTTAATGAAGAAGAAAGTCAAGGAAATGAAGAAGACATGTCAAGGTAATGAAGAAGACAGGTCAAGGTAATGAAGGAGACATGTCAATGTAATGAAGAAGAAATGTCAAGGTAATGAAGAAGAAATGTCAAGTTAATGAAGAAGAAAGTCAAGGTAATGAAGAAGAAAGTCAAGGTAATGAAGAAGAAAGTCAAGGTAATGAAGAAGAATGTCAAGGTAATGAAGAAGAAAGTCAAGGTAATGAAGAAGAATGTCAAGGAAATGAAGAAGAAAGTCAAGGTAATGAAGAAGAAAGTCAAAATAATGATGAAGAAATGTCAAGGTAATGAAGAAGAATGTCAAGGAAATGAAGAAGAAAATCAAGGTAATGACGAAGAATGTCAAGGTAATGAAGAAGAAAGTCAAGGTAATGAAGAAGAAATGTCAATGTAATGAAGAAGAAAATCAAGGAAATGAAGAAGAAAGTCAAAGTAATGAAGAAAGTCAAAAAAATGAAGAAGAAATTCAAGGTAATGAAGAAGAATGTCAAGTTAATGAAGAAGAAAGTCAAGGTAATGAAGAAGAATGTCAAGGTAATGAAGAGAAAGAAAGTCAAGGAAATGAAGAAGAATGTCAAGGTAATGAAGAAGAATGTCAAGGTAATGAAGAAGAATGTCAAGGTAATGAAGAAGAATGTCAAAGTAATGAAGAAGAAAGTCAAGGTAATGAAGAAGAAATCAAGTTAATGAAGACGAAAGTCAAAGTAATGAAGAAGAATGTCAAAGTAATGAAGAAGAAAGTCAAGGTAATGAAGAAGAAAGTCAAGGTAATGAAGAAGAAAGTCAAGGTAATGAAGAAGAATGTCAAGGTAATGAAGAAGAAAGTCAAGGAAATGAAGAAGAAAGTCAAGGTAATGAAGAAGAAAGTCAAGGTAATGAAGAAAAAAACAAGGTAATGAAGAAGAAAGTCAAAATAATGAAGAAGAAAGTCAAAATAATGAAGAAGAAAGTCAAGGTAATGAAGAAGAAAGTCAAGGTAATGAAGAAGAATGTCAAGGTAATGAAGAAGAAAGTCAAGGTAATGAAGAAGAAATCAAGGTAATGAAGAAGAAAGTCAAGGTAATGAAGAAGAAAGTCAAGGTAATGAAGAAGAAAGTCAAGGAAATGAAGAAGAAAGTCAAGGTAATGAAGAAGAATGTCAAGGTAATGAAGAAGAAAGTCAAGGAAATGAAGAAGAATGTCAAGGTAATGAAGAAGAATGTCAAGGTAATGAAGAAGAATGTCAAGGTAATGAAGAAGAAAGTCAAGGTAATGAAGAAGAAATCAAGGTAATGAAGAAGAAAGTCAAGGTAATGAAGAAGAAAGTCAAGGTAATGAAGAAGAAAGTCAAGGAAATGAAGAAGAAATGTCAATGTAATGAAGAAGAAAGTCAAGGAAATGAAGAAGAAAGTCAAGTTAATGAAGAAGAATGTCAAGTTAATGAAGAAGAAAGTCAAGGAAATGAAGAAGAAAGTCAAGGTAATGAAGAAGAATGTCAAGGTAATGAAGAAGAATGTCAAGGTAATGAAGAAGAATGTCAAGGTAATGAAGAAGAATGTCAAAGTAATGAAGAAGAAAGTCAGGGTAATGAAGAAGAAAATCAAAATAATGAAGAAGAAAGTCAAAATAATGAAGAAGAAAGTCAAGGTAATGTAGAAGAAAGTCAAGGAAATGAAGAAGAAAGTCAAGGTAATGAAGAAGAATGTCAAGGTAATGAAGAAGAAAGTCAAGGTAATGAAGAAGAAATCAAGGTAATGAAGAAGAAAGTCAACGTAATGAAAAAGAAAGTCAAATAATGAAAAAGAAAGTCAAGGTAATGAAGAAGAAATTCAAGGTAAAGGAGAAGAAAGTCAAGGAAATGAAGAAGAAAGTCAAGGTAATGAAGAAGAAAGTCAAGGTAATGAAGAAGAAAGTCAAAATAATGAAGAAGGAAATCAAGGTAATGAAGAAGAAAGTCAAGGTAATGAAAAAGAAAGTCAAGGTAATGTAGAAGAAAATCAAGATAATGAAGAAGAATGTCAAGGTAATGAAGAAGAATGTCAAGGTAATGAATAAGAATGTCAAGGTAATGAAGAAGAATGTCAAGGTAATGAAGAAGAATGTCAAAGTAATGAAGAAGAAAGTCAAGGTAATGAAGAAGAAAGTCAAAATAATGAAGAAGAAAGTCAAAATAATGAAGAAGAAAGTCAAGGTAATGAAGAAGAAAGTCAAGGAAATGAAGAAGAAAGTCAAGGTAATGAAGAAGAATGTCAAGGTAATGAAGAAGAAAGTCAAGGTAATGAAGAAGAAATCAAGGTAATGAAGAAGAAAGTCAAGGTAATGAAAAAGAAAGTCAAATAATGAAAAAGAAAGTCAAGGTAATGAAGAAGAAATTCAAGGTAAAGGAGAAGAAAGTCAAGGAAATGAAGAAGAAAGTCAAGGTAATGAAGAAGAAAGTCAAAATAATGAAGAAGAAAGTCAAGGTAATGAAGAAGAAAGTCAAGGTAATGAAAAAGAAAGTCAAGGTAATGAAGAAGAAAATCAAGATAATGAAGAAGAATGTCAAGGTAATGAAGAAGAAATGTCAAGTTAATGAAGAAGAAAGTCAAGGTAATGAAGAAGAAAGTCAAGGTAATGAAGAAGAAAGTCAAGTTAATGAAAAAGAAAATCAAGGTAATGGAGAAGAAAGTCAAGATAATGAAGATGAATATCAAGGTAATGAAGAAGAAATGTCAAGGTAATGAAGAAGAAATAAAGGTAGTGAAGAAGAAAGTCAAGGTAATGAAGAAGAAAGTCAAGGCAATGAAGAAGAATGTCAAGGTAATGAAGAAGAAAGTCAAGGAAATGAAGAATAAAGTCAAGGTAATGAAGAAGAATGTCAAGGTAATGAAGAAGAATATCAAGGTAATGAAGAAGAATGTCAAGGTAATGAAGAAGAATGTCAAAGTAATGAAGAAGAAAGTCAAAGTAATGAAGAAGAAAGTAAAAATAATGAAGAAGAAAGTCAAAAAAATGAAGAAGAAATTCAAGGTAATGAAGAAGAAAGTCAAGGAAATGAAGAAGAAAGTCAAGGTAATGAAGAAGAATGTCAAGGTAATGAAGAAGAAAGTCAAGGTAATGAAGAAAAAATCAAGGTAATGAAGAAGAAAGTCACGTAATGAAAAAGAAAGTCAAGTAATGAAAAAGAAAGTCAAGGTAATGAAGAAGAAAGTCAAAATAATGAAGAAGAAAATCAAGGTAATGAAGAAGAAAGTCAAGGTAATGAAAAAGAAAGTCAAGGTAATGAAGAAGAAAGTCAAGATAATGAAGAAGAAAGTCAAGGTAATGAAGAAGAAATGTGAAGTTAATGAAGAAGAAAGTCAAGGTAATGAAGAAGAAAGTCAAGGTAATGAAGAAGAAAGTCAAGGTAATGAAAAAGAAAGTCAAGTTAATGAAGAAGAAAGTCAAGATAATGAAGAAGAATATCAAGGTAATGAAGAAGAAATGTCAAGGTAATGAAGAAGAAATAAAGGTAATGAAGAAGAAAGTCAAGGTAATGAAGAAGAAAGTCAAGGTAATGAAGAAGAAATTCAAGACAATGAAGAAGAAAGTCAAGATAATGAAGAAGAATGTCAAGTTAATGAAGAAGAATGTCAAGGTAATGAAGAAGAAAGTCAAGGTAATGAAGAACAAAGTCAATGTAATGAAGAAAAAAGTCAAGATAATGAAGAAGAATGTCAAGGTAATGAAGAAGAAATGTCAAGTTAATGAAGAAGAAAGTCAAGGTAATGAAGAAGAAAGTCAAGGAAATGAAGAAGAAATTCAAGGTAATGAAGAAGACATGTCAAGGTAATGAAGAAGACATGTCAAGGTAATGAAGGAGAATTGTCAAGGTATTGAAGAAGAAATGTCAACGCAATGAAGAAGAAATGTCAAGGTAATGAAGAAGAAAGTCAAGGTAATGAAGAAGAAATCAAGGTAATGAAGAAGAATGTCAAGGTAATGAAGAAGAAAGTCAAGGTAATGAAGAAGAATGTCAAGGAAATGAAGAAGAAAGTCAAGGTAATGAAGAAGAAAGTCAAAATAATGAAGAAGAAATGTCAAGGTAATGAAGAAGAATATCAAGGTAATGAAGAAGAAAATCAAGGTAATGAAGAAGAATGTCAAGGTAATGAAGAAGAAAGTCAGGGTAATGAAGAAGAAATGTCAATATAATGAAGAAGAAAGTCATGGAAATGAAGAAAAAATCAAGGTAATGAAGAAGAAAGTCAAAATAATGACGAAGAAAGTCAAGGTAATGAAGAAGAAAGTCAAGGTAATGAAGAAGAAAGTCAAGGTAATGAAGAAGAATGTCAAGGTAACGAAGATGAAAGTCAAGGAAATGAAGAAGAAAGTCAAGGTAATGAAGAAGAATGTCAAGGTAATGAAGAAGAATGTCAAGGTAATGAAGAAGAATGTAAAAGTAATGAAGAAGAAAGTCAAGGTAATGGAGAAGAAATCAAGGTAATGAAGAAGAAAGTCAAAGTAATGAAGAAGAATGTCAAAGTAATGAAGAAGAAAGTCAAGGTAATGAAGATGAAAGTCAAGGTAATGAAGAAGAAAGTCAAGGTAATGAAGAAGAATGTCAAGGTAATGAAGAAGAAGTCAAGGAAATGAAGAAGAAAGTCAAGGTAATGAAGAAGAAAGTCAAGGTAATGAAGAAGAAAGTCAAAATAATGAAGAAGAATGTCAAGGTAATGAAGAAGAAAGTCAAGGTAATGAAGAAGAAATCAAGGTAATGAAGAAGAAAGTCAAGGTAATGAAGAAGAAAGTCAAGGAAATGAAGAAGAAATCAAGGTAATGAAGAAGAAAGTCAAGGTAATGAAGAAGAAAGTCAAGGTAATGAAGAAGAAAGTCAAGGTAATGAAAAAGAAAGTCAAGGTAATGAAAAAGAAAGTCAAGGTAAAGAAGAAGAAAGTCAAGGAAATGAAGAAGAAAGTCAAGGTAATGAAGAAGAAAGTCAAAATAATGAAGAAGAAAGTCAAGGTAATGAAGAAGAATGTCAAGGTAATGAAGAAGAAAGTCAAGGTAATGAAGAAGAAATCAAGGTAATGAAGAAGAAAGTCAAGGTAATGAAAAAGAAAGTCAAATAATGAAAAAGAAAGTCAAGGTAATGAAGAAGAAATTCAAGGTAAAGGAGAAGAAAGTCAAGGAAATGAAGAAGAAAGTCAAGGTAATGAAGAAGAAAGTCAAAATAATGAAGAAGAAAGTCAAGGTAATGAAGAAGAAAGTCAAGGTAATGAAAAAGAAAGTCAAGGTAATGAAGAAGAAAATCAAGATAATGAAGAAGAATGTCAAGGTAATGAAGAAGAAATGTCAAGTTAATGAAGAAGAAAGTCAAGGTAATGAAGAAGAAAGTCAAGGTAATGAAGAAGAAAGTCAAGTTAATGAAAAAGAAAATCAAGGTAATGGAGAAGAAAGTCAAGATAATGAAGAAGAATATCAAGGTAATGAAGAAGAAATGTCAAGGTAATGAAGAAGAAATAAAGGTAATGAAGAAGAAAGTCAAGGTAATGAAGAAGAAAGTCAAGGTAATGAAGAAGAATGTCAAGGTAATGAAGAAGAAAGTCAAGGAAATGAAGAATAAAGTCAAGGTAATGAAGAAGAATGTCAAGGTAATGAAGAAGAATGTCAAGGTAATGAAGAAGAATGTCAAGGTAATGAAGAAGAATGTCAAAGTAATGAAGAAGAAAGTCAAGGTAATGAAGAAGAAAGTCAAAATAATGAAGAAGAAAGTCAAAATAATGAAGAAGAAAGTCAAGGTAATGAAGAAGAAAGTCAAGGAAATGAAGAAGAAAGTCAAGGTAATGAAGAAGAATGTCAAGGTAATGAAGAAGAAAGTCAAGGTAATGAAAAAGAAAGTCAAGTAATGAAAAAAGAAAGTCAAGGTAATGAAGAAGAAAGTCAAAATAATGAAGAAGAAAATCAAGGTAATGAAGAAGAAAGTCAAGATAATGAAAAAGAAAGTCAAGGTAATGAAGTAGAAAGTCAAGATAATGAAGAAGAAAGTCAAGGTAATGAAGAAGAAATGTGAAGTTAATGAAGAAGAAAGTAAAGGTAATGAAGAAGAAAGTCAAGGTAATGAAGAAGAAAGTCAAGGTAATGAAAAAGAAAGTCAAGTTAATGAAGAAGAAAGTCAAGATAATGAAGAAGAATATCAAGGTAATGAAGAAGAAATGTCAAGCTAATGAAGAAGAATTAAAGGTAATGAAGTAGAAAGTCAAGGTAATGAAGAAGAAAGTCAAGGTAATGAAGAAGAAATTCAAGACAATGAAGAAGAAAGTCAAGATAATGAAGAAGAATGTCAAGATAATGAAGAAGAATGTCAAGGTAATGAAGAAGAAAGTCAAGGTAATGAAGAACAAAGTCAATGTAATGAAGAAAAAAGTCAAGATAATGAAGAAGAATGTCAAGGTAATGAAGAAGAAATGTCAAGTTAATGAAGAAGAAAGTCAAGGTAATGAAGAAGAAAGTCAAGGAAATGAAGAAGAAAGTCAAGGTAATGAAGAAGACATGTCAAGGTAATGAAGAAGACATGTCAAGGTAATGAAGGAGAATTGTCAAGGTAATGAAGAAGAAATGTCAAGGTAATGAAGAAGAAATGTCAAGGTAATGAAGAAGAAAGTCAAGGTAATGAAGAAGAATTCAAGGTAATGAAGAAGAATGTCAAGGTAATGAAGAAGAATGTCAAGCTAATGAAGAAGAATGTCAAGGAAATGAAGAAGAAAGTCAAGGTAATGAAGAAGAAAGTCAAAATAATGAAGAAGAAATGTCACAGTAATGAAGAAGAATATCAAGGTAATGAAGTGAAAAAAACCGGCGTAATGAAGAAGAATGTCGGTAATGAAGAAGAAAGTCAGGGTAATGAAGAAGAAATGTCAATATAATGAAGAAGAAAGTCAAGGAAATGAAGAAAAATCAAGGTAATGAAGAAAAATGTCAAAATAATGAAGAAGAAAGTCAAGGTAATGAAGAAGAAAGTCAAGGTAACGAAGAAGAAAGTCAAGGCAATGAAGAAGAATGTCAAGGTAACGAAGATGAAAGTCAAGGAAATGAAGAAGAAAGTCAAGGTAATGAAGAAGAAATGTCTACATTGGAGAAGAATGTCAAGGTAATGAAGAAGAATGTCGTGGCAACAATGAAGAAGAAAGTCAAGGTGAAGAAGAAGAAAATCAAGGTAATGAAGAAGAAAACTGTACAATGAAGAAGAATGTCAAAGTAATGAAGAAGAAAGTCAAGAACAGAAGAAAACAAAGAACGCCAATGAAGAAGAAAGTCAAGGTAAATGAAGAAGAATGTCAAGTTAATGGTTGAAGAAGTCAAAGGAAATGAAGAAGAAAGTCAAGGTAATGAAGAAGAAAGTCAAGGTAATGAAGAAGAAACAGACAAGAAGAAGAAAGTCAAAATAATAAAGAAGAGAACAATACAACAATAAATACAAACATAAATAAGAAGAAGAAATCATACAATAATAAAATAAAGTCAAGGTAATGAAGGTCATGTCATAATGAAGAAGAACTTTTACGGTAATGAAGAAGAAAGTCAAGGTAATGAAGAAGAAAGTCAAGGTAATGAAGAAGAAAGTCATAATGAAAAAGAAAGTCAAGGTAATGAAAAAGAAAGTCAAGGTAAAGAAGAAGAAAGCTAAGGAAAACGAAGAAGAAAGTCAAGGTAATGAAGAAGAAAGTCAAAATAATGAAGAAGAAAGTCAAGGTAATGAAGAAGAATGTCAAGGTAATGAAGAAGAAAGTCAAGGTAATGAAGAAGAAATCAAGGTAATGAAGAAGAAAGTCAGTGTCGAAAAAGAAAGTCAATAATGAAGAAGAAAGTCAAGGTAATGAAGAAGAAATTCAAGGGTAAAGGAGAAGAAAGTCAAGGGAAATGAAGAAGAAAGTCAAGGTAATGAAGAAGAAAGCTCAAAATAATGAAGAAGAAAGTCAAGGTAATGAAGAAGAAAGTCAAGGTAATGAAAAAGAAAGTCAAGGTAATGAAGAAGAAATCAAAGATAATGAAGAAGAACGTCACGGGAACGAAGAAGAAAATGTCGAAGTTAATGAAGAAGAAAGTCAAGGTAATGAAGAAGAAAGTCAAGGTAATGAAGAAGAAAGTCAAGTTAATGAAAGAAAAAATCAAGGTAATGGAGAAGAAAGTCAAGATAATGAAGAAGAATATCAAGGTAATGAAGAAGAAATGTCAAGCGTAATGAAGAAGAAATAAAGCAATGAAGAAGAAAGTCAAGGTAATGAAGAAGAAAGTCAAGGTAATGAAGAAGAATGTCAAGGTAATGAAGAAGAAAGTCAAGGAAATGAAGAATAAAGTCAAGGTAATGAAGAAGTATGTCAAGGTAATGAAGAAGAATGTCAACGTAATGAAGAAGAATGTCAAGGTAATGAAGAAGAATATCAAAGTAATGAAGAAGAAAGTCAAGGTAATGAAGAAGAAAGTCAAAATAATGAAGAAGAAAGTCAAAATAATGAAGAAGAAAGTCAAGGTAATGAAGAAGAAAGTCAAGGAAATGAAGAAGAAAGTCAAGGTAATGAAGAAGAATGTCAAGGTAATGAAGAAGAAAGTCAAGGTAATGAAGAAGATATCAAGGTAATGAAGAAGAAAGTCAAGGTAATGAAAAAGAAAGTCAAGTAATGAAAAAGAAAATCAAGGTAATGAAGAAGAAAATCAAAATAATGAAGAAGAAAATCAAGGTAATGAAGAAGAAAGTCAAGGTAATGAAAAAGAAAGTCAAGGTAATGAAGAAGAAAGTCAAGATAATGAAGAAGAAAGTCAAGGTAATGAAGAAGAAATGTGAAGTTAATGAAGAAGAAAGTCAAGGTAATGAAGAAGAAAGTCAAGGTAATGAAGAAGAAATTCAAGGTAATGAAGAAGAAAGTCAAGGTAATGAAAAAGAAAGTCAAGTTAATGAAGAAGAAAGTCAAGATAATGAAGAAGAATATCAAGGTAATGAAGAAGAAATGTCAAGGTAATGAAGAAGAAATAAAGGTAATGAAGAAGAAAGTCAAGGTAATGAAGAAGAAAGTCAAGGTAATGAAGAAGAAATTCAAGACAATGAAGAAGAAAGTCAAGATAATGAAGAAGAATGTCAAGATAATGAAGAAGAATGTCAAGGTAATGAAGAAGAAAGTCAAGGTAATGAAGAACAAAGTCAATGTAATGAAGAAAAAAGTCAAGATAATGAAGAAGAATGTCAAGGTAATGAAGAAGAAATGTCAAGTTAATGAAGAAGAAAGTCAAGGTAATGAAGAAGAAAGTCAAGGAAATGAAGAAGAAATTCAAGGTAATGAAGAAGACATGTCAAGTTAATGAAGAAGACATGTCAAGGTAATGAAGGAGAATTGTCAAGGTAATGAAGAAGAAATGTCAAGGTAATGAAGAAGAAATGTCAAGGTAATGAAGAAGAAAGTCAAGGTAATGAAGAAGAAATCAAGGTAATGAAGAAGAATGTCAAGGTAATGAAGAAGAAAGTCAAGGTAATGAAGAAGAATGTCAAGGAAATGAAGAAGAAAGTCAAGGTAATGAAGAAGAAAGTCAAAATAATGAAGAAGAAATGTCAAGGTAATGAAGAAGAATATCAAGGTAATGAAGAAGAAAATCAAGGTAATGAAGAAGAATGTCAAGGTAATGAAGAAGAAAGTCAGGGTAATGAAGAAGAAATGTCAATATAATGAAGAAGAAAGTCAAGGAAATGAAGAAAAAATCAAGGTAATGAAGAAGAAAGTCAAAATAATGAAGAAGAAAGTCAAGGTAATGAAGAAGAAAGTCAAGGTAATGAAGAAGAAAGTCAAGGTAATGAAGAAGAATGTCAAGGTAACGAAGATGAAAGTCAAGGAAATGAAGAAAAAATTCAAGGTAATGAAGAAGAATGTCAAGGTAATGAAGAAGAATGTCAAGGTAATGAAGAAGAATGTCAAAGTAATGAAGAAGAAAGTCAAGGTAATGAAGAAGAAATCAAGGTAATGAAGAAGAAAGTCAAAGTAATGAAGAAGAATGTCAAAGTAATGAAGAAGAAAGTCAAGGTAATGTAGAAGAAAGTCAAGGTAATGAAGAAGAAAGTCAAGGTAATGAAGAAGAATGTCAAGGTAATGAAGAAGAAGTCAAGGAAATGAAGAAGAAAGTCAAGGTAATGAAGAAGAAAGTCAAGGTAATGAAGAAGAAAATCAAGGTAATGAAGAAGAAATTCAAAATAATGAAGAAGAATGTCAAGGTAATGAAGAAGAAAGTCAAGGTAATGAAGAAGAAATCAAGGTAATGAAGAAGAAAGTCAAGGTAATGATGAAGAAAGTCAAGGTAATGAAGAAGAAATCAAGGTAATGAAGAAGAAAGTCAAGGTAATGAAGAAGAAAGTCAAGGTAATGAAGAAGAAAGTCAAGGTAATGAAAAAGAAAGTCAAGGTAATGAAAAAGAAAGTCAAGGTAAAGAAGAAGAAAGTCAAGGAAATGAAGAAGAAAGTCAAGGTAATGAAGAAGAAAGTCAAAATAATGAAGAAGAAAGTCAAGGTAATGAAGAAGAATGTCAAGGTAATGAAGAAGAAAGTCAAGGTAATGAAGAAGAAAGTCAAGGTAATGAAGAAGAAAGTCAAGATAATGAAGAAGAAAGTCAAGATAATGAAGAAGAATATCAAGATAATGAAGAAGAATGTCAAGGTAATGAAGAAGAAAGTCAAGGTAATGAAGAAGAAAGTCAAGGTAATGAAGAAGAAAGTCAAGATAATGAAGAAGAATGTCAAGGTAATGAAGAAGAAATGTCAAGGTAATGAAGAAGAAAGTCAAGGTAATGAAGAAGAATGTCAAGGTAATGAAGAAGATTGTACTTATCAGATTCAGTTGATGTAACTTGTTGTTGTTTCCTTTGACGGTGTATGGTTAAAGACGAAGAATGGAAAATTGGAAAGAAAATAGAATGGATCTATGTCAGTGAAACCTGCTCTTGGCTTGTAGGTTCATCCTTATATTGCTACAAGCTGCTATCATTTACCGCTCCCATTCAAACTGATTTTGACCGGTCAAGTGATGTAGTTTCTGTCGTAGATTTTAGTCATGTTACCGGCTGCAGCAGGCATTTTCCTTCTTTACGCGTGAAAAAATAATTGACTGGCCGTCATAGATCAATTTGCTATTTCCTATCCAATCAGCATCCAGAATCTTAGTTTTCACACTGACTTGTGAAAATTGCCTTAGTCTGTGTTTTTCCAAAATATTTTAAATCATTCTGATATTTTTTGCGGTTATGAAATTGTACATTTTTCTTTGGGTTGATGGATGATATAGGATTTGTATCTTATAAGCTAACATAATCTTGCATCCTGTGGACCCAACACAATTGGGTCCCCAACAGACTCGACCACAAAGGATCATGAAACCTGACACGTAACCATTTTACGGGTAAATAGTGATATTACTATTTATCCCTGTCGGTTGATGACTATAAAACTCAATTAAATATAGTGTATGATACTTTTAGCATCTTTTTTGTTATTGTTAGCAGATTTATTTTAACGTCGCGGCATTATTGGTGGTACCATGAGTCAGGGGCGACTCAAGGTGTCACCTACAATGCCGCGATGTCAAAATAAATATCTCTCTAACTTAGTAGAGTAATATTTACAAATGCATAGTCTGTAAATAAAACCTGAAGATACAGAAAATAAGCGAATGATGCGCTTCGTAGATTGATTCGAATAATTGTGTCGATTAATTCTAACTTATTTCGGATTTTTTTTCAATGCACTTACCGTTTCGAGTATCAACAGGTTGATGAGGCAGACGAGGTTTTATGCAACACCGATTGCCGTTGGTTGATTATCATCATTATCTGTCCGAATATACTTAGTGAATGGCCTCGTTTTCATACACCAAAGATGAGCACGTCAGTTAATTGCCGTAAGTGATAGTAGGTTGGCATTTCTTTCTGCGGTAGGCGGGCTGCTAACAATAGTAGATTGGGTTGTATAGAACCAAATTTGCCCTGGAAGAAAAAAAAAATGGATTAATAAAAGAGAAAAAAATTGATTAATAAGTTTTCCAAGAATATTTGCACATAAGTAAATCTTACAAATTCAAATGGAATTTCAACTC
Organism: Ascarosepion bandense; assembly: GCA_037127315.1. NCBI lineage: Eukaryota > Metazoa > Mollusca > Cephalopoda > Sepiida > Sepiidae > Ascarosepion > Ascarosepion bandense. The sequence goes on along the minus strand of JBBBDQ010001405.1, from coordinate 2,630,728 downwards.
GGCCCTCCGATTTCTCACTCCGAGCCGATATTTATTGTAACACAAGGCAAATTCAAAAATATATATTTCGGATTCCATATATTCATGCTATATTATTGTTAATATAGTCAGTCAGTTAGGTTCCATACGTGATACAAGCTTAGGAGATCATGCTCCTTTCCAGACCTGACTGACTGAGCAAAAGATTTTTTCCCGTAGAAAATTGCCATTACTTTCTGCAGTAGACTGGTTGCTGGCCAAGGATACAGAACACAATCTATCCTGCTAATCTAAACTTACTTATAAATGAAATTTTGTCTGTGTGTGTGTATCCGTTACCTACAGATTCCTAAATGGCTGAACCGATTTTCTTGAAAACTTACACAGTTGTACTATAAGCGTCTGCGAGTGTTCTTAGCTAGGATTTGTGTTGATGTACCCCCGATAAATATCGAAAATCGATAATCGAAAAATCGGGTTATAGAAGGAGTGGTCCGATTTTAATCAAATTTGATACACTCATAGACAAAGACATAAGAAACGATATTCAGAAGTTTCAAGATTGCAGTTCTTACAATAGTGCAGAAAATTTGATCTCGATACCAGGAAATCAAAATTTGACTTAATTCCATTCATTTTTCTTTCAGTCTACGATTTCGCTTTAACTGGAAACAACTATTGCTTTTTAGTCTTTCGTGCCAACGTCCAAAGAGTCTGAGCTCCAGGACCATAGATTAGTTTTAAAGCTTTCATTACACCCGAGCAACCCCGGGCTATACTGCTAGTTAACCGATAACTAGAGTGAAGATATGGATTGATATCTTTCCTAAGGGTATTTGCGTGTAAGTGAATGCAACGGATTCAACACGAATTCGAACTCAGCTCCCCGATTTTTCGTTCCAAGGCTATATCCACTTCACCACAACGCACATCCAACCCGTTACTTCGTAGTATATTTTATCCACTGTATGTATTTCTACAACGGTTTTAAATCCTACCACGTTACATAGCCAGCAATATCGACTGTCACAGATTCACTATTTTTGTACAGATCGAGACACACTTCTTTTTTTTATGTGTCGTATTCTGTCAAAAAAGAAGCGATGATAAATTTCCACTGGCCCCTACTCCATGTTGCGTTTAACATTTTTGATCTTGCTATCACTCCCAAACACTGCTCCTACATTCACTTTCTGAAGCTCATCAATTCCTCGACGTTGTTAACAAAGTCCAACGGAGAATCAGTAATATAATCGATCCCGACTTGGTAGTCACTTTCTCACCGGCGTAATATGGCTTCCTTATGTCTCTTCTACAAATACTTTCACAGCTTCTCGTCCGATGATCTTAGCTGACTGGTGCCCTCTATGTAAGAATTCCATCGAGATACTAGACTAGCAAAGACGTCCCACGCTTTTACAGTGGAACGAATAAGGTTTAAACGCAACTTTACTCTTCGGCTTATTTTCTCGCATTTTCTTCTTATGTCTCTTCTACAAATACTTTCACAGCTTCTCGTCCGATGATCTTAGCTGACTGGTGCCCTCTATGTAAGAATTCCATCGAGATACTAGACTAGCAAAGACGTCCCACGCTTTTACAGTGGAACGAATAAGGTTTAAACGCAACTTTACTCTTCGGCTTATTTTCTCGCATTTTCCGCCTGTGAAATACTCTTCCATATACTTGTTTCCCCAACAGCTACAATCCCCAAGAATTTAAATTAAAGTTAATAATCGCCTATCTCAATAATTTTTATTTCTCTTATGCACTTTGCTGCGTCTACTCCATTCTCATCACACCGGTATTCTCATCATTCTCTTACCCACCCCTATAAACTGGCTCTCTTTCTCATCACTTTCCTTCTATGTAGCCACCCTGCAGCAATGAGGCTGACTTGCTTGGAGAGAAATGATTAAAAAATGTCTCCCTTTGGTTTCTCTGTCTCTTTTTCCGTCTATACGTCTTGTGACTATTAGATCATCCTGCTCCTATTTATTAGACAGATGCTGTTTGTTATATATTAACCGGGCTGAGATAGGCCTGATGATGGCCAGATATAATGTTCGAAATGATGCGATAATGATAATAAAATATCACAAGACTTTGCTTGTGAATAAGTAAATACTAAAAAGTGATTAATTAGTGATTAATGCTTTTTGTTAATGTTGAGTTCTTAATATCTGTAGAAAATTCCTAAGTATACCCTTAGCTTTTTACAATTTTAACATCTAAATTTAAACCATATTTGACGTTCGTTCAAACTATTATCCGGTTTCTGTCGATTAATATAACGAATGTTTATAAACGACTAGCAGTATAGCCCGGCGTTGCTCGGGTGTAATGAAAGCTTTAAAACTAATCTATGGTCCTGGACCTCAGACTCTTTGGACGTTGGCACGAAAGACTAAAAAGCAATAGTTGTTTCCAGTTAAAGCGAAACCGTAGACTGAAAGAAAAATGAATGGATGTAAGTCAAATTTTGATTTCCTGGTATCGATATCAAATAAGTTTTTTTCGTCATCAACTGAATTTTGAAGGCTAAATAAGTCCTCTGAGTAAATGGTATCATGGCTGAGACTATGAACTACAATTATACCTACTTAGAGCCAAACCTGAAGTAAAAACTAAAATAAAAGGGCTGAAAAAAATACAGACATACAGGCAGATAAACACACACACACACACACACACACACGAAATCTTGCCTTTTATATATGTATATATATTATTGATTTTCTGCACTATTGTAAAAACTGCAATCTTGAAACTTCTGAATGTCGTTTCTTATGTCTTTGTCTATGAGTGTATCAAATTTGATTAAAATCGGACCATTCCTTCTATAACCCGATTTTTTCGATTATCGATTTTCGATATTTATCGGGGGTACCTCGACACAAAACCTAGTTAAGAAAACTCGCAGACGCTTATAATACAACCGTGTAAATTTTTAAGAAAATAGGTACAGCCGTTTCGGAGTCTATAAGTAACGGACAGACACACACACACACAAAGTTGCGTTCATAAATAATTTTAGATTTGATGTTTTGAAAAAATACATACGCATTATTTAGAAGAAAAAGAAGAAAAAATGTTCATATAGAAATGCAACAAGCTTTTGGAGAAAATAAATTCTAGGAGAAGCAAAATTATCAAAGCATTAACGGACTTCATTGGCTGGTTGATATTTCTTGAAAAAATAGTGCAAATTGATACGATGTGTTTGCGCAGATAATAACAAAACCGAAAAAATAAATAATTTATTAGTCAAAAGCATAAAGATATTTGATATTTGAATAACATAATCGGTGGGTAATTTAACATGTGTTGTATCGTGTTATGAAAAGATACACAGTGTACTGTAGATAAACTACTTTATTACCAGATTGGTACAACCAAGAGACATATACAATATTCACGGTCAATCGCAGTAGTAGGTGTTAAGACGTGAAATTTAAAAATCTTATGTGAGTTCAAAAGTCAGGCTGTGCTAAGTGGCTTCAATCTACGTAATTTAGCGCTATTAACATAACAGTCAGTCAATTAAGTGCCATACTTGATACACGCTTGGGCGATCATGTCTCGAAAGAGACATGACTGACTGGGCTGAAGGTTATCCCGCAGTAGGTTGCCATTGCTTTCTGCGGTAGACTGGTTGCCGACCAAGGCTATAGAACCCAATCTGTCCTGTTATTTGACTCATCGCTAGAAAGTGAAGAGATGTATTTTATTAAGTAGTAATAAATGGGGGATCAGTTTATTACTTCATAACAATATAAAACTAACCCCCCACTTTATGACCAGCAGAAGCCTTAATCATTATTCTAACTATTATATTCAGTCAGTCAGTTAAGTGCCATACATGATACACGCTTGGGCGATCATGTCTCGAAAGAGATATGACTAACTGGGCAGAAGGTTATCCCGCAGTAGGTTGCCATTGCTTTCTGCGGTAGACTGGTTGCCGACCAAGGCTATAGAACCCAATCTGTCCTGTTATTTGACTCATAGCTAGAAAGTGAAGAGATGTATTTTATTAAGTAATAATAAATGGGGGATCAGTTTATTACTTCATAACAATATAAAACTAACCCCCCACTTTATGACCAGTAGAAGCCTTAATCATTATTCTAACTATTATATTCAGTCAGTCAGTTAAGTGCCATACATGATACACGCTTGGGCGATCATGTCTCGAAAGAGATATGACTAACTGAGCAGAAGGTTATCCCGCAGTAGGTTGCCATTGCTTTCTGCGGTAGATTGGTTGCCGACCAAGGCTTAGAACCCAGTCTGTCCTGCTATTTAACCCATAGCTGGAAGGAAGAGACGGATTAATACCTTTCTCAAGGGTATTTCTGCGAAAGCAAAATAACAACATATCCGATACTTTTTCGTCATACACCGCACATAATTTGGGACCATAGATATTCATTTCAATCATCCTAACCTAAATTGGCTGACATTCAAATAGAATTTATTTTAAATCAAATTTATATAAAAACGCCCGGTTCACACTCCACCCACGTCTATTGAACAGGTGAAGAGGCTCATCCCTTGCTTCATAGGATGTGGTTTCTGGGTTTTTTTTTAATGCAACCATAGGATGTGGTTTCCGGTTTTTCTCTTTTCCAATCTTTTCACTGTTACGTATCCCCCTGCTCATCAGTGGCGTTTTCGCCTTGCTTGGGGTGATATGATTTTTAAAAAAATACAACAAATACGTAATTTAAATTAAAAAAAAATTATTTCTCGCCTGTAATACGCAACCTTAAAACTTAAGATTCCCTCCCAAAAATATAAGCCTCTGATAAACGAAACAAAAAGTTGAAATTAGAAGTTGGGACCCTCAGCATGAAACAAACTTCGTCCAGCTTTTGTAGATTTTTTTTCTTTCGCAATAAAATTATTTTATCTCCTGACACCAGATCAACGTCGAAATAAATTTAGTGAGGCATGCAAAATTTTTACTAACATCTTAAGGCGTACATTCTGAAAAATATATTCAGAATTCAACAAAGTCTGAAAGATTCAAATACGAAGTAGGCAAACTCTCACAAATATGAACTATATAAATTACGATTACTCTGACTGACTAATCAATTAACAGACAATTTCAAGATTATGTATGTTGTTAAATATACTATTTTATAATTTTATAATAACATTAATTGTTGCGTTATCTTTTCTTGAAATCTCTTTTGTATTTGTGAACAGCATATCCCGCATTAAATTCTTTTTTGTTTTTTAATCTACGTGCTCTGTACCTCCACACGATAGAGTCATTGAAAGGATTCTTGGTAGCCGAAACCTTAAGAAATACCAAAAAATTTACTCTCATCTACGATTCCCAAACAAAATATATAAAATGTGTGTATTTTTTTTTTTTTAGTGGGAGATGAGGTTATCAAAATGATTAGTGGGCAATATCATTTCTGACCTTAGTTCTCGGGTTGGGAAAGAAAGGATATGTGTCTACACAAAAAACAAAAGAAATAATAATGCAGCCACAATTCTTTAAACAAAACGATTTAAAATATTTGTAAAGATATTTCCACGTAACAGGAGGCTATAATGGCCGTGTGCTGACCTGGATAATTGCTCGCAATTACATTTACAATTCTCAAAATATGTTTAAGATTTAATTAACAAAGAGAAGGTTGATAAAGCGTAAAACTTAACATCAGTTAATATTGGAGTATGACATTTAATTCATTGGAATTACATAAGAAAAAGTGCAATCATTAACTGTTATATATATATATATATATATATATTGAAAAAAACACATAAAATGTAAGCGGGGTATACACATGTAATTCCACAAGAGTGTTTAAAAGTGAAAAAATGTTACACTCACAGACTCACCAGCAATTGTAAGGAGCGTAAAAACCGCTCTTTCTGTCTGCACAGGCTGCTGTTGAATTTTCAAGCAAATTGCTTCCAAAATACGTAGATGATATATAGACCGAGGGCTGTGTAAGACACTAAACCAGCTGTTCTCATATGCCGAGGCACACACTTGATTGTCCAAAAGATGTCAGCCAATAGCGGAATCCAGAACAGATTGGGTTGTTCTTATAGGTCTGAGAGAGCCACTGGAACGTATATTAGCGGGGACGTGTTGTGATAAATATATGAGATAAAGCAGAAATACGAAATTTTTATTAATTTAACATATTTTACCTTAGTTAAACTTTTGTCAGAGATTGAGAAAAACAGGTAAAGAACAGAAAATTGGTATTTTAAATTTTGTTCAGGACGATACTCATTGGTCATTTATGTATCACGTGTTTTATTGCCGTCTATAATTCTGGATGTAAGTTTGTAAAATTTTACTATGTCTAAGCGAGCATCGGATGTTAATGCGTATTTATAATAATCTATCTATCTATCTATCTATCTATCTATCTATCTATCTATCTATCTATGTGTGTGTTTGTGTGTGTACGAGAATAATTCAAGAGAAAAGACAGACACATTACTAAACCAAAAAATGTGCTGCTTAATCTCCCTCATAACCAACCTAAATCAGAGCCGTGAAGATTCACGCTCAAGATCCCGATCGCATTATTAACGCTAATCGGTTCGTAGCTCAATTAGTACTTACTAGCAGTATAGCCCGGCGTTGCTCGGGTGTAATGAAAGCTTTAAAACTAATCCATGATCCGGGAGCTCAGACTCAGTCTAAAGAATATTTGAAATAATAAATTAATTGTGACAATTTACCAATCGCACCTAGTATATATATATATATATATATATATATATATATATATATATATATATACACTAGCAGTATAGCCCGGCGTTGCTCGGGTGTAATGAAAGCTTTAAAACTAATCCATGGTCCTGGAGCTCAGACTCAGCCTAAAGAATATTTGTGTAGAGTTTGGTGGAAATCAAATAAAAATTGTAAATTTGTATAAAGGACAGATAAACAGACACACAAACAAACATCTTGCCTTCTATATATATATATATAATCGATTTTCTGCACTATTGTAAAAACTGCAACCTTGAAACTTACGAATGTGGTTTCTTATGTCTTTATCTATGAGTGTATCAAATTTGATTAAAATCGGACCACTCCTTCTATAACCCGATTTTTTCGATTTTCGATATTTATCGGGGGTACCTCGACACAAAACCTAGCTAAGAACACTCGCAGTCGCTTATAGTACAACTGTGTAAATTTTCAAGAAAATTGGGTCAGCCATTTCGGAGTCTATAGGTAACGGATACACACACACACACACACACACACACACACACACACACACACACACACACACACACACACACACAGAGACAAAGTTCCATTTATAAATAAGTTTAAATTTCTTCACACACGGAAATCTACCAAACGCCATCTGTAGTATACTTGTAGCAAATGCAGCTTTAATTGCAAATAATGGGAGTCTTTTGCAATATGAACGTGATTTCTAGGATTTCCTTAAATCGCCACGAGCAGTGACTTGATGGTGAAGCCGATTGTAAAGCTCTTCCGTGGTGTCTTATAGTTACTAGAACTGTTAAATGTTGTTTTCAAATTTCAAATTCAAATGCCGTAATTTGATACATTTCAGTGAAACTGTTGAACATGTATGTGCGTCTTGCAATTTATTTTTTTTAATAACATTAAAACGTTTTTTTTTAGATTTTCGTTGTGCAAAATAAATTTTAATATCTTTGAAATAAACCGACAAATGACAAAACTCGTTGGTTACGTCTAAAAGCATTATCTTGTTTCAAGTTTTATTCGCACGTAAACACACAATCACACACTCGCACACACACACACACGCATATATATATATATATTTGTAGTGTAATTTTATTATTTTAATTGTTTATTATATCACTACATAAAAACCATATTTCACAACATTACTTTACAATCTAATTAATTTTAGTGTCCATTTTTAATTTATTCTCTAATATTACATACCGAGTATTTCTTAAAATACATGACCCAACAATACTTATCTGGTTTTCTCAACTTCAATACATCTTAGTATACCATAATTAATTAATTCAAATTTCAACCTAAACAATTTAGTCCCTTAAACAAATTCAGTAGTATAAAAAATTTAATTTAAAAAACGAAACTTCGAATTGCTACCAAAAACCGATGTCTACACTTTTGATATATATATGGTCCCAGAAAGCATCTTCCCCAGACAAATAAAAACTGTCATCAATTTACCCCATGTGACCTAAATGTTCAACTTCATAGTCCAAATTAATTTTCACTTTTGATTGGTTATGCAGACACATGCATAATCATATTGTTTAAGTTCTTTCAACTACACCCCATACACCCCCTTAACATTATAAATAGCAAGAACTAATTTTATGACATCTGAAATGATTCCTTTTCGCAATATGATTTTAAAATATCACCTAAAGAAGAAACAATAATGTTCTGAAACTTTAATATTTCTCTGTAGTGATATAAAAATTATAAAAATCTTTTCACAAATTACAATATTAAAGTCCGCTCTGTATGCAGCAATGTTTGTAAAAGTAAATGCAACGATCAGTAGTTTTTCTAATATATCTGTTCTATCACTTCCTTATAACACACACACACACACACACACACACACACACACACACACAGAGAGACACACACACACATTTAGCAACTAGATCTCACCCTTTTACAGTGAAACCGATAAAATGCAACCGCAACTTCTACTCCAACAGTTTCTTTTCTCGCACTTCCCGACTGTGGAATTCTCTTCCACATGACTGCTTCCCCGACGGCTACAATCTCCAGGAGTTTAAATGTAAGGTCAATAGACACCTCCTAACAAACTAACTTCCATTCTTTCAAACACTCTTCCCACCCACCCAACTATATATCACACACCTTCTGACATTTCCTATATCTAACCACTATTTCTATCTATCTCCCCCTATGTGGCCCCAAGTGCAATAGTGGCAGTGGAATGTCTTGCTTGGGGTGAAATGATCAAAAACAAATATATATATATATATATATATATATATATATTATTATAAAAGATTTTAGATTATTATAATGTGTAATACATATTTGACAGCGTCCTGATGTTATTAACACGGCTCATCAGACTCAAATCAGATTTGGGTCTGACGAGCCGCGATAATAACACCAGGACGCGGTGAAATATGTATTACCCTTTGTAATAATCTAAAATCTTTTATAAATTATTTGACTCTGTTAAATTAAATAAATGACTCTGTTAAATTAAATAAATGAATTTAACAAGTTCTCTTGAGTTCATCTCTATCGGAATTTACCTGGATTGTATACCATATGTACGATGCTGTATATATATATATATATATATATATATATATATATATAAGAAACAATGACGTCTATTATGTTCAATCATATATGTAATATCAGAGAGATTTTAGTCAACAATACAATAATCCTCACTCATACACACAGTAAAAAGAACCTTCAGATATTGGAGGCCATCTACATTAAATCCAAACAACCCGCACTTAATAAAATCACATTTAAATCTGGTCATAACACATTACATTACATTTAAATACATGGTTCTTTTAACATTTCGTGGTCTCACGCGGTGTGACGTCGTAGAATCGCATTACAAATTTACGAACTGCGTTTGCTATTTTTGGTTACTGTTATTGTTGCATAGCAATGTTTTATAACAACACAAGATAAAATCGTCGCTATGGTGGATGTTTTTATGTTAACGTCCATGTAACCTCCCTGAAGGTGGCTCATGTGAGCCGAAAGTTTGGAACCAACTTAATAAAAAATTATCCAAATGTTGGAGAATTTTTGTCTTTATTGTCACTTGAAATTAAAGCCAAAATATGATGTTTGGAACGGCTGATAATTAAACATAATAGATATTGAATATCTATTATATTTAATAGTATACGTTCAGAACATTATCTGCTGCCTCGATATATGTGCAAGAATTAATATATATATATATATATATATATATATATATATATATATATATATATATATTATTCAATTATTTTCGTATATATATTGTAAAAGAGTTATTAGGCGACCCAGGTTTCTACAATAAGTGGTATCTTAAGGTGATTTTTAATAACTGATTTTTTCGTTTACCGATTTTGTTTTTGTTTAAGAACGCTCAAATAACGGTGAGTTTTTTGAGCGCTCACGTGGCAGGGAATTATTTTAATATTTTAATTCCGGCATATATATATATATATATATATATATATATATGCCAGAATTAAAATATTACACTCATAAAAATTAGAGATTGTGCTGTTCCCAAACAAAAATGAACTACTGAATAAAAGAACGAAAATTATGGCTAAGTGTAGCCAAACTAGAATATAACTATTAGGTTCATACAACCATGGATGAAAACGTTATAATTTCAGGTAATTTTAAAAATTGCACGTGCAAAAATTCCCTGCCGCGTGAGCGCTCAAAAATCTCACCGTTATTTGAGCGTTCTTACAATATATATATGAAAATAATTGAAAATAAAAGTATAACAAGCGAGAGATTTCTTTGTGCAGCAAAAAAATAATAATAATAGCATGAGACATGGATTTTCTATCGGATAAGTGCATTTGATTAACTCACACACATACAAAAGTTGATCAATAAGTCCTTGGTCACATCCATAATCATTATCTGGTGTAGTATCAGAAATAATCATTGTATAATGTTTTATTTTCTTGATTAATATCTCTTAAAAAATTATTATATTTTCATTGAAATAAGTTATGCTGAAAATTAAATAACCGTTTTGTGTAAAATGTATGTTTTTTCATCAGTTTACTCGAGATATATTAATGCATCTGCACACATATATGTAAATACACGAACAACATACACACACACACACACACACACACACATATATATGTGTGTGTGTCAAGGGGAAGAAAACATAATATATATATATATATATATATATATGCACAGAGAGAGAGAGAGAGAGAGAGAGAGAGAAACAGAGGGAGAAGGAGAGACGTGTAATTGTGGACCTTCCTGTCGGCAAAAATTCCCATTAGATCTTGAGTGAAATCAATTTGTCGCTTGAGGCGACTTCTAAGTCGACCCAACTACTAATACGAAATTTCTCGAGAGTTGTAAACAACTTTGTAATGACGATAAAAATTAAATTAAATATTCTCTTTTTAATTTGATCGAACCGTCGAAAAATATGAAACACAGAATAGATTTCGGCGAGTAGGTCTACATCTTCTTCCATTAATTATGTTATTTTCGTCCCAAAAGTCGATTCTCCATCTGGAGTCGTGTCTTAGATTCTATTATTGTATATTTGTTTTTTATTTTTATTTTTATTTTTGTTGGAGTTGTTTTTTGCTATGCATGTAAGAATATACAGTCTTTTGCGAAGATAAAACAATTTTAAAAATAGGCTTCATATATATATATATATAATCATTTCACACCAAGCAAGGCATTCCACTGCCACTATTGCGCTGGGGGTTACATAAAGGAAAGTGCTGAGAAAGAGTGGTTAGTTATAAGAAATGTCGGAAGGAGGGTGGTAGACAGATGAGGATACGAAGTATGGGGGTTGGGTAGAAGGGAATGGATGCGAGTTAGTGTGATAGATGTCTATTAACCTTACATTTAAATTCCTGAAGACTGTAGCTGTCGGGGAAGTAAGTATATGGAAGGCAATTCCACAGGCAGGAAGTGCGAGAAAAGAAGCTGTTAGAGTAGAAATTGCGGTTAAATTTTATCTGATTCACTGTAAAAGGGTGGGATCTAGTTGCTAATGTAGTATCTCTTGCAAATTCGTACCTAGGGGGCATTAGTTAACTAAGTTCATCGAAGCAGGAGTCGTGAAAGTATTTATAGAAAAGGTATAGAGAAGCCACATCACGTCGTTGAGTGAGTAACCGCAGCCGGGCTTCCAAGTCAGCATCGATCACATTACAGATTCTCCGTTGTATTTTGTCAATGACAAAGAGAAGAATAGCAGGGGCACCAGACCAGATCTGGCAGCAGTATTCAGCGGATGGTAGATTTATAGATGTGCAGGATGGACTCAGACGGAAAAACCTTCCGGATCTTGCACACAGAACCGACTTTCATAGCAGCGGATTTAGCAATGGATTCGAAGTAGTCATTCCACTTGAAGTCTGCTGAGAGTGTGAGGCCAAGGAGGCGTACCGTTTTACTCTCAGGGAGGCAGACCTGTTCCATGCTAATGGGAGGTAGGAGCGATTGTCTATGATGGTTACTTGAAAGCAGCATCGTTTGGGAAGCATTCAAATTTACGAGCCAATTCTTACCACAGTCCACCAAGGATTGGAGGTCCTCCTCAAGCTCGGCAGTAAGGTTCGCTTTATCGCCCACACTGGATTTTTGATCAAGGCAAGAGTAAGCTGTTGCGTCATCGGCATACATGCCTACTTGGGATCTCATAGCATCCGGGAGATGGTTAATATAGATCAGAAAGAGCGTAGGAACTAGGATAGAGCCTTGAGGGACAAACGCTTTCGTATGATAATTTTGGGAGGCATGTCCGTTTAATACTACCTTCAATGTGCGATTAGAGATGAATCACTGGATTAGGTCAAACAAATGTCCAGTTATAACATTGCTCCTCAGTTTGCGTAGAAGACCAGTATGCCAGACTCTGTCGAACGCTTTGGAAATATCCAAGGCAACGGTTCAGTTTTCTTTACGATCCGTTTAGATGAAACCTAAGTAGGTTCGTATGGCTATTTATATATATATATATATATATATATATATATTAGAAGGAGAGCCCGGTTTTGCTCGGATGTAATGAAAGCTTTAAAACTAATCCATGGTCCTGGAGCTCAGACTCTTTGGACGTTGGTACGAAAGACTAAAAAGCAATAGTTGTTTCCATTTAAAGCGAAACCGTAGTCTGAAAGAAAAATGATATGGATGTAAGTCAAAGTTTGATTTCATGGTATCGATATCAAATAAGTTTTTTTCGTCATCAACTGAATTTTGAAGGCTAAATAAGTCCTCTGAGTAAATGGTATCATTACTGAAACTAATAACTACAATTATACCTACTTAGACCCAAACCCGAAACAAATACTAAAATAAAAGGACTGAAAAAAATACAGATATACAGGCAGATGAACAGACACACACACAAACATCTTGCCTTTTATATATATATATATATATATAATCAATTTTCTGCAATCTTGAACTGAACTTGAAACTTCTGAATATCGTTTCTTATGTCTTTATCAATGAGTGTATCAAATTTGATTAAATTGGACAACACCTTCTATAACACGATTTTTTCGATCATCGATTTTCGATATTTATCAGAGGTATCTAGACAAAAAACCTATCTAAGAACACTTGCAGCCGTTCATAGTACAACTGTATAAATTTTTAAGAAAATCGGTTCGGCCGTTTCGGAGTCTATAGGTAACGGACACACACACACATACACACACAAAGTTCCATTTATAAATAAGTTTATATATATATATATATATATATATATATATATAAAATGTTCTTTATTGTAACATAGATAATATATATATATATATATATATATATATATATATACTCCAGTAAGAAACCTAACATGTCGGACAGACACAGTCTCGCTGCTGACCTTGAACTGGATCTACACTCTGTGGTGAATTGGGGCAAGAAGTGGTTTGTCAAATTCAATGCGTCCAAGACCAAGCTGTTGTCTGTCAACAATCACAGGCAACCTCTCCTGCCTCCCATAAGCATGGACCAAGTGATTCTCCCTGAGTGCAATACACTGCGCCTCCTCGGCCTTACTCTCTCTTCTGATCTCAAATGGAACCGCTACATCGAATCCATAGCTAAATCCACTGCTAAGAAGGTTGTGTCACTGTGTCGATCCAGGACATTCTTTCCGCCTGAATCCATCCTGCATATATACAAGTCTACCATTCGACCCTGCATGGAGTACTGCTAACATTTATGGTCACGCACCCCTGCCACTCACCTCAGTGTTCTCAACAGGCTCCAAAGGAGAGTTAGTAACGTGATAGTTGCTGACTTGGCGGCTCGACTACACCCGCTTCCCCACCGACGAGATGTGGCCTCCCATTGTCTGTTCTATAAGTACTTGCATGGCTTCTGCTCAGATGAATTTAAGTCACTGGTGCCTCCTCAACAGGTGTTTACTCGTGCAACCAGAATGGCAACTGGGTCCCACCCATTCACAGTTAGGTTAGCCAAATGCAGACGACAATTCTAGTCCTGCAACTTCTTCTCTCGCACTTCTCGCCTGTGGAACTCGCTTCCATATTCTTGCTTTCCTGACGGCTACAACCTCCAGAAATTTAAATGCAATGTCAATACTCATCTACTAACCACTTGACTCTAGCTCTTCCCCCACCCCGTATATCCTTCTTTTTCTCCCCCCTTGCAACTGTCATTACACCTGCATTTTCATCTTTCTATTACTTCTTCCTAATTGGTTAGTAAACCTCTTCTCCCTCCTTTAATTAATTTTCTTTCAGTTATGTAGCCCTCCGAACATCAGTGGCATTTACGCCTTGCCCGAGGTGAAATGATTAATATATATATATATATATATATATATATTCTTTACTCGATGACATAATTAATAGAAAACTTGAAATAATAGGGCAAACTTAAATTGCGAACACGCGACAATAGCATTCATAACTGGTAAAAAGAGAATAAACTGAACTGAGACAACGCCGTTTCGTTATGGTCTCCCTAATGAACTGAACCAACACTACCTCGCTACTGAGTGTGACAGGAAGGATATATATATATATATATATATATATATATATATATATATATATATATATATATGAACTGCACAACGTTCTCAATTATGCACTAATTACAATTGAGATTTCCAAAGAAAAAAATATAAAAAAGCTTTCACTTCTGCGATATATGCATTACTATTCAGGTGACTGGCGTGTGTCTACGCAGCTTATATCCAACACGTTCAAGTTTCCCTTCTCTGATTCCAAGCGCCTATGGCTTTGGTGTTAGCGACTCCGACTGACACCAAATCGGTCGAGTTTCAATCCCGGCCAGAGACAAGTTGATGTTTTTATCCACACTGATGAGCTGTAATACAGCAAAACTTGCTGTGGATGACGAATATATATATATTTTTTTTTCATTTGTAAACGAGTTATTACGCAACCTAGGATTCTACCATGTGGTGTCTTCAGGTGATTTGCAATAACTACATCATTGCAAATCGCCTGAAGACACCACATGATAGAAACCTATGTCTCGTAATAAGCCATTTACAAATGTACTACAAAAAAGTACTACATAATAACTGTACTGAACACTTTTTAAAACAACTATGTACAGGTTGAATTTTATCATGAGCCAAAACTAAGTATTTAAACAATCAATGTATATATATATATATATATATATATATATATATATATATATATATATATATTCTGTATTACATATATACAGCTTAAATACATATATGCAGCTGTATTACGTATATAGAGTTGTATTACAGACAGACCGACAGACACACACACACACACACAAACATATATATATATATATATATATATATATGTTTCACCGTTTGTTTACCCATCAATTGCTAGGAATCATTGCTAACTCTTCTTTCTTTAAGAGGGACAAAATTTCCAATTATGCTTTGGCTGTAAGAGACTACCTTAAACAAATCTTTTCACAATTCTTTTCGAAAGAATGTGTAGCATCGAATTGCTACCATGTTCTTCTGAAAGAACACTTATGAATATTTTTTCGCAGGTTGGGGTGGAACAAGGTTTATTCGTGAACTCCTCAGACAGTGGACGATTTAAAAGAGTAGATTCCAGAAGTATTTAATCTATTCGATATTCTTCTAAATTTGTGTCGTGCTGCGTTTTGGAGAGGTTGTTAAAGCAATGTTATTGGAAGACAAATTGAGATTAAAATGCACCAAGTTTAAAATATAAAAGTAACGTTTTATGCAAATGTGCATACACAGTTTTGAACAAATATTATTGTGAAAAATAAATATCAATTAAATAATGTGCGTGCCTACAAATACAATCCTAATTTAGGCCCACTTATATATATATATATATATATATATATATAAAATTTAGACTGTGTTGCTGAGGAGACGTGAATTCTCTCTTAGAGATTTCATATTGAAATATTCATTCAACATTTTTGAATTTTGAAAATTTATTTTAATTTATATTGGCTCCGTAATTTTAATTACATTGAGCTCTCCTCCTTTATCATTTATTAATATTTAAATTTTTAATATTTATTAGGATCAGGTTCTTGGAATTTACCTTCTTACTTTTCCGTTTCAGATTAAAGTAAAATAATAAAAATATATATATATATAAGTGGATCTATATATATAAATATATATATATATAGTCATCCGCAGACAGATCTGTTTCACTGTATCACAGCTCATCATTACGGTTAGACATCCGATTGCTTTTTACCCAGGATTGAAACACGACCGAATTTGCATCGGTCGACGATTCTACCACTGAGCTATGGGCGCTCGGTAGAGGGAGGCAGAAGTTTTTTTCGTGTATATTATCATTATGCACCCCTTATATATATATATATATATATATATATATATATATATATATATATTGTCATCCGCGGACTGAATCTGTTTCGCTGTATCACAGCTCATCAGTACGGTTAGACTCCGATTACTTCGCAACCCAGGCTCAAAACCCGACCGATTTGGCGCCAGTCAAATATATATTTTGTGTGTGTGTGTGTGTGTGTGTGTGTGTGTGTGTGTGTGTGTGTGTGTGTGTGTGTGTAAAATTTGCTATTTGATATCAATATACCAGCTTTTATTCAGGACTATTTTAAAGCAACATGACACCCACTCACATTCTCTTTCAGTCAATCAGAACTAGATTATCGTTAGAAGAAAACTGTTCTCTCTTCCGGTTTGAAGCCTTTAATTTTCCGAAAAAACCAACTAGTTAATTTCAAACAAACCACGAAGACAGCAAAAGTCTGCGAAATCATGGTAATCATAGGTAAATAAATATTTTCCGATAATCATATTAACTGTCTGTATAAACGTAAAATAAATTCTCTTTCTCTTCTTTTGTGAGCTATCTTGTTCTTTGTATAAATCTGTGAATATAATTCCTTTAACTTCTGAAATGAATTCATTTTGAACATTTATTTACATTGTAAGTTCTCTACCTAATCCGCAAGAAGTTGTACTACCGCCGGCTACAAACCGATGACAAATGGCAATGTCGTCAATTACAATCTATATTACACGCTTCCCAACACTATGAAGGCTGGAAACTCAATATTTTGGGTATTTTGTTTTTAGATAGAAGCGGTATGGAAATGGTTTTGAACAATGTATGAAGACTGTATTTTCAAGACTCAAGTAGTCTGCATAACCAACTCAGTGGGTCAAAAGCTTGCTTGAGGCCTGAAACCAACAGACGCTTTCAATTGTTGATTTTCTTGTCCACAACTCACTCCCAATCTCTCTCCCAATCTCTCTCTCTCTCTCTCTCGCTCTCTTCATAAATGCGAAACTAAAATTATTTTTATTGATGATTCTCAGAATTGATTAAAACGGAGATAAACAAAATCTATGATTATTATTAGTATTATGTTAACTATGCTACCACACATAAAACATTAATATTGTATGACTGTGATTACACACTGTTATATATATATATATATATATATATATATATATATATATATATAGGAAAGAATATTAATAAAAAGTTTTGAATTTAAAAATGTACTTTTTTTAACAGTATTTGTTTATTTTTATTATATTTTATATTTCAGACCGTCCTCGGTCATTCATCAGAAACAAGTGATTTTTAAATTTGAATTAGAAACGTATTTCACGATAGCGTCCGGATATTTTTTGTTTACATCACGTGGTGTGTTTGTTCACAACATGCGGCACGTCCGTAGAGAAAGTCTGTTTGTTTTAGATAAAAATTTCTTGGAATATCTGAAAAAAAATTTTTAGCTATTGAAATATTTGTAAAGATTCAACACACCTAAGTCCCTATTTAATTTTGATCATACTTTAGAAAATTGCAAATGTTTACTAATAGACTCCAATTTTAGTTCTACATACACACGCAGAAAGAAAGAAACATTCTGGATTTTAAAATTAAATACACACAAGCTAGGGTTAAATAGGGACTTAGGTGTGTTGAATCTTTACAAATATTTCAATAGCTAAAAAAAATTTTTCAGATATTCCAAGAAATTTTTATCTAAAACAAACAGACTTTCTCTACGGACGTGCCGCATGTTGTGAACAAACACACTACGTGATGTAAACACAAAAAATATCCGGACGCTATCGTGAAATACGTTTCTAATTCAAATTTAAAAATCACTTGTTTCTGATGAAGGACCGAGGACGGTCTGAAATATAAAATATAATAAAAATAAACAAATACTGTTAAAAAAAGTACATTTTTAAATTCAAAACTTTTTATTAATACTCTTTCCTATACATATTAAGACAGTATACGTGAATGATCATCACTATATATATATATATATATATATATATATATATATATATATATATATATAAGAGACATTGGATGTCTATTATGTTTAATCATGAGCTGTTCTAAACATCGTATTTTGGCTTTAATTTCAGATGTAAATAAAGACAAATATACTCCAACATTTGGATAATTTTTTATTAATTTGGTTCTAAGTTTTCGGCTCACATAAACCATCTTCAGAGAGGTTACAAAGACGTAAGCATAAAACACCCACCATAATTCCTGTTTAGCTGTGTGTATTTGCAATTTAATTAGGTTCCATTAAAATTTCTGAAGATGGCTCTCTATCTTTTGAGCTCTATGGACAGGAACATTATAAAAACCACTTCGCCGATTTACGAGTTACTCTCCAATGAAGTGATTTCTCCCGGTGACTAACGTATGTACACGCCGCTTATATATAACACGCTAAAATTTCTTTCTCTCATTATCTGCGCCTATGGCTGAAGGAGCAGAGACTCCGACCGAAACTAAATCGGGTGGGTTTCGATCCTAGCCAGAAGCAATTTGATATCTAGCCACATTGTGCATGGCAAACAAATCTATATATATATATATATATATTGATATATAGATATATATATTTATCATATCACCCTCAGCAAGGTGGTAACGCCACTGATGTGCAGGGGACTACGTAAGAGTGAAAAGATTGGAAAAGAGAAAGCCGGAAACCACAGACAGGGAACAAGGGATGAGCCTCTTCACATGTTCAATAGACGTGGGTGGAGTATGAACCGGGCGATAGTTTAGTCTATCTACTCCAATTTGGAAAAAAGAAAAAAGAAAAGAGTGAAAAGATTGGAAGAGAGAAAGCCGGAAACCACATCCTAAACATGGAACAAGGGATGATCCTCCTTACCTGTTCAATAGAGGTGGGTGGAGTGTAAACCGGGCAATAGTTTAGCCTACTTATTCCAAATGAAAAAAATAAGAAAAGAAAAGAGTGAACGAAGAGTTAGAGGTGGAGGGGACGGTAGAGGAAGAAGAGATAGCTAATCGGTCTTAGAAGTGAGAGACGGAAGCACATGAAAGCGTGATCCAGGGATTCGAGAGATGTCAACCTGGCTGGAGGTAGGTGTTTGCTGATATAAACACCAAGCCCATACATATGGACAATGGAGTCCTTCCTGGAGAGGAGAAGATAACCAGGAACCAAAAACTCAGCTCAGAATGAAGAGGCGTTGCCACCATGCTCAATAAGTGCAAAGAGCTTCCAGCCGAACTAACGCTAAACCCGAAGTAGAAGGAAAGTGAACCGAAAACCTCTTCCTAAAATAGAAACAAGGTAATCACCTCTACTCCCGTTCAAAAGAAGTGGGGGGAGTGTAAAACCGGGTGATAGTGGGTACTATCTACTCTAATAAAAAATAAAAAATAAAAAAGAATATGTGCAAAAAGTCGAAACGAAATTTAAACACCAAAATCAAGAGCAAAACAGTACTAATAGTAATTAAAATTTATATTTCAAGGTGGTGATGGTTAGTTCGGATGCAGGATGATGTAATTTAAATTGTGTGTATTTTGGCAGCATTTTTTCATTAAATAATATAGACAAGTTTTGTCTATTAATTTTGTGTATGATCCGTTCGTACCGTCTGATAGTGTGTCCAGATTTTCTTTCGCTATTTCAGTTTGCCTTTTCACAAGTCTCCATTTATATTTCAAGGTGGTGATGGTTTGTTGGATG
Source organism: Ascarosepion bandense (assembly GCA_037127315.1). Taxonomy (NCBI): domain Eukaryota; kingdom Metazoa; phylum Mollusca; class Cephalopoda; order Sepiida; family Sepiidae; genus Ascarosepion; species Ascarosepion bandense. Next base: position 2,610,471 of record JBBBDQ010001405.1, on the reverse strand, counting down.
GTGAGAAAATATAAATGAAGTCTTGTGAAAAATTGTCTATATTATTCAATGAAACCTGCATTAATACATACATATATATATATATATATATATATATATATATATATATAAGATAGAATAAATTAAGAACAAATTAAGAAATATACCTTAATTCTTTTATTATCCTTCTTCAGAGATCTGTTTAAAAATTAAAAATAATCTTTTGTATTTTTTAAAGACAAAGAGACAGTACAATGGAATATTGTTTAGGGTTTGATTCCTATTGTGCAGATAAGTGTGACGTGTAATAATGCAATATTTTAAATATAAGTAATGCTTGCCAAACTAGACATATTAAGAAAAGTCATTAGGATGTTCTAGAACATATATTTACGTCTATCGGCTTGCATACTGGCAGGAAATGGATTCAGTAAGTACACAAAATTAGAAAATTGCGTGAGACAAATTTGTGTTTTCTCAGCGGATCTAATCAAGTTAATCTGCAAAACAATTTTAAGAAAAATAAAATCCTTGCCATTGTCATTAGCGACCACTATCACAAAAATATAAGATTCGCCGATGACACGGTAGCAGACACGGAAAGGAAAATGTAAGTCCTTCTATAGAAAGTAGCTGGAGAAATGGAGAAGACTGTATAAAATCGAGAAGACTGTATAAAATCGAGAAGACTATAAAATTCAAGAAAACTGAATGTATGGTCATCAGTAAAAACAAAAACCCACAATGCCATCTACAGGTCGGAGAAACTAAAATGCCGAAATTTAAATATCTGGAAAGCGTGTTGCCAGAGTATGAAAAGAGCGACTCTGAGATCCGAAGAGGCATTGGCAGAGGGGGAATGTTGCGTTTGAAACGCTAACAACGTAGAGACAGTAAAATCACTTGGGAAACAATGACAAAGTGATGGACTGATACGTGATCTCAGTTCTTCTGCATGTCAGTGAATGTTGGACGATCTCCTCAAGGATGAAGGAGAAGGCAGCAGAAATGTGGTTCTACAGAGGGATGTTGAGGATATCATTAACCGATCAAATTAGCAATGGTGAGCTGTTGGAAAGGACGCAAATGGAAAGAAATCTAATTAATGTCAGGAAGTGGTTCCAGGGATATATAGGAGGAAATAGGGTCATGGGAATTAAATACTCTCATGACATATAGAAAAAAAGAGTGACAGAGGAAAGCAGTACGTGTCCAACGTGACAGGCTTGAGCAAATGAATAGCACAGCTTGAGTTTGCGAGAAATACCAAGACGAAAGCCATTGACAGTGAGAAGACAGGGACGATTTCATGAAGAGACACGGCGTATGAAGAAGAAATATGTATTTATGGGGACGTTTGTCTAAAAGTATGTGGGCATAATAGTAGAAGTGTTAAGTGTATATATATATATATATATATATATATATATATATATATATATATATATATATTAATGCAGGTTTCATTGAATAATATAGACAAGTTTTGTCTATTAATTTTGTGTAGGATCCGTTCATACCGTCTGATATACTTGATGGTGATGTCGTTAAAAGACAACAAAAAATCACAGTATTTGTTGAATTTTTTATCGGGTCTAAGCTTTCGGCTCACATAAGCCATTATCAAAGAGTAAATATTAACACACAGTAAACATAGAACATTTAAGCTATTAACAATATATTGTCACTGTCTTCGGCCATCCGCCACGGTAGGGATGGACTTATATTTTCAATTCAATTATATTTATTGTTAATAGCCAAAAGCCAAAAGCTTAGAACCTGTATAATATATTATGTCAAAATGTTGGAGAATGTTTGTCTTTATTTTCAACTGAAATTAATTCCAAAATCCGATGTTTAGAACGGCCCATGATTAAAGATAATAAAAATATTTTGATTTTTCAGTAATTTTTAACACAAGAGTTTTCCGGTTACATTTGTTATCATAACTCACAACCCTGAAGATGACCTCGGAAAGAGGTTGAAAGTACTTGGGTACCTTGAGAAATGAATAAAAATATCACCTGTCAAGGTTACAGCTCATTTCTGACATCTTTTGATTGTAATACGCGAAAGATTATCCTTGATTAAGAACGGATTTTATTAACAAATAAGCAAACATATTGTTTGCAGTTTATTTAATCTGATAGGTTTAACAGAAAATCTGCTGCCCAAATACATATATATATATATATATATATATATATATGTGTGTGTGTGTGTGTGTGTGTGTGTGTGTGTGTGTGTGTGTGTGTATTGTTTTACAACATGCGGAAACTACAAACTCTTAGAAAATTGTGCATTTTGTTTTGACATTGAAAGAACAATGTCTCATTTCATAATTAACATTGATGATAATAAAGGATTTTATTTTTACAAAATATTTTTTAATCATATCACCCCGAGCAAGTGTGAACCGGGCGATAGATAGATCTAAATCCTCCAATTGAAGAAAAAAAAACAAAAAACAAAGTGAGAAGATTGGAAAAGAGAAAGCCGGAAACCACATCCTAAACAGGGAACAAGAGATGAGCCTCTTAACCTGTTCAATAGATGTGGGTGGAGTGTGAACCGGGCGATAGATAGATCTAAATACTCCAACTGAAGAAAAAAACAAAAAACAAAGTGAGAAGATTGGAAAAGAGAAAGCCGGAAACCACATCCTAAACAGGGAACAAGAGATGAGCCTCTTAACCTGTTCAATAGACGTGGGTGGAGTGTGAACCGGGCGATAGATAGATCTAAATACTCCAATTGAAGAAAAAAACAAAAACAAAGTGAGAAGATTGGAAGACAGAAAGAAAGTCAGAAACCACATCCTAAACAGGGAACAAGAGATGAGCCTCTTAACCTGTTCAATAGACGTGGGTGGAGTGTGAACCAAGCGATAGTTTAGTCAATCTACTACAATTTTAACAACAACACTTCTCTTTATTTTTTTCGTAATGGGTAAAAAGATAATAAAAGTCAGAGAAAGAAATTGGAGAAAAGATAAAATAAGATGAGAAATCAAGAAGCGGAAAAGAAAGAGAAAAATACAGAAGAATTAGAAAGTGTAGAAGAAAATAAGTGAGAAAATGTAGAGAAATAAGAGCCAATGGAAACGCGTAAGAGAGATAAATTTTAAATTTGGCTGGGAAATAAATTGCAGGCATATTTATTACTAAGTTGTTTTTTTTTTTAATCATATCACCCCGAGCAAGGCGGTAACGCCACTGATGTGCAGGGGGCTACGTAAGAGTGAAAAGATTGGAAGACAGAAAGAAAGCCGGAAACCACATCCTAAACAGGGAACAAGGGATAAGCCTCTTCACCCGTTCAATAGATGTGGGTGAAGTGTGAGCCGAGCGACAGTTTAGTCTATCTACTCCAATTGAGAGAGAAAAAATAAATGAATAAGAGTAAAAAATTGGAAAAGAGTAAAAGATTGGAAAAGAGAAAGCCGGAAACCACATCCTAAACAGGGAACCAGGGATGAGCTTCTTCACCCGTTCAATAGTCGTGGGTGGAGTGTGAACCGGGCGATAGTTTAGTCTATCTACTCTAACTGAGAAAAAATAAATAAATAAGAGTAAAAAATTGGAAAAGAGTAAAAGATTTGGAAAGAGAAAGCTGGAAACCACATCCTAAACAGTAAACAAAGGATGAGCCTCTTCACCTGTTCATTACACGTGGGTGGACTACTGACATCGGTTACAATATTTCAGCTCAAATCCTTTGGCATGTTTTTTTGTTAAGTGATGAAACAGAAAAATTATTTATAAAAAGTAAAATAAAGGATATTTAAAAAAAAAACACCACGAACATATAAATTCATTAATCCTAATATATAAAAAAAAAATGAAAATAAAAGTAAAAGCAAATTTAAATTTAAAATAAATTGTTTATTTCGCAATGCCATCTGGTTTTTGAAAAGTCAAAATGTTTGAAAAATATTTTTGAAATTCTAAAATTAAGTAAGAGCCTAACGTAGCTTCTGCTTTCGTTCAGAAAAGCAGACGATACATGTTTAAGCAGCATAAAATTAATATAATATGAACAGGTTAAGATTTATTGATAAATAGATATATATGAACAAATTAATATAGATATATAGATTGATAGAAAGGTATAGATAGATCAGAACACATTAAAAATAGTGTTTCAACTTGTTGTCGGGTTAACATGCATCATTACATATTTAACTTCCTTCCGCCCCTGCACTTACAATTAATCTCAGAAAAAAGGAAATTAAATTTTGGCTACAAAACGGAAGCTATAGAAAAAAAACTCATACATATCAATAAAGAAACGTATTCCTTGGATCGAAACCCTGTTAGCGAATTTCATTTCATAAACAGAATCCTTTCGAAAGAAAAGAAAAAAAAACTGTTATTTCCCAACTCTACTGTCGACGCCGAACAGCAGTTGCATGATTCCTGGTTTGTTTGTAACAATGTTGTTTTGCTGAAGGAAAAGCATGAAAGAAAGAATTACAAGAATGTTCCGAAGTAAGGAATGAAAAGAAAAATGTAGGAAAAAATGTTCATAAGAATCTTGAGAAAAAAAAAAAAACTGGCTAAAGAAATATAAAATATTTTAATTTTTGACTTTATTAAAACATCCAAGGTGCGATGCATGAATTGTCGTCTAAATGAGGCCAAAATGAAAATAACACTGACGTCTCATTTTCACAGATATCCAGCGTGCGATGTTTGAATTATCGTCTAGATGACGCCGAAATGAAAACAACAGATATTTCATTTTAAAAGATATTCAATGTACGATTGATAAATTGTCGTCCAGATGACGCCAAAATAAAAATAGCAGATATTTCATTTCAATAGATATTCTGAGTACGATTGATAAATTATCGTCTAGATGACGCCAAAATGAAAATAACAGATATTTCATTTTAACAGATATCCATGGTGCAATTGATAAATTGTCGTCCATGTGACGCCAAGATAAAAAAAAAGGTAGATATTTCATGATAACAGATATTCAGAGTTCGGTTGATGAATTATCGTCTAGATGAGTGCTACTCAAAGTGACGTACGCGTAACGGTACACGAGCCATCGTCTGCCTGTACGCAGAGATTGTTTTATTCTTGCATTCTTGTTTATTATTCATTGAAATAACAATTTACAAACATTCATCTCATTTTAGATTGATAATAATTTTTTGTATATTTTCATTCATTTATTTTTTTTTGTCTTATCGAATATCATCATCAAAATAAAAATAAATGGCGAATATTGGGAAAAAATATAGTCATATGGATACGTTTTAAATTGATTAAAATTAATGTTTTTAAATGTTTTACTGTGTGTCTATTTTTTAGAGGATTAATGCCTTTTATTAAATTCAAATTGCTTACGAAGTATTAATATTAACTTTAAATATTTTTCTGGACTTTTAAAAATATATACCCACGAAACCAGTGGCCATAACTAATATAGCACAAGTATGGTACCGGCCAATAGCACACCGGGAAGACTTGTTACGTCAATGATGACTGCCCTTAGAATGAACACGATATCATGTCCTCATGTTTATCACAGAAAGTCTCAAAATGTCCCTGAAATAGTACATATCTCAAAAAGAAAAATTCCGGGGTTCATAGTCCCCGCTTTCTTACACAGCTGAATTGGATTGCTTTGCTTGCCGGTCCCTGGCACATTGAAAAAAAAAACAAACAAACAAAAAAACACCGGTCCGCCACATCAGATAGTTTGAGAAGCACTGGTCTAGATGACGCCAAAACTGAAAATAACAGATATTTCGTTTTAACAGATATCCAGGGTGCGATTGATAAATTGTCGTTCCGATTATGTCGGAATGAAACTAAAATTGACATTTCATTTTAACCGGGTGCGATTGATAAATTATTGTCTAAATGACGCCAAATTCAAAATAATAAATTTTAATAGATCGTAAATGTTTCTATAGAATATTTTTAAACGATTTTTTTTATTTTTATATTTTCTTTATTTTTTTTCTTTCATTTGTTTGCTTCTCTAATAAATTATCGCCGACTCTTTTGTCTGTTCAGTTATTCCTTTTTTCAAAATGTCTTGAATCAATGCTCATGCGATGAAGTTTTTAGCTTAACACACCATCATATAATAATTGCACTTGTCTAACTCATCATTAGATCCAGAATGTGCACGACCATTGCGTCGTGTAAATACTTTATATATAAGGGACTATTAAGCTTTGATCGCGTGTGATGATACAAATGCTTAACTTTTTGAATCCCTCATAAATCATGGTCAGTTTGTTTTGGTAGCAGAGATAAGGTCGGCACACCGCTTCGTTTCAGTGAGCAAATATAAAGGTTAAAGAATGTAGAAGTGTCTAACGTTCACTGCCAATACCTCATAAATGATGGACTGTTTGGTTTTCTGAGTGGAAAGTGGGGAAAATACACTAGTTAGTGAGAGAATGAACTAATAAAAGTAAAAAAAGAAAGGAAGATAGAATTGTTTAACGTCTCCATCATAAATAATGGTCTATTCCGTTTGTGTCAGTGAAAAACAAAAGCTATCATAGAAGCTACATCGCGAAAAACAAAACCTCATGAAAAATTGTCTATTTCGTTTGGATCTGTAATATTTTGATATCCTTGTGGGTATAATTAACAAAGAAGTGGATACAAAATATTAGCGTTGAGAGTAATATTTTATTTTCTTATTTTTACATACTAGACTGTTAAGTGTCTGCTGGCAACAGAACACATGTTGCCTGCTTGGAAGCCGGAGAGGAACTGATGATCCTTTAGGTCAGGCACGGGTCAAGGAGATAGAGAGAGTAGGGGAAAGATTTGGGTATCTTAGTTCTTGGGAACTGCCAATACTTTAGGTCAGGCACAGGTCAGGGAGATAGAGAGGGTAGGGGAAACAATGTATTCTCTGCATGGTAGTAGTATCTGACCTGAGGTCATTTTGGTTCATTCCTACAGATCAATTGGAAAGAGGAAAAACTAACACTATATCTAAACTTATTTATAAATGGAACTTTGTCTCTGTGTGCGTATGTATGTGTGTGTGTGTGTGTGGGTGGGTGTATGTGTGTTTCCGTTACCTATAGACTCCGAAACGACTGAACCGTTTTGAAAATTTTCTTGAAAATTTACACAGTTGTACTATAAGCCTCTGCAAGTGTTCTTAGCTATGTTTTGTGTCGAGGTACCCCCAATAAATATCGAAAATCGATAATCGAAAAAATCCGGTTATAGGAGTGGTCCGATTTTAATCAAATTTGATACACTCAGAGACAAAGACATAAGAAGTGATATTAAGAAGTTTCAAGGTTGCAGTTCTTACAATAGTGCAGAAAATCGATAATATATATTCATATATAAAAGGAAAGATGTTTGTGTGAGTGTCTGTTTATCTGTATGTCTATTTTTTTCAGCCCTTTTATTTTAGTTTTTGCTTCGGGTTTGGCTCTAAGTAGGTATAGTCGTAGTTTTTAGTCTCGGCCGTAATACCATTTACTCAGAGGACTTATTTAGCCTTCAAAATTCAGTTTACGGCAAAAAAACTCCGGGCTATACTGCTAGTATATATATATTTATATATGTATATATATATATATATATATATATATATATATATATATAGTTTAGTTTAGTTTGTTTTAGCTGCATATCTACCCTTTTGGGTTATTTAATGCTGGCTTGTTGATCATTTGAGAATATTGCTCTTGAGATATACGTAAGAGGTATCGTGATTTGATGTGTGATGGTTATATGTTATCTTCTTTTGCAACTATATTTTGTTATATAATTTTGTTGGTTTTAAAAATTCTTAAAGCTCATTTGAGACAGCTTTGTTGAAGATGTCTTTCAGATTGTTTTCTTGATAGTATTTTAATTGTATTTGTTCAAGATCTATGCAACTTGTATATGTTTCACTGTGTAGAGCTCCTGACATGGAATGCAAATTGGTGCCTCCTCACCTTTGAGTATATGTGAATGGGTGACAGCGGTGTGGTCTATTTGAAGTTTAATCATTACTACTACTTCTCTTCTTGACATTTTCCTATTGGAAATTTTAAATTCTATCCATTCTTTGAGGATGGGTTTAATTTTGTAGAGATTGTTATTTTTGCAGGAGTTTCACAACTCTTGCCATTTGGTCGTAATTAACTTGTTGATTGGAGAATTGTAATCTGTGTAGTGTACTTTTATATCACTAATGTTGATGTTTAATGATCTCTTAGCTGCTATGTTTACCTTATCGTTTCCTCTGAGAATAATGTGGCTAGGAATCCGGCATAAAATAACGTTTCTGCTTTGTGTATGTATATATATAGTCATACGCTTTATCGCTTTATCATAACTCATCAGTACGGTTAGACTCCGACTGCCTTTAACCCAGGATCGAAACCCGACCGAATTGGCGTCACTCGGCTTCTACCTCTGGGCTATGGCAGGTCAGTAGAAGAAAGCAGAGTTTTTGCATGTATACTGTCATTATACCCGCCCAATAGCCAGAGTGCTCTAATCCATTACTGAATGTGCGATGCGTACATGCCATATATATATATATATATATATATATATATATATATATATGTGTGTGTGTGTGTGTGTGTGTGTGTGTGTGTGTGTGTAGAAGAAAGGATATCTAAATGTGTTTGTAGCTTGTGATTGCTGTCAAAAGAAATCTTTGATCACGTGTAAAATGTATCCTAGGGGAGAATCGATCTTCATATGCAAAGGTCTTATGCTTGGATATCGTCATGGACTTAGATCTATTCAACTCAAATTCCAGTCTAAACGGCTTAATAGAAGCAATATTAGCTTAATAGTACTTAATAGTACCTGTATTTATACAAAAAGATTACACGCAAACAAATATATACATACATACATAAATATGTATATATATATATATATATATGTGTGTGTGTGTGTGTGTGTGTGTGTGTGTAAAAGATAGTGAGTACATATACATGGAAATATCTACAAAGATTCACTAGGAGAATCGTCTGCGAATAAATTGGATTCTTTTGAGAATTTATAAACAAATTTGTTTAAATCGTCGACTGTATGGAAGAAATTACTCTGGAAGCCATACGCTCCTATTTTGAATTAATCTGACAAATAGATGCAAGTCCATGACACAAGGATTGTATCTCTCCCACAATATTGCAATTATCCAAAATGACAGTAAAAAAAAAAGAATTCTTTAGACATTTAATTTAATTTAAACGCAGTCATCTTTTCACAAATATTTGACAACTGCTTTTTTGTGTTGGCAACGAATCTTCGTCTCTTAAAAAAAAATATTAAAGCCCTAATTCAACCATTTTACTCGTTTTGAAAACGTTTATGTTCGTTGTAAAACTTATACAATGAATATAATTTTATTTTTATAATCATATCTCACCAAGGAAGGCATTTTACTACCACTGTTGTCCAGGGGGTTACATAGGAAGAATGTTATGAGAAAGAGTGGCAGGTTATAGGGGTTGTCAGGAAGTAAGTAAGAGAATGATGAGAATACTGGTGAGAGTGGAGTGGACGGAGAAAGAAGCACGAGAGAGAGGATGCAGGTTAGTGAGATAAGAGATGTCTATTGACTTTAGAGTTAAATTCTTGAAGATTGTAGCTGTCAGGGAACATATATATATATATATATATATATATATATATATATATATATATATATATATATATAACCATATCGCCCCAACTAAGACATTTTACTGATACTGTTTTGCAAGTTACATAGGAGGAAAGTTATGAGAAAGAGTGACAGGTTGCAGGGGTTGTCAGGAAGTGGTTAAGAGAAGGATGAGAATCATGATGAAAGTTTAGTGGACGGGGAAAGGAGCATGAGAGAGAGGATGCAAGTTAGTGAGATAGAAGATGTCTATTGACTTTGCATTTAAATCTTGGAGATTGTAACTGTCAGGAAAGCAAGTAAACAGAAGGGAAATCCATAGGCGGGAAGTGCGAGAAAAGAAGCTGAGGAGTAGAATTTGCGTTGAAAATTTATCGGTTTCACAGTAAAGTAATGGCACCTAGTTTCTAATCTTATGGTTGGAGTAAACTCATATATGTGGGGCGCCAGTGAGCTAAGTTCATCTGAGCTGAAGCCTTGAAAGTATTTGTAGAAGAGACGTAGGGAAGCCACATAGCGCCGGTAAGAATGTGACTCTATCCGAGCTGCCAAGTCGGGATCAGGGAATATTAATAAGCATTTTTTTCATATAAAATTATGTTTTCTTTTTTTTTTTTTAATGATTTCACCCCAAGCAAGGCATTCCACTGCCACTATTGCGCATGGGGCTACATAGGGGAAGGTAAAGAGAAGGAGTGGTTAGACATAGGGAATGTCAGGAGGAAGGTGACATGAGTAAGGATACCGAGGATGAGGGTTGGGCAGATGGGAAGAGTGTTTGATAGAATGGGAGCAGGTTAGTGTGTTAGGAGGTGTCTATTGACTTACATTTAAACTCCTGGAGATTGTAGCCGTCGGGTTGGCTTAGAACCGCTCATACTAAATGAATATATATTTTTATTCATGTGTTGTGTCACGTTCTGGACATAGGCGATCATGGCGTTCAGCTTGGCTCTGTCTTTTGTCGCTTACAATTTTTTCTCTTGGTCAGTCAGTTAAGTGCCATACGTGATACACGCTTGAGCTGACTGGGCAGAAGATTATCCCGCAGTAGTTTGCCATTGCTTTCTGTGGTAGACTGGTTGCGACCAAGGCTATAGAAAATGTTTCTTTTTCCTTTATCTGTTTTGTGAGTATTAAATACTCCAGGCCTTCTTTCCTCATTACGAGTCCAAGGAACATCATCTATCTCTTGCTGATGTTTTTCACCGTTTGCTTCTGTAAATCCACATTTCTACTACCTCAAGCCTCTTCTTCATCCATGATGAGATCGTCAAACATTCACTTCAATAAAGAAGAACAGAGAGCACCTCAAAGTGGTGTAATGGTTAGCAAGCTTGTCTGGCTAGAATCATTGCAATTCCATAGTGAGCTTGATCGCCACTGGGTGTCTCATACTTTCGGCCTTGTGTCATATCTGAGCTATGCTTAGTAAATCACCATACAGATGAACAGATCTAAACTAATTTATAAGTGTAACTTTGTCTGTGTGTGTGTCTGTGTGTGCGTGTATCCGTTATCTATAGACTCCGAAAGGCTGAACCGATTTTCTTGAAAATTTACACAGTTGTACTACAAGCGTCTGCATGTGTTCTTAGCTATGTTTTGTGTCGAGGTACCCCCAATAAATATCGAAAATCGATAATCGAAAAAATCGTGTTATAAAAGGAAAGGTCCGATTTTAATCAAATTTGATACACTCATAGACAAAGACATAAGAAACAATATTCAGAAGTTTCAAGCTTGCAGTTCTTACAATATAGCAGAAATTTGATATCGATACAAGGAAATCAAAATTTGACTTGCATCCATTCATTTTTCTTTCAGTCTACGGTTTCGTTTTAACTGGAAATAACTATTGCTTTTTAGTCTTTCGTACCAACGTCCAAAGAGCCTGAGCTCCAGGACCATGGATTAGTTTTAAAGCTTTCATTACACCCGAGCAACGCCGGGCTATACTGCTAGTATCACATAACAATCAAGCATTCTTTGCTTTCAATGTGATTTTTTTCTTTCTCTCACTACTTGCACTTTCCATCATATGGCACAAACGCTTCCCAGGTATTTAAATTTCTTTATTTGTTTTATTTTCATTTCTCCGAGCTATTAAACTTGTCTATTTAAAGTTATCCCCACCTGTCACGCGGGAGACCGGGATTCGATTCCGCACGAGGGAGGCATACATCTTGATGTGCGTTATAGTACAGTGGATATCGACTCGGAACGACAAATCGGGGAGCCGAGTTCGAATTCCAGTATTCACTTACGCACAAATACCCTTGGAAAAAGTATTAATACGTATCTTCCTTTCAGCTATGAGTTAAATAATAGGAGAGATTGGGTTCTATAGACTTGGCTAACAACTAGTCTACTGCAGAAAGCAATGGCAACCTACTGTGAGAAAATTTTCTACCCAGTCAGTCATGTTTCTTTCAAGACATGATCGCCCATACGAGTATCACGCATGGCACTTAACTGACCGACTGAATTTAATAGTAGGAAACAGGATTAAGGTTTCTATTGGTCATAAAGTGGAGGATCTGTTTTCCATTGTTATGAAGTAATCCCCCACTAATTAATACTTAATAATATAATACATCTCTTCCCCCTTTAGCTATGAGTCAAATAACAAGACAGATTGGGATCAATTGCCTGAGCTGGCAACGAGTCTACCGCGGAAAGCAATGGCAGCCTACTGCGGGATAATCTTCTCCTCAGTCAGTCATGTCTATTTCGAGACATGATCGCCCAAAGCGTGTATTACGTATGGCACTTAACTGACTGACTGATTTTCAAACTATCATCTCCTTTTCTCGTTTACCATCGAATTTATTATTTGTTAAGTTATTATCGATATTGGCTCGGAATGAGAAATCGGACAGCCGTGTTCGAATTCCAGTTAAATCCGTTGCATTCATTTACGCGCAAATAAGGCATTAATCCGTCTCTTCTCCCTCCAGCTATACAGGACAGATTGGGTTCTGTAGCCTTGGTTGGCAAGAAATCTACCACAGAAAGTAACGGTAATCTACGACGGGAAAAATTTCTGCCCAGACAGCCATGTCTCTTTGAGACTTGAAAACACAAACTAAGTGATGGTATTATGATTGTTCTAAAGGGTGTTTTTAAGTATGATGGACTCTCTTTTCTAACTATAGTTTGTACAAGACGGGAGAGTCCATTATGCATGAAATAGGGAGTTTTCTTTAATCACTTCCTATATGTCATTAATTCTCCGTTAAGACCAAACTGCTGTCTGTCAATCATCACAGGCAACCTCTCCTGCCTCCCATAAGCATGGACAAAGCGAGCCTCACTGAGAGCAATAAACTGCACCTCCTCAGCATTGCCGTCTCTTCCAATCTCAAGTGGAACCACTACATTGTCGCAATAGTTAAATCCACTACTAGGAAGGTTGGGTCGCTGTGTCAGGCCAGAATGTTTTTCCCGCCTGAATTCATCCTGCATATATACAAATCAACCATTCGTCCGTGCATGGAATACCGCTGCCATATATGGTCAGGCGCCCCTGCTTTTCATCTCAGTTTTCTTGAGAGGCTCCAAAGGAGAATCAGTAATATGATAGGTACCGACTTGGCGGCTCGACTCCAGCCACTTCCCCACCCACGGGATGTGGCTTCCGTTTGTCTGTTCTATAAATATTTTCATGGCTTCTGCTCCAACAAACTTAAGTCACTGGTGCTTCTGCAACAGGTGTTTACTCGTGCAACCAGACTGGCAATTGGGCGGGTCTCACCCATTCACAGTTAGATCAACCAACGACAATTCTACTCCTACAGCTTATTTTCTCGCACTTCAGGCCTGTGGAACTTGCTTCCATATTCTTGTTATCCTGACGGCTACAACCTCCAGGAATTTAAATTCAATGTCAATACTCATCTCTTAACCACTTGATTCCAGTTCTTTCTACATCACCCTGTATATCTTTTTTTTCTTTCTACCTTTGTAATTGTCATCACACCTGTGTTCCCATCCTTCCCTTGCTTCTTTCTAACCGGTTCGTCTTTCTTTTCACTCTCTTCTATCTAATCTTTTTACTCTTATGTAGCCCTGTCAGGGTGATACGATTAAAGAAATATTCGTGTCTTATTTCTGATTTCCTTTGTTCTGGTTAAACCTTTTCACTTTTACCTTTTTGTTGTTCGTTGTACTTGTATGACCACCGAAGTAGAATAACGTGGAAGCCTGGTATGTATCTAGATGGTTGACCATTGGGAAACCAGGGGCTGTAAGCTTTGATCGTGGGTGGTGTAATATATAAAAGCTCAGAATGAGAAATCAGTGAACCGATTTCTAATTACAATTAGGTTATGTGTGTTGTGGGGCAGTGGGTATCAACTCGAAATCGGAGAGACGAATTCGAATTCCAGTCCAAATTCGTTGCATTCACTTACGCGCAAATACCCTTGGGAAAAGTATTAATTCGTTTCTTTCCTCCAGCTATGGGTAAAATAACAGGATAGATTAGGTTCTATAGACTTGGTTGAAAACAAGTCTACTGCAGAAATCAATGGCAACCTTACTGTGGGAAACTCTTCTACACAGTCAAGTCCCTTTCGAGACATGATCGCCCAAGCATGTATCATGTATGGCACAACTGACTGACTGATAGTGACTTACGCACATATACCCTTGCGAAATATGAATTTAATTCTAAACCTCCAAGCTATTGGCTAAATTATTTGACTATTTCCGAAAATCCTTATTTTCTCCAAAGAATTCTTACAATAACACCAAAAAGATTCCCGGCTTTAAATAATCTCAAAAATGTAGATAAGTTATAAAAAATACAATTTATTTGCAGTCATTTTTCATACTTAAAAAAAAAATATTTCTTTTGTTTGGAAATGTTTTTGTTTACACTCAAATTTTCATCCTTTCTTTCTTTCTCTCTTAAAACATACCTAGCTTTTTTTTCTTCTCATTCTTCAGTTTTCTTTCTTTATGCTTTTCTTTTCTAGATTTGTATTAAACTTTCCGTTTTTCTTTAATTGCTTTCTTTCTTCATTCATTCATTCATTCATTCATTCATTCATTCATTCGGTTCTTTATTTGTTCCGTCCTCTTTTTTCTTTCTTAAAGTCAATCTGTTTCTTTTTATATTCCTCTGTTCTTCCTTCTATTTCTTTTTCTTTTGAGACCAATCTCTTTCTTTTCTAAATTAAACTTTCCTTAACCACATTCATCACTTTCTTTCCTTCTTCTCATCTTGTTAACTTTATTTCATGTTAAACGTTTTTTCTTCCATATCGTCTTTCTTTTATATTTTTTATACTCACTTACCTCTTGCTTTTGTCGTATAAATTACTTATTCCCCCATTTCTTTCTTTTCTTTTTTCTTTTTCTCTTTTTTACTTTTTCTTTCTTTTCTTTTTCTTTTTCTCTTTTTACTTTTTCTTTCTTTTCTTTTTTCTTTTTCTTTTTCTTTTTACTTTTTCTTTCTTTTCTTTTTCTTTTTCTCTTTTTACTTTTTCTTTCTTTTCTTTTTTCTTTTTCTCTTTTTACTTTTTCTTTCTTTACTTTTTCTTTTTCTCTTTTTACTTTTTCTTTCTTTTCTTTTATCTTTTTCTCTTTTTACTTTTTCTTTCTTTTCACTCTGTCTTCCTCCTCTGTTTGCCTTTTTTCGTTGTTATTTTCCTCTTTTTTTTTTCCTTTGTAAGAAAACCAATTCAATTCTTTTCTTTTCCATGTTTATCTCTGTTCTCAATTTTTTATTTTTTGTTTCTTTATTTTTTTTTTTGTTGGTTTCTTTCTGTTTGACGCCTTTTTCTCTCATTTTTCTCTTTATAACAAATCCGTTTCGTATATCTTTTTCAAATGATTTTCTTTTGTATATTTTCCTTTCCTGTCTTTAAATATATCTGTATCTTTTTTTTATATATTTCGTCTAACCTCGCTGGTAGAAGACGTTCGACACTATACGCACGGAAATATCTTACACAAATGTCTTACACACTGGAATCAAACATCCGTTACATTGTATGCAAATAAAAGAAAATTATTAAAAAAAAAATAAAAAGTATTAACACACATCTTGTTCAATAAAATTTATATATATTTTTTTTTCTGTGATGAAGTATTGTACGAATTTATTCTATTGATATCGTTCGACCTACAAGGTATATTTTACAAAAGTTATCAGACTTCTGAATTGGCGATATACTGTCCAAAGTTTCATATTTGTATTATATATATCCTCAATTTCTTTAGAGAGTCTCTGTTATTATCAATAGTAAAAGTTTTCGGTGTCCTTTGACAAATATTTTGTTAGAGACATCCTGTCAATTTGTAAACGTTACTGTCATGGCGATATCACCGACTGAACTCTTCCAACCATTACTTACAAGAGGTGAGAGGGAGTAGCCTGAGGAGAGCACCCTCAGAGAGGCCCGAACTCAAACGAGAGTCGGTCTACGAACACTGCTACCTTAACGACCATTACGCGTCCGAGTTCTAAGGCCGAGGGTCGAATCATAGTATTACCAACTAACTCGTATTATCGTTCCTACTAACCAAGTTCCAAGTATTGTATTCTTTCCGTATTTAATATATATTAATTTTTTCCTATTTGATTTTTTTTTTTCGTTATTCTTCCTGGACATTTAATTGGGGCCACGACAATAACATTTCAAATTTAAACATACTTCGATAAGAGAGGACATTGGTTTAACACGCATTTCTCAAAAATATTAACTCCGTCAGTTAATTCCCATACACTTGGCAGAAAAAATTACTTTCGGTAGACCGTAAATAATTTCTGTTTTAGACTGCTTACCAACCGAAGCTATAGAACCCAGATTATTGCGTTATTTAACCCATAGCTGGAGAGAAAAGACGGAATAGTACCTTTCCCAAGATATTTGTGCGTAAGTTAATGAAACGAATTCAACTGGAATCGGCTTTCCGATTTCTCTGCATTTAAACGCACATTCACTCAATATTCTTCCTCTTCTATGTACTTTGTCCTTTCAGGACGTAGACGATCATGGCTTTCCATGTCTTTCTATACCTGATGGCTCTTAGCATGCTCTTTCCTATTACACCACGCAACCCCCTGTTCTGTCATCCACCTGTTCAGGCCAGTCAAGAACTTTACACGCTGTTTTTCTGTGTCTCTCCGTACCGTTATCTAGCCTGTTAGTATCAGGTTCTTCAAGCCCTCCTTCCTCAGTGCATGTCCCAGGAACATTAGCGCTCTCTTCTTGATGCTCAGTATTAATTTACTTTTCGTTTTCATGCTTTCCAAAACCTCATCATTGCTCACATGCTCTATCCATGATATTCGCAGCATCCTATTTTGAAAACAGTTGCAAGTTTCTCCAATACACTATTTATTTTATAATCAATAAGAAACAAAAGTCACACCAAACATTCCAAAATAAAAAAAAATGGCCCTTCTCGACAAACCACAAAAATATATTATCCTACCTAATATCTCTATCACATCTGCAATTTATAAGAATCTATCTAAGGTAAACATATTAGTTTTTTCATATAAAATAATAAAAAGTCTGAGTCAGTACTAAATAAAAACATTTAGTTAAAACCTGAATGATGAATTTAATCGAAAGCCCGTTATTAATTGTCAAAACATTTAAATAAGAGAAACCACAAAGAACCTAAATAAATAAAATATGAACCTCAAAGAATCTAAATAAACATTAAGGAAAAAAGCCTTTTTCCAAGACAATGCATCAAATATATCGGTTGCATAGAGTAACAAGACTAAGAAAAATTTTGATATAAAAAATACAACTCTGATCAAATTTTGATATAAAAAAAACTATTCCGATCAAAAATACTATTCTGATCAAATTTTAATATAAAAAATACTACTCTGATCAAAAACATAACTCTGATGAAATTTTGATATATAAACACTACTCTGATCAAAAATACTACTCTGATCAAATTTTGATATAAAAAATACTTTGAAAAAAATTACTACTCTGATCAAAAATACTATTCTGATCAAATTTTGATATAGAAAATACTACTCTAATCAAAAATAATACTCTGATCAAATTTTGATATATAAACACTACTCTGATCAGAAATACTACTCTGAACAAATTTTGATATAAAAAACACTACTCTGATCAAAAATACTACTCTGATCAAATTTTGATACAAAAATACTACTCTGATCAGAAATACTACTCTGATCAAATTTTGATATAAAAATACTTTTAAAAAAATACTACTCTGATCAAAAATACTATTCCAATCAAATTTTGATATGGAAAATGCTACTCTGATCAAATTTTGATATAAAGAATACTACTCTGATAAAAATATTACTCTGATCAAATTTTGATATAAAAATACTACTCTGATCAAAAATACTGCTCTGATCAAATTTTGATATAAAAAATACTAGGCTTATCAAATTCTGATACAATATACTACTCTGATCAAATTTGATATAAAAAATACTTTTTTTGAAAAAAAATACTACTCTGATCAAAAATAGTATTCTGATCAAATTTTGATATATAAACACTACTCTGATCAGAAATACTACTCTGAACAAATTTTGATATAAAAAACACTACTCTGATAAAAAATACTATTCTGATCATATTTTGATATAAAAAGGACGACTCTGATAAAAAATACTACTCTGATCAAATTTTGAAATAAAAAATACTACTCTGATCAAAAATACTACTCTGATCAAATTTTGAAATAAAAAATACTACTCTGATCAAATTTTTATATAAAAATACCTTTTTAAAATAATACTACTCTGATCAAAAATAATATTCTGATCAAATTTTGATATAAAATATACTACTCTGATTAGAAATACTACTCTGATCAAATTTTGATATGGAAATACTACTCTGATAAAAAAACACTACTCTGATCAAATTTTGATATACAGAATACTACTCTGATCAAACCCTTGCATTTTTCCTACTGCGAAAATGCAACAATTTTACTTTATAACAAGTATCTACATACAAAAGCAAATACATACTTCTTTATTTTTCAAACTTTTTAGGTTTAAGAGGGCTCATATATATTCATCAGATTAGCTGTGAAGTCAGTTAAAATATGGAAGATGCGACGTGATACAATTCACTGTTTAAGAAACGAAAGTGTGCTGTTTTTTTCATGCAAATAAGTATTTAAGTCATTTTAGTTTGGGATTCATTTATGTGCTATAAATTTTGAATAAAATAAGGCTGATTCATGACGTGTCCTCCATTATTTTTCTGAGGTTAAAGCTAACCTTTTCAATATTTATGAGCGTTCCTAGATTTCAAATTAAAAAAAACACAAAAACGTTTTACTCTTGCCTAATAAATACTTCTCAGTGAAGATTTCAATTTCAAATATTTTAATTTTATTTCCTTAATTCTTGAAATAACCAATAACATTGTTATTTATGATTGCTATTGCAAGATTTTGTCAAAGTTGTCAAGCTCAAATATTTAACGATGCGACAGGGGAATTTCTGTGGATTTAGATTCATCAGAAAATTTAAATAGGAAAACAGGGAAATGCTCACTGGTTAATTCTAGTAAAAATAAATTTGTTTAAAATAAAATCGAATGTCAGAGACAAAAAGAATCTTTAAAAAAGAAATCATTTGTTTCGAAAAAGTCAGTCAGTCAATTAAGTCCCATACGAAGTACACGATGACAAGGCAGAAGATTTTGCATAAGATTTTCCCAAAATACGTAGCCATATTTTATATAATCGTATCGCCTCAAACAAAGGAATGTACTGCCACTGTTGTGCATGGGGTTATATAGGAGGGAAGTTACGAGAAGGGGTGACAAAATAAAAGGGGTGTCAGGAAGCAGGGAGAAGAGGGATGAGAATACTGCAGAAACGAGATGAGAGCATGAGAATGCGGATATAATTTAGTGAGATAGGAGATGTCTATTCACCTTGCGGCAGACTGTTTGCCAAGCAAGTCGTTAAAACATAATCGGTCTTGCTATTCAACTCATAGCTGGAAGGAGAAGAGATGTATTAATACCTTATCTAAGGGCATTTGCAAAGAATTCACCTGGAATTTGAACTCGGCTCTTCGAAATCTGAGCTCATATCCATTGCACCATTATGCATATCCCAAAATTATCATCTGCAAATCAATCACTTGCAGGCTATGTCTTTTTTTTTTCTTACGCCTCCTTGGCCTTACACTTTCGGCGGACCTCAAATGGAATGACTATATCGAATCCATTGCCAAATCTGTTGCTATAAAATCGGTTCTCTGTGCAGGGCTCGGAAGTTTTTCCCGCCTGAATCTATTCTGCACATATACAAATCTACCATCCGCCCGTAAATTGAATATTGCTGCCATATCTGGTCAGATGCTCCCGCTGCTTTCCTTGGGCTTCTTGACCAAATACAAAGGAGGATCTGTAACGTGGTTGATACTGACTTGGCAGATCGGCTGCAACCACTCTCTCATGTGGCTTCCCTGTGCCTCTTCTACAAGTACTTTCATGGCTTCTGCTCCGATGAGCTTAGATCACTGGTGCCGCCTTAGCACGAATTTACACGAGATACTAGATTAGCAACTAGGTCCCACCCTTTTACAGTTAAACAAATAAGATGTAACCATAAATTTCTACTCCAACAGCTTCTTTTCTCGCGCTTCCCGCCTGTGGAACTCCCTTCCACAACTCTGCTTTCCCGATAGCTACAATCTCCAGGTGTTTAAAATGTAGGGTCAATAGACACCTCCTATCACACTAACTCCCAATTATTCTCAGAACACTCTCATCTACCGAACCCTCATTCTCGGTATCCTTACCCGCCTATCACCCACCCTCTGACATTTCCTATATTTAATCATCCTTTCTCCACTCTATGTAACCCCCTGCGCAGTAGTGGCAGTGACATGCCTTGCTCGGGGTGAAACGCTTATAAAAAACAAAAAAAAAATCCTACACTTTTTCTAGTGAGTGAATCTAAGAATACCAATTTATTGTCAATATCATCAAGGAAGTGTTCTAATGGACACAGGTATTTATTTGATACGATAAAGAACAGCTTTTAGTCGAAAGCTTTTTTAAATTCATACAAATGCAGCGCTACTAGTGACACCTTGGAATAATTACGGGCTCTGCGGGGTTCCTAAGCATGACCCTGAACCCCTGAATACTAATTAATCTAGCCTCTAAAACTGAACTCAATTCTCCCAAGTGATCACGCATGCTCTGTGTATCAATATAACAAATATATAATCATTTTTTAATATATTGTGTCTGATTATATATTTTTCCTCTCTGCTCTTGTACAAGTGGAGAAATATCAGACATGAGGTGTGGTTTACTTGGATGTTGTCTCTCAGCATTCGAATATGTTTCTCTTCAGGCTTAGACTCAAGGGTTTTAGTTAATGTTCAGGCAGTGATACTGTGGGATAGGAAAATTCAAATCAACCTTCTTCACTTTCACAAAAATTCACAATGACGTGTAAAATGCTGGTTTTGCCAAATAGAAAAAAGATTGGCTATGTGCTTAATAAAGAAGACGAAACCAGATTTTGCTAGTAGATTTTAAATTGCTTTTTGACCAATGGGAATGACTGCTAAAAGACTTGAGGACTTAGCGAGCAAGTGCGAATGTCTGAATACTATAAAAGGCCCCAGTCAGCGTCAATCACAGACTCAGATGGGAAGCAGCTATGGACACTGCTAAAATGTAACGGGAGAAACTTCAGGTCAACTCGGACATTCGTCCTCCCGCGTGTTGATTTCCTTTACTTCTTCATCTCCATTCAAAAACACTCCTAACAAACAAACGCACAAACACACACAAACACAAACACACACACATACATACGCATAAACTCTTTCAACAATTACTACTGTGAACATTTTGAACGACCTTGTACCAACCAAAAGACATTACTTTTATTTGTAAAATCCTTAATTCATATATATATACCGAACGCTCATGCCCAGAGGTAGAATCGCTGACTGACGCCAATTCGGTCGGGTTTCAATCCTGGGTTAAAAAGCAATCGGTGTCTAACCGTACTGATGAGCTGTGATACAGCGAAACAGATCTATCTGCGGGTGACTATATATATATATATATATACTGTTTCTATATACAATAGAATTAGGACGTGGTTTCCGGCTTTCTCTCTTCTAATCTTTTCACTCTTACGTAGCCCCTTGCACATCAGTGGCGTTACCGCCTTGCTCGGAGTGATATGATTAAAAAAAACAACTTAGTAATATTCGGGATTTAGTTAGTGTCTAAACAGTGCCTAGAATGAGTTGTGGGAGGAATATTTTTAAAACCTTGCCGGCAAGAAAGACCAGAGTTTGTGCGGCCATTGTGAAGTCAAAAAGTTATTTTGATGAAACCCCAATATAGGTAAATATTAAATATTTATAACTTCATTTTATGCATATGTTATTGTGCAATACTAACGAAGGAACCATTCTATTTTCATTTACAATTATTCACTTGGCAATAAATACTAAACAATAGTATAAAATACATCGTTCTTTTAACTCTTGGATTGCCTAATAATTATGGCCGGCGGTGTATATTGCTTTAAACGCGATTATAAGAATTCTAATCAAACCTAAAAACATGATGAAAATAAATTAATAGTTCTTCTTTAGAAATGACAGAAAAGAAACATACTTTATTCTTTATTTGATCAGTTGTTTAAATTATTTAATTATATTATTTACTTAAATGGATGCTAAACATCGGCTATTTACCGACTGATCGAAATTTTATAAAATGGAAAGTAATGAGGATTTTCAAAAAGTTATTTCATCTATTTTGATAATCTATTAAACGTCTAAAAATTATTAATGAAAAATTGTTTCATATTTAGTTCTTTATAAATTACTGAATTATAAATATAGCTTTAAATTTACTAACATTTTTGAATACTGTAAATATGAAATGATTCTTTTAATAATAAACCTAATAAATAAATAGTATCTAACATATTGTAGCACATCTCGAGACCCTAAAATTTAGAAAATCACTTCCATTATAAGTTTCGGTTTTATCAAAAATACTTTTGATCTTACGCGCAAATACCCTTGCGAAAGGTAATTAATCCGTCTCTTCCCTTCCAGTTATGGATTAAATAACAGGACAGATTGGGTTCTGTAGCCTTGGTCGGCAACCATTCTACTGCAGAAAGCAATGGCAACCTACTGCGGGATAATCTTCTGCCCAGTCAGTCATGTCTCTTTCGAGACATGATCGTCCAAGAGTGTATCACGTATGGCACTTAACTGACTGACTTTTGATCTGTTGGAAACTATTTCTTAATAGTACAATATTCCTCGTAATTATTCATATTTAAGCGACCCGTTTGTTTAAACTGGGAATTAAGTTCTCTGGCATA